>OY856385.1:19139566-19734566 GCA_963693495.1 Malacosoma neustria | reverse complement strand
TCCGGGGCGTGCGCTGTGCGGTAACGTCAAGAAGCTTGAGAGCCTGACAGAGGACGTGAAGACAATAAAGACAACCACGGACAAGACAGGAAATTTGGTGGAGGAGACAATTAGGAAAATGGAGGAAAGCGGACACAGGGTGGAAGAAGTACTAAGAAAAACAGAGGAAACAAAAGGAAAGATGGAAGTAATAGAGGAGAAGGTTGGGGAAGTAGGAAAAAAGGTGGCAGAGACGGAGAAAGCCATCGAGGAGACTAGTAAAGCCATGGTGGACTTTAAAGTACCGGGCGTATCATACGCTGAAACGGCCAAAGTCCCAAGGAAGACGGCGACTCCTCCGAAACGAATGGCACCCAACCACGCATTTATAGTGTCCTCCACCATCGATAAGGACACAAGCGAGAATGTCATAGAGAAGGTTAGAGGAGCACTTGACGCAAAGCGAACGGGCATCCAGGTAAGCAGGATACGAAAGGTGAAGGACGGAAAGATCGTCATTAGCTGCGGAAACCGGGATGAAATTGCGAAAATAGAGAATAGACTGAGGGAAAGAGAAGACCTAAAGGCAGAGCCCGCAGTAGGAAGGGACCCTAGAGTGCTCATAAGGAATCTGTTCGCCTATAACACCGAGGCGGACATCATCCAGTCTCTTAAGACACAGAACAAGCGCCTATGGTCCAGCATGGATGAAAAGCACTTTAGGGTCAAGGAGGTTTACCGCAGGAAGGCGCGCAACCCCCATCAGGCACACGTGGTGCTTCAGGTCTCTCCTCAGGTATGGAGAAGGCTCACCGAGGTGGAGACCATCTACATCGACATCCAAGGGTTGGTAGCCGAAGACCAGTCGCCATTGACGCAGTGTACCCGTTGCTTGGGCTTCGGTCACGGGCGCAGGTCATGCAAAGAGGCGGATGATCTCTGTAGCCACTGCGGAGGACCACACGTGCGGGCAAAATGCCCGCGTAAGGACGCCGGAGAACCGCCTGTTTGCAGGAACTGCGATCGAGCTGGACTTCGGGATACGGGTCACACTGCGTTCGGCGAGGAGTGCCCAATCCGCCAACGGTGGGAGGGGATAGCGCGCGCCTCGGTAGCGTATTGCTAAGGGCACCGCGGCGATGACAACGGATGGTGATGTATGTGAGGAGCGCTTTGTAGTATACCAGGCAAACCTCCAACGGAAAAGGTTAGCGACACAGGAGTTGGTCATGACGGCCCACGAGAGGGGCGTTGGTGTGGCCCTGGTCCAGGAACCATACGTGGGAGCGGAAGGGCGTGTCGCTGGTCTCCCTGCCGTCCGGGTATTCCAAAAAGAGACTGCCAGATCCAAGCCGGTTAAGGCCGCGGTCATGGTTCTCGACGACAAGATCGAGGTCCTAATGGACTCTCGAATTGTCACCGAGAACATTGTGGCCGTAACCCTTAAGACTGGCAGGTGGACACTGGTAGTGGTTTCGGCGTACCTGGAGGGCAGTGAGCCCATTGAACCGTACCTGATGCAGTTGCGGGGGCTGCTGGACCAGGTCGATACCAACAGGGTCCTCGTGGGTGGGGATTTTAACGCTTGGAGCCCGTGGTGGGGAAGTGTTGAGGAGGACGCTCGGGGGGAAACTCTGAGGGGATTCTTCGACGACTCAGACCTGCACGTGTTGAACAGGGGAGTCGTCCCGACCTTCGACACGATCCGGGGGGGTAGAAGATTTACCAGTCACGTCGATGTGACTGTCTGCACCCCCGGATTATTAAGTAGTGTCCAAAGTTGGAAGGTGGACGACTCCGTGACTAGCTCAGATCACAGGGCAATACGTGTAGGCCTGAGTCTGGAAAGGCCCACTGGAAGGACCACCAGGCGGACGACTCGGCGCTTCAACAGCAAAGATGTCGACTGGGATCGTTTCACCAGGGTAGTCAGGGAAGAGTACTCATCGCGCGATTTAACACCTGAGCGGGTGGGTGCTCTGCGGGATCGAAACGCCTTGCAAGAGATAGTTAGGGATTACCTCGCCTGTATTGAGGCCGCGAGCCTCAAGGTGATCCCTGCGGCGAAACCTTCCAAACCGCGCAAGGGCTTTCCCTGGTGGAACGGCGAACTGGAGGAACTGCGGCGCGAGGTTAACACCAAGCGTCGTAGGATTCGGTGCGCAGCGCCCAGACGGCGTCAGTATGTTGTCGACGACTACCTGGTCGCTAAAGCTGAGTACGAGCGTAGGGTTGTGAACGCCCAAACAGAAAGCTGGAAGGCCTTCTGCTCTATGCACGAGCGGGAATCCATGTGGGACGGAATCTACAGAGTGTTGAGAAGGGCGTCAGGCCGCCACGAAGACCATCTGATCGTGGAGGGGGGAGTAACCCTCGGTCCGGAACAATCGGTGGAGCTCCTGGCCCGGACGTTCTTCCCGGACGATGATACTAGCAAGGATGATGAGATTCACGCGGTCATCAGAAGCCGGGCGGAACTGGCCAGTGTGCAGCTCCCGGAAGACCGCGTAGACCCGCACTTCACCAGCGGGGAATTGCGAAGGACCCTGGGTAGCTTTAACCCCAAAAAGGCACCGGGGCCCGATGGATTCACCAGCGACATATGTGCTTCGGCCATTGTCGCTGAAATCGAGCTCTTTCGGAGCATCGCAAACCGGTGTCTTGACCTGGCGTGCTTCCCAGCACCGTGGAAGGAGGCATCTGTCGTGGTGCTGAGGAAGCCCTCGAGGGAGGACTACAGTCGCGCGAAGTCGTATCGCCCCATTGGACTCCTTTCCATCCTGGGCAAGATATTGGAAAAGATGCTGGTGCGAAGACTACGCTGGTATATCTTGCCCAAGTCAAATGGTAGGCAGTATGGCTTCACACCCCAACGTAGCACGGAGGACGCGCTGTATGACCTTATGCAGCACGTCAGAGGCATCCTACACAGGAAGGAGACCGCCCTACTGGTCTCTCTCGACATCGAGGGGGCATTTGACAACGCCTGGTGGCCAGCTATAAAGTGCCGTCTGATTGAGAAGGGATGCCCTGTGAACTTGCGGCGCCTGGTCGATGACTACCTGAGGGACCGAACCGTGACAGTGCAGTATGCCGGGAGAACTGCGCAGAAGGCGACGACCAAAGGCTGCGTGCAGGGCTCCATCGGGGGGCCGCTGTTTTGGAACCTCCTCCTGGACCCTTTACTGGACACCTTGGAGGGGCTGGGCGTGCACGTGCAGGCGTTCGCCGACGACGTGGTGCTGGTATTCTCGGGGCACAGCGCCACCGACATCCAGCGCGATGCCAATGCCGCGTTAGCCTGTGTGCGGGAGTGGGGTGAGCGGAACAAGCTCAACTTCAGCGCTGAGAAGACCAAAGCAATGCTGGTCACTCGCAAGCTCAAGTACGACACTCCACTCGTGCACATGGGCGGGCAGAGCATCGCGATGGAGCCCGAACTTAAGATCCTGGGCGTCATCGTCGACAACAAGCTGACATTCAACAGTCATGTGAGGTTCGTCTGTCGAAAGGCGACGAACCTCTACAGGCGGTTGTCGACGATGGCTGAAGTCGAGTGGGGGTTGTGTCCGGAGATTATCCGCACCATATACGTCGCGGTGATAGAGCCCATTATCATGTACGGTGCAAGCTCCTGGGCCAAGGCTGCTGAAAAGATCTCTGTGCAGAAGGCCCTCAGCGTTGTGCAGAGGGGGTTTGCACAGAAGATCGCCAAATGCCACCGTACGGTGTCGCTCAATGCGGCACTGATATTGTCGGGTCTCCTCCCGTTGGATCTTCGGATCTGGGAGGCCGCTCGGCTGTATGAGTGCAAAAGGGGTCGTCCCATTCCTGAGCTGGACCGAAGAGAGCTGGAGGAGCGTGTTGCCTTTTGGGAGGCTCCCCACCCCGCCGAGGAACCGGACATTCACTATGAATGTCTGGAAGATATGCAGCCTGAGACTGTGGCTCGACTACAGCTACCCGATCATCTGATTTACACCGACGGGAGTAAGTCAGATGATGGGGTCGGGGCGGCATATACCTACTGGCGGTGTGGGGCCGAGATCAAGACCAAACGGATGCGGCTCGAGCCACTGTGCACAGTCTTCCAGGCGGAGTTGCTCGCGATCAGCCAGGCCACGGACCTGGTTATCCGAGCAAAGCTGCAAGGGGCGGCTGTGCTCAGTGATTCGAGGTCCTCACTGGATTTGGTCAGGAACCCGGACACGCGCCATCCCCTCGCTACCCATATTCGCGAGAATATAGCGGAGATTGAGGGAAGTGGCAATACACTCAGGCTCTTTTGGGTCCGCGCTCACGTGGGAATCCCCGGCAACGAGCGCGCCGACGAGTTGGCGAGGCAGGCGGCCAGGCAGACTAGGAGTGCTCCGGCCTACGATAGGTGTCCGGTATCATACGTCAAAAGGAGGCTGAGGACCGAGGTGGTCCAAAAATGGCAGCAGCGGTACGCTGGTAGAGCCACAGCGGAGGTCACGCGCATGTTCTTCCCGGATGCGTCGCGAGCGTACAAGGTCCTCAGGAGCATCGACAAGACTACGGACTACGGGGGGTTCTCTGCGTACCTCCATAGGTTTAAGTTGAAGGACAATCCTGGTTGCGTGTGTGGCCAAGCGTCTGAAACAGTACAGCACCTGCTCCTAGAATGCATGAGGCACGACCGGGACAGGTGTGGCCTGGAGAATGCTGTAGGCGCAAAACTCGCGGAGGAAAACATAACTGAGATCATGGCGAACAAGCACTTCAGGCCGCACCTGGAACGGTTCTGCCTCAAAGTAGTCAGGGCTGCAATAAAAAGAAATAAAACAAGATAAATGTAAGAAATTAAAGGGAAATTATTGTATCTTAAATTTAAAGGAATGAATAACAATAACAGATTAGGAGCTGCGAAAAGTTATATACGGAAATGTAAATGTAAAATAAATATAACGTAAATGTATTGAATAAAAAAGAAGATAAAAACATACAAGAAAAAAAAAATAATAATAAAGAAAGCCGGAAAAGAGAAGTCCCTTAAAGAAAATTGGCGTTCAAATCAAGATTAACATTAAGAAAAATAAGCAAAATAAAATAATAAAAGATAAATTGTAATATAATATAAGAAAATAAATTAATAACGTATAAAATTAAGAACTAAATTATTAATATAAGATAAATGTAATTGTAAAAAGAAACTTAAAAACGAAAAGTAATAAAATAAAAGATTGAAAGAAGCCAAGGGAAAAAGAGTACGGCAGGGCAAAAAATTGAGAATGCCGAAAAAATCACAATCCCCAAAAGAAAGTTGGCGAAAGTTACTGGTTACGCCAGTAGAAAAGCAGCCCTAACATATGAAAAAAAAAAAAAAAAAAAAAACCTAACCCAAACCTAACCTAACCTAACCCAAACCTAACCTAACCCAAACCTAACATAACCCAAACCTAACCTAACCCAAACCTAACCTAACCCAAACCTAACCTAACCCAAACCTAACCTAACCCAAACCTAACCTAACCCAAACCTAACCTAACCCAAACCTAACCTAACCCAAACCTAACCTAACCCAAACCTAACCTAACCCAAACCTAACCTAACCCAAACCTAACCTAACCCAAACCTAACCTAACCCAAACCTTTTTTTTTTTTTTGGTCTCGGGGAAAAACCTCTCTTGACGGGTTCCCCCAGCCCGGGGGGACCGAGGGATATGTGGGACTCCGGGAAAGATGTTCGGCCATCCGACTACCCACTAAAAAACCCCGCTGTTCTCCTATCGCCTACGCCCGGGCCCACGGATATATGGCCTGCCGATCTCGTGGCCCGGGCCGGCGCCGGCCCGCCCTTTGTCTTGAGGCGGGCCCCTTCTAAAGTGTTGGCGCCAGGGGGTCAGGGTTTCGTCCCCCCGGCGCTCTCCTAACAACTCTAGGAGTTGAGGGGGGCCGCGGAACAGCACGCAGCCCTCACCCTCGCGGCAATAGTGCGGGCGGCGGGTCCTCCCCCGAGGGGCCGCCCGCGGCCGCTTTTTACGGCGGCCGGAGGTCGTTACTGGAACCTAACCCAAACCTAACCTAACCCAAACCTAACCTAACCCAAACCTAACCTAACCCAAACCTAACCTAACCCAAACCTTTTTTTTTTTTTTTTTACGGGGTGGGGAAATCCTCATGGACTACCTCCGCCTGGGGAAAGGCGGAGGGGCGTGCCGGATTCTTACCGGCTAAAACCACCACCCCGGTGTCTCCTCACACGTGCGCGCGGGGCCGCGGGAATCCAAATTCTTCCGCAGAACCTAACCCAAACCTAACCTAACCCAAACCTAACCTAACCCAAACCTAACCTAACCCAAACCTAACCTAACCCAAACCCGAGCAACCGTGCCCCGAGATCGACCGCACGGTTCCCTCGAAGAGCCTGCGGCACACTGCGCCCAGCCCATCGATATTTGGCAGCAGACGGGAAAGTCCCGCCGCCGTCCGAACTAGCCTCGGCGCCAGGCGCTCGAAGTGCGCTGCAAGGTCCCATCGCCCGTCGAGCACTATTCCGAGATATTTCATGGACGGCCCGACGGCGATTCGGACGCCTCCTACCATTATGCTCAGGCCCGGTGGCGGCCTCTGGCGGGGCCCGTAAAATATTACGTTCTCCGTCTTGTTCAAGGCCACCTCCAGGCCTAGTCGCCGGATTCTTGCCACCGTGTGCGCCACCCCAGCCATGCCCAGAAGGCACGCCTGGCGGGGGCTCCTCCCGCGCGCTGTGACGAGCGTGTCGTCGGCGCCGGGGATGAGCGCCCCTCTCAGGACCGAGTCGTATACGATGTTCCACAGCAGGGGGCCCAGGACCGACCCCTGCGGAACACCGCACACGACGTCTCGCCGACTTTGCCCACCCTGGACCAAATATGCCCCGACTATGTAACGGAGGTAAGGAGGCACTCGATGGTATTTGAGCGCCTCCCGCACACAGCTCCACGGCAGGGTGTTGAAGGCGTTGGCGATGTCGAGTGACACCGCCAATAGCACCCCGCCTCTAGCAACCGCGTCCTCCGCCTGGCTCTTCAGACGCGTGATCGCGTCAATAGTGGAGCGCCCCTGGCGGAACCCAAACTGTTCGTCCGCCAGGTTCGGCCCCTCCGTCTCTAGGTGCCGGACGAGGCGGTATGCGAGGATCCTTTCGAAGATCTTCCCCACCTCGTCCAGCAGCACGATGAGGCCGATAGGCGGACGTTGAGTCCGCCGGGCGCCCCTCCTTCGCGATCAGGACCAGCCTCCCCGTCATCCATCTGCGGGGAAACTGGCCCGATCGTAGACACGCGTCAAAGAGACTCAATAGTCGGGGCTCCAGGACGTCGTGGGACAGAACCCACGCACGCCCCGGTATGCCGTCGAGGCCGGGGGCAGTTTTCTTGGCCTTCAGCCGCAACATCGCTGCCCCCAGCTCTGCCCGGTCCACATCGGGCACGGGGTGGTCATCCGCGCTGGGGTCCCTCTCATCCCAATGAGGCGGGACCATGGCGGGAGGCGAGTGCTCAGCCCTCGTGGGGAACAGAGCGCCGACAAAACCATCCACCTGGCGCGGGGGGAGACTCTCGGTCAGCGGGGCGCCCACGGGCTGAGCTTGCCCCGCACCGTTTTGTAGGGTCGCCCCCAAGGATTTGATCTAAGCTGGCCAAGAGCTCCTCCCACGCTGCCGCCTTCGCCTCGCGGATAGCAAGGTGGAGGTCGTTTCTGGCACTCCGATACTCCCCGTAGAGCCGGGCCTCCGCGGCCACTCGGTTCGCGTCGCGGCGACTCCGTCTTCGGAGCCTTGTATACTGGCGGTGGGCGTAGTTGCACGCCCTGCGGAGCCGCTCGAGCTCCGCATTCCACCAGTACACCTGGCGCGGGGGTCGATGTGGCCCCCGCCTCGGCATCGCCGCGTCGCAGACGTCGGTCATGAGTGACCGCAGGTTCTCCGCCTCCTCGTCGACGTCATCGGGAGGTACGTCGTCCGGCCTCGACCACGTAGCGACGGTCAAGGCCTCGCGGAAAAACTTCTCGATTCATCTTTCCAAGTGTCCAGCGCGGACAATCACCCAGCGGGGTCACCTGGGCTGGAGGCTCTCGCTGACGGGCGGAGACGCTGAACCAGATGTAGCGATGATCCGACAGCGTCTCGACGCCCGCGAGCACCCTCCAGCCTCGCACACGGCGGGCCAGGAGGGCCGACGCGAACGACACGTCGACAATCGACCCCCCCAACTGCCTCACGCACGTGTACACGTGACCTTGGTTGAGGATCTCCAGACCCCTCTCCCCTTTGACTTTTTGACTTTTTTGACGGCCCAGTCCTCGCTCGACCAGCTCACCACGCGCGTCGGTCCACGGGGAACCCCAGGCCTGAGATTTGGCGTTGAGGTCCCCGAGGACAAGCACGGGGCGCGGGAGGAACCGCTGGACCGCGTTGCCCAACTCCTCCATATACCCTTCAAAGTCGGCGAGACTCCTGTTCGGGAGAAGTAGCCGCCCACGACCACTATCTCCCCGAATCTGGCCGCGGTATAACCCCTACCCCTCACCACTTCCGTGGGGAGCGGGGTACCCGCGGCGGTCCTATCGTGTATAGCCACCGTGCCGTCTAGGTCCCCGACCCAATCGCCTCGGGTGGGGACGTAGTATGGCTCGGCGGCAACGGCGATACCGATGTTCCACTGCGCCAAGCTCTGGATCAATAGATTTTGAGCGTTGGCGCAGTGGTTCAGATTTGCTTGGAGGAGATGGATATCCATTATTTGGATAAAATATCCATCTCCTCAGCCGCTGGGGCCTGCGCCTGCGGGGGGGCGATCTCCCCCGTGGTGGCTTCGGCCCTGCGTCTTGCTCATCTTGTCTTTTCTTTTTGCCGCTTCGCCTTCCGTTTGAGCACGAAGCGGCTGGTCTTCTCAACCGCCTTTTCTTCCGTCGCTGGATTTGTCGGTCGGCCGGTGCGGCGGCAGGTGCACAGCGGCGGACCACCCCCGACCCTATGGTTGGCCGGTCTGCTGGCCGCCGCGCAGATAACGCAATGGGGCGTGGCCTTGCAGGTGGCGGCCCAGTGCCCCGGCTGACCGCAGCGGTAGCAGGCGTCGCTGCGGCTCGTTGGGCACTTACAGTTCGCCGCGAGGTGACCCGGTGCTAGACATCTAAAGCACCTCGGCTCCCTCTTATCGAGCACCTCGATGAGAGCCGAGGCCCAGCCAACCAGAAAGTGGCCCAGTCTCTTCTGCTCGTTGGCGGCCACCACCGGCACGAGCACGTTCATTGTACCCGTCCCGTTGCACTCCGGGCGTATCCCCCCGGAAGTGACTTTCTCCGCGGGGCAGCCCGTGGCGCGAGCGATGGCAGACGCCACGTCGTGCGCCGTAGTGCATTCGTCGAGGCCCGAGATGCGCACCTTGACGCACTTCTCGGGCCTCGCTATTTTAACGTCCTCCTCCTTGAGGACGTCCTTTAGCCGCGCGGCGAGGGCATCAGCTTTCGCCCCCTGGTCGGCGCCAGAGAGCAACATCATGCGTGCCCCCGTCCGCGCAGTTTTCATCTTGATGCCGCCCTGAATATCGAGGGCGGCGATGTCTACCTTGGCTTTCGCCTCCGCCAAGAGGCTCCCGTAGGTGATCCCCCTCTCCGCCGCTTCTGGGTGGATGGTTAGGGTTACGGCGGCGGATTTCGGGGCCCTGAGCTTGCGGGGACCCCTCTTCCTCCTCTTCTTAGGAGCCGGCGGCGGCTGCTTGGGCCTGGATAGTATGGCCGGTGCTGCCACCTGCCTGGCTGCGGGTGCTTGAGGGACGGTCGTCGCCTTCTTCTTCCTATTCTTTTTAGCCATGACCGTCCATCCTTCTTTTAGAGGAGGTGGCGGAGGCGCTGTATCCCGTACGGTGGCTGGCGCAGTTATCGTAGCTCGTGCCTTCTGTCCTACGACCCTGCCTCCATTTTTCGGAGCGGGAAGTGGCGGGTAATCCGTCACCGATGTTACTGGCCGAGTGACCGCCATTGCCTGCCGCACCTCGTGGGCCAGAGGTGGCCGGTAGTGAGGGACTGGCAACAGGCGATCCTTCAGCCCCTCCAACTTGGCGTCGATCATGCTCCCCACTTGGACCATGACGCCGCGCATGAAGAGCTGGTACTCGTCAGACTCAACATGAGCTGCTGGAGGAGGCTGAGTTATTTTCCTCTTAGACGAAGTAGCGACGGGAGCGGGACGGCTGGACTTATCTACTAGCGCCGTGAGACGAGCCACCTCCTGCCGGAGATCGGCCACCTCGGCCTTCATCCGGCGGTTGGCGGCTGCCAGCCGTCTCACCTCTTCCGTTTCGGTACGGGACGCGAACTCGGAGAGCACCTCCCGCGCCGTCTTAACGGAGTTCTTAAGGGCCTTCTGGCAGGTGCCCTTAAGCCCTTTTGATACCCTGGCCACCTCTGAGACAGCGGCCAGGGCCCCCTCGACGCAATCTTGGAGGTCGACTATTGTCTTGGCAGCGACCTCTAGATGCACTTCTTTTTCTCGAACGTCCTCTCGCGCCTTGCGTGGACGTGAGGAATCCTGAGACTCATGGGAGAGCTTGGAGCGGACCCGGTCTTCTATCTCCTTTTTGCGGAGTTGTTGGCGGAGCTCGCTCTCATACTTGACGAGCTCCCTCTCCTCCTGCCGGGCCGCTTGCAGCTCTCTCCGAGCCTTCCCGATTCCGATGTATTGCCCTGTAGACGCTGGGCGGCCTCGCCCACGTTTAGACGGTCCGCCTTTAGAAACGGACTCGTCCACAGAAGCATCGTCTTCCGACGAGGAGGCTCTGTGGTCATTTTCCACCACGGAACTCCCCATAGACCTAGACCCCTCTTGCGCTTGCCCAGAACGGATCCCGGACCAACGCAAGAGGGAGTGTCCACTCGGGTGCTCGTGCCGCTCGGAATCATCCGGAAGGACACCTCCGAGCGGACCGAACCGGCCGAGTCCCCATCTCCCACCACAATGACTCCGCCCTTCACGGGCAACCTCTACAAGAATTGGTGTAGGGGATTTTATAATTAAGGATGATTTTAAATTTAGAATCCAAACAGTGTTGCCAACTGGACCATCGTCTGAAAGTCTGGATGCATCAGTAAGTACAAGGAGGCTGTCAGACCAATTTTCTTGAATGATTTTGTTAAACAATTGATTTGCGCCAATTGAACCTTTGGCTATTCCAAAGTTAAGAATAGTTTTACGTGAGAATAAGAGACTGTCAAAACTGTGTTGCAAAATAGGGTAAGTGTAATTTTGAAAGGGTTTAATTGGATGTTCAATATATTTCTTATAAGATTTAAGTAGGTTTGGTAAAGTTTTGTGCTTCCAGAATTTTGAACTTCGACTAAACTGGAGAAGAGAATCAAGAACACTAAGTAATGGTTGGTTAGAGAGTTCAACCATTCTATAAAAGAATCTATCCGCTAGAAATTATCGTCGCACAAAAAGAGGAGGATCAAGACATTCTACTTGTAGAGCGCTGGTCGGGGAGGATTTCATCGATCCTGTTATAATACGGAGGCATTTGGCTTGAATCCGGTCAAACTTTGCTAATGAAAGCTTACTACAAGGCTCTAGTAAAAAGCAACCATAGTCAAAGTGACTTCTTATTATAGCATTATATAAGAGTTTTTGGTTATATGGATGATATCCCCATTTAACCCCAGATAGAGCACGAAGAATATTAATAGTTTTCTCTACTTTATTACAAATATAATTTAAATGATGACACCTGAAAGTCTCGAATCTAAAAAAATTCCTAAGAATTTAGTCGCTATGACAGTCAGGATGGGGATATTATTAATATGGATGGAAACATTCGGAATATTTCGTTTTCGAGAAAAAATTACTGCAGAGCTTTTTGATGGAGATAATGATAAATTATTTTCTAGAAGCCACTCATTTAAATAGTAAAGAGCAGAGTTGAGATGACATGTGGCATTTGAAAATGAGGCAGACGAGGTATACAGTGCAATGTCATCTGCATATTGAAGAATTTTACAAAAACAGTTCACAGAAGAATCCAAATCTGCAGTATATATACTATAAAAAAGCGGACTGAGAACGGAACCTTGTGGGAGACCTTTCCATACCAAACGTGCACGAAGATTATAACCAGAAGAACGAACCGTAATTGAACGTTCCAGTAACATATTAAATATCATGTTAAGATCCTTGAAGGAAGGTCAAGTCTAAACATTTTTTGTTTTAGGAGAGACAAGTCAACGCTATCATACGCTGAGCAAATATCTAGAAATACACCTATGACATGTTCGTTTTGAGAGAAGGCGAGGCGGATGTCTGATGTTAAGAGACTTAAACTATCCATTGTGCCAAGGCCTTTTCTAAATCCAAATTGGTTATTAGAGAGAAGGCCTTTGGACTCAACTAACCATTCTAATCGGTTCTTTATAAGATGTTCCATTATTTTAGCTAAAACGGATGATAATGCAATAGGTCTGTAGGATTCTGCGAGAAGAGGGTCTTTACCGGGCTTGAGAATTGGTATAATGATTTGAGTTTTCCATGAAATGGAGATTAAACCAGAATAGAATATTGAATTTATAAGAGATAAAAAGAACTTTTTGGAATGGTCATCTAGGTGGGTCACAAAAGAATACGGAATTCCATCTATTCCTGGAGCGGAATCACGAAGGTGGTCTAGGGCACGCGATAGTTCTGTAAAAGAGAACTCAGAGTTCATACCGCTATAGTCATTTGATACATAAGAATTAGAAGGAAAATAGGATTCAGTAGGAACAAATGGAGGAGAAAGTTTGGAAATAAAATCAGATAGCCAGCAAGAGGGATCATTTGAGGAAATGTTTGTATCAGATTGAGATCTGCGAAAAGATTTGATTCTGTTCTAGATGAGACAGGAAGGAGTTCTAGGGCATAAAGATTCGCAAAATAATTTCCAGCCGAGTTTCTTGTTTTTGTAGAGGATTATTTTCGTGCGAGCACAAGTTTTTTTAAGGTGTACATAGTTTTGTATCGAAATATCGTTAGTAAACTTGACTTCTGCAGATTTTCTTTGTTTATTAGCAAGAGAACAATCAGAATCCCACCAAGCTGGTGAAGGAATTTTGTCAGAAGCAGAATTTTATATAGGATGGCAGAATTTGCTGCGAACATCAAAGTAGAAGTGAATTCTTCATATAAAGTAAGAATGTTATTTGTACAGATCGCAGGAAAAGATTTTAACTTAGAAGATACGAGAGCTGAGAATTTCTCCCATTTAGCTTTTTTAGTGCAAAATTTCAGAAGAGGCTGGAGAGGAGGATTCTTACAAAAATAGTTAGGAAAGGAAATAAGAATTGGATGGTGGTCACTACCAAAAGAATATGGTAAAACTGACCAGAAAAGGCTATGCATTAAAGAATGAGAACATAAAGATACATCAGGAGAGCTGGTGTTTTGAGTAGGGGCAACAATGCGCGTGGGAGAGCCATCATTCAGAATGCATAGATCGATGTCATCTAGAATATTAAGAAAAAAGGAGGCTATTGAGTCCCAAGTAGGAGAACCCCAAATAGTATGGCGAATATTAAAATCGCCAAGAATAAGTAAAGGTTTTGGGATGTTTGACAAAATAGAAGACAATTCTTGAATAAGATCATTATTTGGATGAGGGATATAGATGGACACGAATGAGATGTTTTGAATACGGGCAGCAATAATATTAATACCAGAAGAGTGGGTAGGAATAGGAATTTGGGAAATTGTAATATTTCTATTTATAATTAAAGCAGATCCAGCCCAGCCGTCGTCTCTATCATCACGGAGACATGAATAGCCTGGAAGCCTAAATATGGATTCAAGTTTTAACCAAGTCTCCGAGATTGCAAAGGCGAGGGGGTTAAACTTATTAGCCAAATAACTAAATTCAGATTTTTTATTCCTGATGCTGCGACAGTTCCACTGGAATAGGTTCTTGGCCATATTTAAAAAAGGAGCTGATTATAGATAACACTAGATTTTGGACTGTTGCCATGACATTGTACGGTATAGAATCTTGAAGTTTTGAGAATATTTGTTTGAGGGAAGCATTAATTAATGGAGCTAAATCTTCACTGGATGAAATTCTGGTGGGAGGTGAGCTATTAAGAAGAGCACATCCATTTGGGAGAGATGAAAGTAGTGGAGAGATTAAACTATTGTGAGCTTTTTGATCATATGATTTTGCTAGTTGGGGACGTTCAATATTTACGGTATTTTTATAAGAATAGTGTTTAGGGTTACCTAGAGGCAATGCGGGAGAAGGGGAAGGAGATATATAATTTGGCAAAGGATTTGAGGGTACATGAGGAAAATTAGGTTGGGCAGAACTAACAATATCAGAAAAGGGTCTACGAGTAGGGCGGAATCTGCGCGCAGCTTCTAAGTATCCGATATTTTCTTCGGACATGACAACCTTAATAGATTTTTGTCGAGAATGTTCCGGGCAATTATAATCGGTAGCGGTATACCTTCCAGAGCAGAATAGACAAGATACATTATCATCTGACACATTGCACAGAGAGGAGTCGTGAGGAGCAGCGCAGCGAGAACAGCGAGGCGAGGATCGGCATTGATCTCGTAGATGGCCGAAACGACAGCATTTGTTGCATTGGATCGTGGGTAAGGTATAAATTTCAACTGGGATCGAAAGATTATAGCAATAAATATGATCCGGTAAGATTTGGCCTAATATTGTTAAGACAACAGTTCCCGTTGGGATCCAAATGGTATTACCATCAAGCCTTTTTTTTATTTAGACGTCTAGCTTTAATGACGATCGAGTTCGATCGACACTCAATGGAGTTGACTAATTCCTCTAATGACCACTCTAAAGAGATTTGTCTAATGACACCCATTCTAGTTATATGAAAACGGGGAATGGAAGCGGACAATTTCAAAGCGGATAAGTCAGGGTTAGACATACATTTATTAGCGTCAGCAAAATTTTTGAAACTTCTAGAGACTGTTTTTACCTATATTCTTAATCTCATCAATCCCAGATAGTTTACTGTTATAAATAAGTTGTGCAATTTTCATGGCCCTTGTTTTGTTGGAAGTATAAGATTCGGAATAGTCCTCACGGATTACGTGAACAATGAATGGACCTGAATCATTTTCTGAATAAAGAAAGTCAGCATTAGATTCGTAACCGGGACGTGTATACGTAAACTGGTTTGAGAGAGCGACCACTGGGGCAGTCGCAGATTTCTTATTTTGATCAGAAATAGTATGATCGGCATGTCTTTTTATTGGTGGTTTAACTGAATTAGATAGGTCACACATTTCTACATCCATAAAATTTCTACCCCTATCGGGAGGGGTATTTCATTCTCGCCTACTGATGGAAGTGACATGGATATGATAAATGAGCTATTAAAGATTACAATGAACTAATAATACTGCTATTATATTATAAACTAATGAATAATAAATAATACTAATCAAGGATAAGCAGTCAAACCCAGAAAAAATCGAAATAAAATTTTCCAATGACAGTTCCTCGTGGACTGTTCTATACCAATCTTTAAATATATTAAAAATACTTTCAAAGAACTTTAACATTGACATTACAAAAATCAATGGTGTTTCCAATGAGCAAATAATCGCTATGACAATATGAAAATAAAGACTTGGCTTAAAGGTCTAGTAACCAGGCCATAAGATTCCAAAAAAAAAATCATACTCATACTCATAGCCAGTGATGCCAGGTGCACTGTAATTACAGTAGATTTACTGTAATTTTACTGCTTTTACTGTATACTGTATTCCAGCTATACAGTATACAGTGAACAGCGAAAAATGTAGTTACTTTTAATATTAACCACCAAAAAAAAGTAGATTCACCATTCATTGCGTAAAACGAACTAGTATTCAATCAGAATTTAAAAATTTCAGTAATTTGCTAATACAGACATACACAAGATATTAAAACCTTCTCAAACTCACTGGTTGTCTTTAGCTGCAGTCACTGATCGTATTCTTGAACAATAGGATGTTTTGCTACTTTACTTCAATGGTAAATAGCTCGAAGATCAAGAATGTAAGAACATTAATATTTCTTTAAATAACCCACAAATAAAGGCTTATTTTTACTTCTTAAGCTGATGTTTCCTAAATTTACATCTGCCAATACTCTATTTCAAAGTGAGTCTCCAATGATTACCAAAATACACGTTAAAATGAACGACCTATACCGTGAATTATTAACCACTTATGTAAAACCGATATAACAAAAAAAGAAATAGATTATGTAGTCAAAAATACCATCAAAGGTAACACATTAGCGTGCCAGTCCATTTTAAGAAATTCTGCTAATTGTATAAATTATAACCCAAATGAAAAAATGATGAAGACTTTTACGGACAAAATATATAAAAATGAATCCATAAGTGACCGTGATACAGATATTGATTGACAAATTATATATAATTTATAATAGTTATTATTAAATACATTGATAATTCCAATGAAAGTATGTTTTTTTTTTCACTGTAAAAACACTGTAATGAGTTTTATGATTTACTGTATTTTCCTACCGATCTACTGTAATTTTACACGCGGAACACTGTATTTTTTTCAATCCAACCTGGCAACACTGGTCCTCCATAAATAATAGTCATGTCATTTGTCATAATAAAATATTAATTACGAATATACAATATATACATTCTGCTTGAACCTTGAATGTTATAGAATATAGAAATTACTATAATCATTAATCAAGATTTGAATAGTCTTTCCTTAGATGATTAGATTCTTAGATGTTACTAGACTTAATTGAAAAGTGGATGTCAGTTTTGTAAGATTGGCAATTGGCAAATGATTTCTAGCGTGCAATGCGTCCGGTCGAGTGCATACGAGGTAATCGTTGTATAATACACTAGTGACCCATTCCGAACTGAATTTATCAAGTGTATAGTGAGTTTATAAAATGCTTAGTATACTTTTAAAGCCTGTTGAATATTATTTTTAGATTTTTGAGCCTTTGTATTTCTCCTTTATTTTCGTGTAATTACACAGATAAAACGGATAATATGGATAAACTGTTTTCGTAGCGAAACATTCACGAACTTAAAAGGTTAAACAAGGAAGTTTTTACATATAGACAGGTAGTCCACTGAACCTGAAGTCAGACTAGACATGCACTACTTATTATATGTTTCATCACTGTGCAGGTACATGAGGCAAGTGGTATCCACACTTGGAGACCTAACTAGAGGTCACAGGTTCTATTCCCATGATGGCATGTACCATTAAGGCAGTTATTGTAATGTGCAGATAGAAATGTAATTGTCATAGTGATGATGAAGGAAAATATCTTCAGCCAACCTGCATGCCAAGGTCGCCCTTGATTGTAGTGTGTGCAACCACATACATCCATTGTATGCTACATGTGGTGCTCTGTGATTATTGTAATGTTATATATTATGTACTATGTTTCAGGCAATAAATTTACTATTATTATTAATATAACTAATTGTAAACAATAATTAATTATATTGCACTACATTTACATTGCATTTGTCAGCCATAAGACACAAAACTTAAATTATAAACTGAGATATGTGTGCCAGTATTAAGAGATTTGAATGTTCTAATTCAAACCACACACAACATGCTTCTTAAAATTTTAATATTTTTGGTAATATAAATAAAATTGGTACCCACCTGCTTAATGCAAGTCACAATTGCAAGATTGAAAGAGACCGAATTAAATTTTAAAACTAAATGTAGCAATTAATCAAATTACAAATAATAATGCCTGTAAATAAACAAGCCTAACCCACCATGTAACAATTTATTGAATAAATCTTTTGGAAACAGTCAAGTTGCCACACTGATCTATGCGGTTATTTTATAATGGCTTGAAGTATGTTTTCATTTCATGTCCCTGAATGATAGGTCTAGCCATTTTCTTATTGTTGGCCATGCAGTCTATAATAGTTGCAGTTGGCACTTCTCAATATTAAATTATAGTACAGTTTTGATGCTGCTATATGTAACGTAATGTCACTTATATTTGTATTATTAGTTGTATTTTGGAAGGGGTCGTGTTTTTCAAAGTTGTAGTTTTCTGCAGTATTGAATATTTAGTTGTATTCTTGGTATAATTGGATGGACAATAATCAATATATACATATTAAGTTTTTGCATGTAACATGTCTATGAGGTGTGCAAATATTAAATAATAAATTTACTTAAATTTTTTTCCTTTTCTAATTATTAATTAAATATATTAAAATTATAATAAACAAACTTTCAAAGATTGTCACATTTTTTTATAATCAAAAAATTAATTAATTGAACAAAAACAATTGCTTAACAGCCAATCATGTGTTTTTCTTTTGAAAAAGTTATTTTTTTATTGCTTTAGTACAGCAGACAGGCTGACGGCCCGCTTAGAATTTAGCAGTTATCATCGCCTATGGATGTTTGCAACACCAGTGGCATTGCGAACATGCTGCTGTCCCATAAGGGTATAGGAACTTGGGTCACTAATGCCGGAACACAATGCAAGTTTATTATGGTGGCATACCTGGTCGCCGTCCAGACGGGCTTGAGGCCCTAGCACGTAGCTAGGATGGGTTGTTTTGTGAGCTTTTACGACAGGCTGACGCGGGCCCCAGAGGCTAGTATTCTTTCTCCACACCCGTGCACGGACGAAATGATAGTTAATGGGCATTTCTTTAAAGCGGCATAAAACATTTTTGTAATGATAGCACAACAAAGCTAACAAAGAGAGCAGAGTTTATTTGTATGTGTGCATAACCCCCTATTTCTAAATTGCTGATGCGTTGAGAATAATTCCGCATGTTGTTAGGCAAATACTAATTTGCTTAATATAAAGAGGGCAGAGTCTGCTTTGAACAAGGGATGGCAAGAGCTAAGAAATGTGCACCACTCATACTTCTTAAACATTGCTTTTGTATCAGAGTGTGTTGCATAACCGATGCTGTATCTCCATGACATGCCTGCGGTGCTGCTTGGATGGAACTGTATGTGACAACCGCCTTACAGGGACAATGAACCGGTTTTTCTTTTTATATAGCTCATCAATGCTGATACTCATCCAGTTGTTAATGTTTTGAATGAAAGAAAAAAAACATTTATTTAAAAACAAAATTGATAAAATTAAATATAATTCACTTTAATACTAATTTATTTTACAATGACATTTGTCCTAAAGTTATATTAGTGTTGTGCTAGCTAAAACACAAATTGCATTACTTTTATTATATTAGGTCTTTACCTATGAAATTGCCGTTTTGTATGAAAAAAATTTAATGAATTTTTTTCATGTATTTTTTATTTGTATTAATCGAAGTAATCACCCATGTAATCAATGCATCTTTGCCAACGCAGTGGCAGTTTATTGATGCCCTTCTTAAAGTAAAGAAATCAGCTGGACAGGAGGCAACAAATTCTTCAAAGGCATTTTGTACTGCCTCTCGGGTATTGAATTTTTTTCCCGCCAAAAAGTTATCCAAATTCTGGAAAAAGTAGTAGTCTGTAGACGCAAGGTCTGGTGAGTAGGGCGAATGACGGAGAACTTCCAATCCCAGTTCTTGCAACTTGGAGACTGTCTGCTGTGCAGTATGAGGTCGCGCGTTGTCGTGCAGGAGCAGCGGAGACGAGCGATTGACCAATGCTGGTTGGAGATGTGCCAGCTTCTCCATCATTGAGTTCAGTTCTTCCCAGTACACATCTGCAGTAATGCTCACCCCGTTTGGTAAGAAGCTGTGATGAATCACACCGGTGCTAGACCACCAAACAGTGACCCATCACTTTTCTAGGGGTAAGTTTTCGTTTAGGGCATTGTTTAGGTGCTGAACCAGGATCCAACCAACTTGCTGAGCGCTTGCGGTTATCAAACAGAATCCATTTTTCATCGCAGGTAACAATGCAGTTCAAAATTCCTTCATTTGTGTGTCTGTTGAGCAGTGCAAGACACGTCTCGACGCGTACTTCGCACTGGCGATCATTGAGTTCGTAGGGCACCCATTTGTCAAGCCTTTTTATCTTGCCAATTTGACGCAAATGGACCAATATTGTTTTGACGCTAACGTCGAAAGCTGCTGCTAATTCAGCTGTAGATTGTGTATCATCAGCTTCCACAATCGCCTTTAATTCGTCATTGTCGACCAAAGTCTTCGGACGACCGCGAGATTCATTTTTCAGGCCGACATTCCCAGAACGGAAGCGAGCAAACCAATAACAGGTGGTGCGTTGGTTTGTAGTGTTAGCTCCGTAAACGTCGTTGATGTTGCGTGCCGCTTATGCTGCGTTGCTGCCACGACGGTACTCATATTCCATAATTACTCGAATTTTTAACGTATCCATTGATGACGAAAAAGATTGAAATGCAATGAAAACGTAACACTAATCAATAAACAAATGACTAAAAGAATTCCATATTTTTAAAATAAAATTAATTTGAAATTAGAATTCTTAGCCAAACAAAAATTGTTTTGATTTCAAATGGCCAGTACTGTAGAACGGCAATTTCATAGGTAAAGACCTATTAATTAAAATGTAGGCAACAATAACTGGAACTTGAAATTGCAGTAGTATTTATTTTCGATTAGATGGCAGAAGAGGAGCACGACGAGGCCCAACAGGAGCACGAGCGGCTCGTGGCGTATGTGCACGCGCAGACTGAGAGGCGGGCGCCGCGCGCGGGCGTATGGCTCGAGCACTCCTACGCACGCGCTCGCGGCTCGTCCCTTGAGCGGGCCGCGCGCACTGTGCACGTACTACTCGCCACCGTCGCTCCGCCTTCGCCCCCTGAGATGCTGGACGTAGAGGCCCTCGACCCGCCGCTACCGGACCCACCTGACGCTATCCTCGAGCCCTGTGATCCGGACACCGAAGGCGGATTGAACGCGGCCTCCGCGCCCTGCGCTGACGAATGGGAAACTCGCATCGTAGCGCTTGCGCCCGCAGCCGCTCACGCTCGACTCGCCGACGCCGCACTCGAGATCCTGCGGCGGCTGCGGCTGGCGCGATTGGCCGGCCGGAGTGGCGCGCGTCGCGAGGAAACGCGGGCAGCCGCGCGCCGTCTGCGGCTCGCACTCGCCACTGGGTGGGCGGCCGCAGGTGCCACGCATCAGCGACCGCCGGCCTGGCTGCACGCGGCGTTTCACGCCTACCTGCCGCAGGAGCTGCGGCCTCTCTACGAGGACATCCTCGCGGAGTTGCGACGACTGACACCCAAGCTTGCGGAGCGACTTCTCGGCGGGCGGCCGATATTGCCTGCGTCAGCCCCCGCTCCGGGAGTGGAAGTTGGCGATGGTGGCACGGAACCCCTGATGTTATGGCTGCGCACCGGGCGCGATCGTCTGGAGGAGCGGTGGGAGCGACGACTGCGCAGCGTGTTAGCCACGCGGGTGCTGGACGTGCACGTGCCGGGGGGCGCCATGTCTCCCGATTCGTGGTGCGCTGCGATGGCAGGCACCGCTCGCGGGCTGCTCGCTGACGCAGTGGCGGCAGCCGGGGAGCGGCTGGTAATCGCCGGAGGTATAGGAGCCGGCGCAGCGGTGTGCGCGGCGGCGTTGGGCGGTGCGACGGCGCCACGGGTGGCGGGCGCAGTGCTGCTGGCACCGGCGCTCTTGACCGCGGAAGGGCCTCGTGATGCGCCCGACGATCCTCTGGGCGAGTTGCGCGTCCCCATTCTGCTGGTAGTGGGCGCGAACGCTGCCAACGCGTGGCGTGGGGGATCGCGGGCGGTCGCTGCGGCGCGAACGTCAGCCCCTCGCCGCTTGGTGGAGGTGCGTGGCGGTGACCAACTTCTGCGGTTGGGGCGTACGGTACGCCTCCGGCTAGCGCTGCCGCAACGTGCCCTCGACGCGGCGATCGCGGTGAGTCCTCTGTTAGCTGGGTGGGACATCTGAGGAATAGAAATGGTTCTTTCTAAAGTGATGTCTTGTTACAGGAGGAGTGTGCGCGGTGGGCGGCCGATTTGGCGGAAGGCGCGATCACGCCGGAGGCTCCGCGTCGTTCGGGCGGGGAGAAGTCCGCCGAAGACGAGGAGTATGCGCACCTGGCGATGTCCGCTTCCTCCTTCGGCCAAGCACGTGCCATCGAGATAGTCGAGGGGCGTGTGGTGTCACGCGTGTCGGGGAGTACCCCGCTGGCGCTAGCGCCGCCGCGGCGGACGCCCTCGGCCGCCCTCGCCCCCGCCCTCGCCCCCGCCGACATTATGCAGCTGCCCATCGTGTTCGCGGACGACGAGCACGAACCCTCCGCCGGTCCGGCGACCGGTGGAGGCCCCGTCACGGTGACGAGCGGCGAGCCGCGCGCCAAATTCACGCGCATCCTGTTGGCCAAGCGCGGAGGATCAGGTGCGGGGGCCGGCGTCCGCCGTGGCGGCTCCTCGGTGCGTCTCCTGAGTTCGCGGGAGTGACCCCTTTGCGCCTTTGGCCCCATTTTGTAATAATAGTGGATCACTTAGGTGTCTAAATAAATGTTGTCTTAACGTTAAGGTCAGCTCGCGAAATGTTTCTTCTTCTAGCCGTCTTTTTTGATACTCTTCTGGTCACATATATTTTATTCAAGAGAAAGCCCGGGTAGACACAACTAAACGGTGCCCTTCATTGACTCTCTGAGAGCTAACAGCAGTAGGAATCGCTGTTGTTCTCTTCTCCATAGTTGCCCTATTACGCCGACGTCTTCTTGTAACGACTTTCCGCCAAAAATCGTCCGACTGAGTATCATTGTCGAGAATAGCAGTGCCTGCTGAAGGACCTCTCGTTTGAGCCCTAGCCTTGTCGATGGGGACTGAGCTATATGGAGCTCCTTGTTGTCTTGTCTGTAGCTTTCCTTATGAGCATTTTGAGTAGAAATTTGTAGGGCGTTAGAGGCCACCTGACCCTGTAAACTTGTTTGCTGACGGTCCTACAAAAGTATTAAACATTAAGTTACTCAGACGATTAGCATACATTTATTTTGCGCAGGAAGAGCTTTATCGAATTAATATTGTATACTTTTATTTTTATTGCTGAGAAACAGCAGAGGGGCTGACGGCTGACGGCCCACGGCCCACTGATTAGTAAGCAGTTACCGTGGTCTACAAATGTTTACGAGACTAGGGGCATCGCGAACATGCTGGTGTGGTGTCCCATAGGAGTACAGGAACCTGGGTCACTTTAGTCGGAACACAACACAATGTTATTATGGCGGCATACTATAAGTATGAGAACAAGGGTTGTTTGGTCTTGTGGCCTTTTAGTTCCGCGACAGGCCGACGCCGGCTGCCAAAACCCGTACAAAAGAAAATGTGAAAACGCTGCTACTGCTGTGCGCGAACATATTCCCCAAGTTGAGATTTCCTTTTTTCACAAATACATGCCGTGCTAATACGATTACGTCTGATGGGGCTGACTGGGGCAGATGGGGAGTACATGGAGTTACGGCCATTTGTGCCCAAGGGCCCATGTGCACAATTTCATTGAATTTTAGGTGTATACGTTTTTAAGTACTTTTTTGTAAATAAATAATATTTGACTCGTTAAGTTACTAAGTATGCGATGTGACGTAAAGATAAGCAAAGCAAAGCACCCTCACCACAACTTAGGGTGCATTAAATTGTTAACATACCCTTTTGTGTTTTATTTTGCCAATCATTTAAGTAAAGTAAATGACTACTAACAAATGATTATTATACTTTTATACATTTTTTTATTGCTGTAGAACAGCAGACAGGCTGACGATCCGCTTACAATTTAGCAGTTACCGTCGCCTATGAGCGTTTGCAATGCTAGTGGCATCGCGAACACGCTGCTGGCCCATAAGGGTACAGGAACTTGACTCACTAATGCCACATCCGGTGCCTGGGCCTGGAGGTGGCCCTAAACAAGTCGGAGGCCATGGTGTTTCATGGCCCCCGACGTGCGCCGGTGTCGGGATCACACATCGTGGTCAGCGGAGCCCAGATAGCTGTCGAGTCCACCGTGAAGTATCTGGGATTGGTACTCGACAGCCGATGGGAATTCGGGCCCCACTTCCGACGGCTGACGCCCAAGCTAATGGGTGCAGCGGGCACGCTATCGACGTTGCTTCCCAACTTGGGGGGCCCGAGCGCCGCCTGTAGGCGGTTGTACGTGGAAATCGTGCGGTCCATGGCCCTGTACGGGGCCCCTGTGTGGGCGTTGGACATGACGGCCAGCACTCTCGTCATTCTGCGCCAACTGCAGAGGGCAATGGCCGTCAGAGTCGTCCGCGGGTATCGCACGATTTCGTTGCGTCCTGGCCGGATCCCCGCCATGGGACCTAGAGGCGAAAGTACTCGCGTCATTATATCGATGGCGCGAGGAAGAGCGGGCACGGGGCTCAAGGCCGGTGCAGCGGCAGATCGTGCTGCCCCGAGAGGAGCTCCGTCAGGTCTTGGTGGCGGAATGGCGGCAAAGGCTTCTGCGCCCTACCGCCGGCCTCGCTACTGTCGAGGCGATCCGGCCAGTACTCGACGACTGGCTCGGGAGAAGGCACGGCTCCCTGTCGTTTAGGGTGACGCAGGTGCTGTCGGGGCACGGCTGCTTCGGCAAGTACCTGTGCCGCATAGACAGGGAGCCGGACGCTAGGTGCCACCGCTGCGTCCATTGCGGGGAGGACACGGCGCAACACACGCTCGCCGAGCGTGTAGCTTGGGAGGAGCAGCGCCGTGCCCTCACAAATGAAGTAGGAGATCTGTCGCTGCCGCCCGTAGTGCGGAGGATGGTCGGTAGCGCGAGTCGTGGGACGCAGTGGTGTCCTTCTGCGAGGACGTGATGTCGCAGAAGGAAACTGCGGAACGGGAGAGAGAGATCTCGACTCCCTTCCCCGGCTGCAGAAGGCGTACAGGGCGCAGGAGAAGGGCGAGCTACGCCCTTTTCCGGCCCCCATGAATGGGTCCAGGGGTGAGGGACTTGGGGAAGTTCCCGCCCCCTATTCGATGGACCCGAGGTGGAGGCGCGCGCGAGTGTCGGCGCGCGCCTCTGAGGCGATGCACGGGGTAGTTAAACACCTCACTACCCCGTGCAGGAGACGAGGCCCGGACTAGTAACAGACCGGGCCAGCACTAGTGTGGAGCTGCGGAAGAATTTGGATTCCCGCGCGCACATGTGAGGAGACACCGGGGTGGTGGTTTTAGCCGGTAAGAGTCCGGCACGCACCTCCGCCTTTCCCCAGGCGGAGGTAGTCCATGAGGATTTCCCCACCCCGTAAAAAAAAGCTAATGCCACAACACAAAGTTATTATGGCTGCATACTTAGACCAAAGGTGGTTGTTTTGTCGCCTTTTACGACAGGCCGAACCTGGCCGCAGAGGTAGAGGAGAGTATTCTTTCTCCGCCCCTGCACGGATAGTAAATACATATTATAGAAGGATTATCAGGATGGCGGCGACAATTAAGACACTTTATATTCACACGAAATAATATAATAAAGAGAATTATTTAATACACGTTAGGGCGGGTATAATACGAATGAATATGAAATATGCTAACCGCCGGTAAATACAATCATCTTGATATATTTGAAATATGCTAACCGCCGGTAAATACAATCATCTTGATATATTTGAAATATGCTAACCGCCGGTAAATACAATCATCTTGATATATTTGAAATATGCTAACCGCCGGTAAATACAATCATCTTGATATATTTTAATACACACTTAAAAAAATAACATAGGTTTTATGCGCCGGAAACTGTCACGCGGAAGGCGCCAATAAAATATTATAAGTTTAAAGAAATATGAATCAACTATTTACTTGATTATAAAATTCCTAATTACACTGACGGACTCATAAACTGCATCAAAGTAATAGGCGACTTTGAAATAAATATTTTAACCAAGTATGCAAACTTTCTATACAGATTTAAATTGAAACCTCTAGATTGGTTCGTGAACTTTAAAACAGCGTAGGGTCATATCCTTAATCCTGGAAAGGACCATAGGACTTTTTTGAAGAAAAAACAGAAATTTAAGGAAAATTGGTTTTATTAAAAAATTGGTTTTAACAATAGACACAAACTTTATGCAAGGGTTTATTTATGTTTTAATAATGTGTATTACCTCCACTTGCCCTTATTACGGATTCTAATCGGTTCCACATAGATTTAAAATTTAATAGGGTTATTAAAAGATCTTGCGGGATATTGTCCCATTCTTCTGAAAGTGCTGTTCTTAGTGCTGCCACTGTCGTGGGCAAAGGGTTTCTCGCATATACAGCTCTTTTTAAACTGTCCCAAACATGCTCAATGGGATTAAGATCCGGGCTGCGTGCTGGCCAATTCATTGTACGTATCCCAAACTCTTCATAATATTGTCGAACTTGTGCAGCAGCGTGCGGCCGGGCATTATCCTGCATTAAAGTAAAATTTTCGCCCATGATTCCCATGTAAGGCACCACGTGATCTTCTAAGATCTCTGTTATGTAGCGATGTGCAGTCAAACCCCCTCTATTACCGTTTTGACGGACCATGTCTATGAACATAAGTTCTGTTCGCCCGTTCATCGATATGCCACCCCAGACCATACACGAACCGCCTCCCAAAGGAACACGCTCCTCAATGCAACTTTGAGCATATCGCTCCCCACGTCGACGATAGACTCTTCTGCGACCATCTGCACCATATAAACATGTCCTACACTCGTCCGTGAACAATACGGAGGCCCATTGCTCTTCTGTCCAATTCAGGTGATCACGCGTAAATCTTAAACGAGCTTGTCTGTGAACTACAGACAACTTTGGACCATTTGCTGTTCTAAAAGGGGTGATATCCGCTTCCTTTAACCTTCTTCTTATTGTTCGTGCACTCACGTTTACTCCACGCACTTCATTAAGCTCTGTTTTGATGTTAACTGACGTGAGGAAACGATTTCGCAGGGAAGTTGTAACAATAAATCGGTCATCACGATAATAACTTAATAATCCAAACTAAAAGAAAAAAAATGTGAGTTGTAAGAAATTTAGGAAGATTTATAATATTTAATCTAGAATGGCTCCTTGCATACCATAAATAGCGAATAAATAACAAGCTATAAGCCAGCGAGGCTATGCCGTCTGTGAAAAAATATACATTTTGCAATTTCTTGGATGTTGAGCAATTTGCCACGAGTTTTTGAAAAATCGCTAGAGCACCATCAACCTAAGACCCTTTGAATAATTTCAGTAAATATGTCGTTTAGATAATTATTATGTACTATCTTCGCAATACCGTATTACATAAGAATTGGTGTGGCTAAGTCGCGTGCGCCTTCGCCGCCAGACTGGCCGACGCCGAAGCCTAAGGGGGCAGTCGGGGTGTCTGCCGGAGTGGCCGCGCGCCGCGTCGAGCGGAACGGATGGCGAGAAGGGACACAGCACGCACGGCGCCGGTGGAGGCGCGCGCACCTTTCGTGGAGAGCGTGCGCGCGCCGCAGTCGTGGCCCAGCGCCTCTCGCCCCTCTCTCCCCGCCCTCTCTCGAGACAGTAGCGAGTCGCGCCTCGGCTTGGTAGACCCCTAACCGAGCGACCGGTCCCTACACCCTGCAAACTCATTATTGTATCGTATTTGGTAGTAAAGTGGGATCTGACCTCGTCGGTCGACTGAGTGGACACGTCATCTTCTCGAAGCACGGCCGACTCCGCATGAGCCGCTGACCGATGCGCCCCGTGTACTATAGGTAGGTCAACCCACCACCCGTTTCGGAAATTAGTCTGACGTGTGACTGCACCGGCCCCGGGATCACACCGGATGTGAGAGCCGCCCCGAAGGCTGCAGCCCGCCGAGTACAGTGGCACTGGTGGGGGAGGGGGGGCGCCAGGCAGGGGTCCGACGCGACGCCCTTCTTGCAGCTCGCCGTCGCTTTGATGTACGACGTAAATACTATCGATCCGAGCACAGTGGGTTGAGTCAAAACAGCAAGGTGAACCAAGCAGCACTTCATGCAATCGAGCCCACCTCTGCACCACAAATAGGATATCCTAGAATTCTTTAAAGCACAAATCTAAATGTATTTGTGGCAATACAAGTGAACTATTACAGAGGTTTCTAGACTTTCTAGCGGGCAACTTCAGAATAAGGTCACTATTGGGGCCATATTAATAATAATTGAAGATGATATATACATAAAATGTAATTACAAAGATGAAATGATAAAAAAGCGCTTTTGTGGCATTCATGTCGAACGAAATTTATTGATTAACTTAGCTGTCGTAAGTTGTACGTTGTTGCATTGTGGCAGCATGCAATTACACAATGCAGCCTTACATAGGAGGAACCAACGGGGATCCGTGCCCCGGTCTAGGACTTGTGAGTGCGTGGTGGGTGCCACGAGCTAGCCACTGGCGCTCATCTACAAACTTCTGTTACTTTTACAACAACATACAAAAACAATTGATATTTTTGTTATGATTACTTGACTATAATTAATTAATTTATTTTCATAGGTTTACTAATGACAATACAAAAGGTTAAATTTTGAAAGAAAAGAATGTTAATGAAATTAGAGTACCTACTAGTAGTTGTTAACTTTAGATTATGTATTAACTTATTAGGCGTTAAGCGAGTTATTGAGTTGTTCGGAAAGCAATTTAGTTTCTTTTCGTGCAAATGAAATGCATTTTTTGTATAGGTGATCTTTCTGGTAGTAACATAATTCTACGCTCATAAAATTTTTGGCCTTTTCTGGCAAACAACTGGTCCAGGTGATTTTTGACCTCCTCATTTGAAGTTAAGGTACTGTTGTTGTTGTTAAGACCGGAACAAATGACAATCCGAAGGTGCCAGATGGTGAAAATATGGTGGGTGTGGCAGTACATCCCATTCGAGCTTTTTCTGTTGCCTAAGCCTTTTTTGTTGATCAATTGCGGCTTTTTCTGTTTGAGTGAATTATTTCATCAATTATTTTCAGCTTTCCCAGCTGATGAGGTGCACTTCAGAAGTGATCGTTGTGTTGTCCAGTAAAAGTTAAAAAGAAACGATTCCTTTGAAGTCCCACCAACCAGATAGCATCACCTTTTTTGATGAATATTAGCTTTGGAAGTGCTTTGAGCCGGTTCGTCTTTACTTACTTCATTATCTCTTGCGTTTACCATTGTTATAGACAACTCATTTCTCATCCCCCAGTGATGATGCACTTCAAAAATGTATCCTTTTCTTGACGCAAGGAGAAGAAGCAAATCACAGACGTCAACGCGATGACACAGATTTCTCACCGTGAGAATATGAGAAATCGATAAATTCAACCTCTCCGCGATCTCACGAGTTGTTATTCGCTGGTTCGCATCCACTACTGTCTTTATCAGCTTCAACTGACCTTCTAGAACGTGGAGCACCAAACCATTTTTGCCACTGGCGATGGCGTGCTGTATTGACAGCTACATCTTCTCCATACACATCGGCTAATTTTTTTCTTGCTTGAACAACGTTTTTACCTCTTCGGTAGTAAAACTATATGTAGTTTTAAAAAACTTAGTTCGATTTATCTTTAAAGCGTGTAGTTGTTTAACTATATTTATTTTTTACTTTTCAGTTCAACTTGTCACTAAAACGTTTTCTTTGTTTTTACTATATTTATTTAAATTTGCTTTAAACATTTAATCAGGTGTAACCTAATATTTGGTGGCCCAAGTTTGGGTTGGCCACGGTGGCCACGGTGGCCACGGTGGCCACTGGCCAAAATCGTTGCATTACGATGGAAAGCACAGCGCACGCTGGCCATCAAGCGTACCGGTGACGGTGCAAACACCGTCCCAGCGGAATGCCCGCCTCAGCACTCTGACGCTTCTATTTGTGCCGCGTCTCCCAACCAAAAAAGCAAACGGCAGATAGTGTTTCTTCTACTACCTAGTAGATATTCACTCCAGGCGCAAATCGGAATTGAACCACACATAAAATATGGATTATTTTGGAGGTCAACTTGAACACTGCCACACAGACAATGGTTGGCATAGGTTAGGTGGGTGTTGAAAAGGTTCCGAAGATGTAGGAACGAATAGCCAGGGGATTACCCATGGCTTAGTTCATCTAGAGTATACTAGAGCGAGATCCATAGCCTCAACACAAAGGCATTCGAAAATATAAAAAACTGTAACCATACATTTCCCACATTGCATATTGTCTCTGTTTATAGATATATGGTGCACGGCCTGCATGGTGGTGCGCAGGTAGTGCGGGCACGGCGGCTGCGGTGGGCGATGTGAGGGGCGGCGGGGGCGCGGGCGTCGGCGGCACGCAGCGGGTGAGGCGAGGCGCGCGCCATGCCGGGCGGCCGCCGGGGCCTCGTCGCCCCACAAAACACTTTCCTTGAGAACATCATCCGCAGGTCATCGTCACAGCGTGAGTATGAGTCCGCCTCTTCGCCCGTCACCCGGCGCGGCGTCCGCCCGCCCTGGCTCACCGCACGTTTGTTTGCAGCAGACAGTAGTTTCCTGCTGGCCAACGCGCAGATCGTCGACTACCCCATCGTGTACTGCAACGAGACTTTTTGCAAGATGAGTGGCTACAACAGGGCCGAGGTGATGCAGAAGTCATGTAGGTGAGTGGGGGCACCCCGGGCCACCTCGGCCCCGCTCGGGGCACGTGGCAGCCCGAGGGCGTCCGTTGCATGTGTGCTGTATCGCGGCGCAGGTGCACCTGGATGTACGGCGAGCTGACCGAGAAGGAGGCGGTGGAGCGCGTGGACCGCGCGCTCGACCACCACCTCGCCGACCACTTCGAGATTCTGCTCTACAAGAAGAACCGTGAGTCTACGTCACGCCCTGTGTCTCGCCGTGCACTCATCGCCACCTAACATACCCCTCGTATGGCACCAATCATGGCACCCTCAAAATACACTCCATTGGGCTGATTCGTTTAACTCTCCCCGCTGTTCACACGAACAAAGTTTTCTTGTTTTTGTGACGAGTTCGCGAGTCCACATCGAACTCGCATCCGCCACAAAGTTTTAATTATTTTTTTTTATAAAAAACAATGTTATTTGAATGTATGTAGATAAAGTGTTTTTATTGCTTTGTTGTATATTATTACATTAGTCAAACTTAAGCCGTTTCATTAATCTCATTTAATTTTGCCCGACATTATTTTAGTTAGTATTTATAATAACAAGACCTTTTTTTGGCATAAATAAGAGCACAAATAACAAGACGACACCACACGCGGTCGCAGCTCCTCGTTCATCCCTTTACTGCACAGTGCATTTGTCGTTGGAGTAAAATGTTTATTTAGTCCTTGTTTAGAGAATTCTTAAATTTCAAATCAAATTATCTTTATTTCCAGAAATATATACATATGTAGTACGTAGTGATATGTTCCTGTGCACCATACCATACTCCTTGTCCGAGGACGTGCAAATGAACTAGAACAACTAAACAATTGAAAATGTTATGTCAATGAGTGTTAATTAGCACATAACATACAAATTACAATACCTATAATAGAACCCTTAACTAATAAATTATACTTTTTTTTAATTGCTGTAGGACAGCAGACTGACGACCCGCTTAGAATTTAGCAGTTACCGTCGCCTATGGGTGTTTGCAACGCCAATGGCATCGCGAACTCGCTGCTGTCTCATAAGGGTACAGGAACTTGGGTCAATAATGCCGGAACATAACACAAGGTTATTATGGCCGCATACTTAAGACCAAAGGTGGTCGCCATCCAGACGGGCTTGAAGCCCTACCACGTAGCTAGTGTGGGTTGTTTTGTCGCCGTTTACGACAGGCCGACCCTGCCCGCAGAGATTATTAGTGTTCTTTCTCCGCCCCTGCACGGATAAAAAGTATTACTAGGTAATGATTTAAATGTAAAATTTCCTTTTGAGTATAATTTTCAAGAATAAAATGCATTTCCAGTTAGAAACAATCAAAGTTTTTGTTTAAATACGTATACAACCCCAATCTCAAGTGTTTTTAGAGTAATTTATAAAAATCCTTACGTCCATTGAGAATTATGCAATCGTATTTTGACAAAACTTTCAAAATCAATAATAATGTATTTCCTAACAAAGAATACTGACTCATAAACACACAGCGAATAGATTGTTAATATTTTAAGGCTTAGAATCGGGTTGACAGGAATCTATTTAAGTTTCATATTGCACGTATGCATTTCTTTTATGCTTTAACGTTCGTTTTCTTTATCCGTAGAGTTTGCGTAGAAGAGCTCACCGTGCCTAATCATAGAAGCTACTCCTACAGTATGCATGATACGCACCATTTTGTTCACTAATGTTCACTAGTTGTAGTCGTGTCTATGAGTTCGATTCCTATTCAGGGCTAAATATTCTTTAATTTTATACTTTATCTCGGAATATCTTCCGAGTGTATGACTTCTACTTTAAAAAATAAACATATTGGTTGCAAATAATTCTTAGAGAATATTATTCGTTTTACGCTCCATACCTGAAGTAAGAATTTAGATTTAACGCGCATGTTGGAGGCGTTGCGCGTTGCAGAGAAATGAAATGACCAAGTCGATCCTGCGATGCCTCGGAACGTGTGATCTGCCTGTCGCGCGTCGTAGCCGCCACCGGTCAGCAGTATATAAACGGTTGCCAGTTGCCAGTTGCCACTGTAGTCGACGCTGTTGTTGGCGAAGTTGGCGAATTCGTGCCCTAGCGTAGATAGCGGAACAATGGCTAAAGGTCGTATTTGTAAACTGCTTTCATTTGAAATCTACGTCATTCAATAGTAACGGCATGCGGATGCGGCACCACGATACAAAACTTCCTTAATATATTTTCAATCAAAGCAAGAATCCCGAAGAGAAGTCAATCGAACTCAGAAGATGTATCTTTGGTTAGACTGCGAACTTTATAATATATACAATTTTTGTCACTCCAATACATACCTACTGACATAAAGCCACACCCACAAGTAGCATTAGCACAATGATTAGCATGTTGCGGGATGGTATGGTATGGTATGGGGGTGTGTGTGTGTGCGCGTGCGCAGGTACGCCGCTGTGGCTGCTGGTGCACGTGGCGCCGATCCGCAACGAGCGCGAGCTGGTGGTACTGTTCCTGCTCACGTTCCGCGACATCACCGCACTCAAGCAGCCCATCGACGCCGACGACCCCAAAGGAGGTGCGTATCGACTGCGCGTTCTACTACTCGCTACTCGTATTATGGATACGAGCTGCGGCCCGCTCACTCCACTCCACTAATTGTGTTCTTGTATGCGCCTCGCACAGGTCTGTCCAAGTTCGCGAAGCTCGCGCGTAGCGTGACGCGCTCGCGCTCCGTCCTCGTGTCGGCGCTGCCCGCGCTCAAGGAGCCGCAGCGGCAGAGCCACCTGGCGCATGTCAGTACCAACGCACCACATGTAAAGACACACTGCACTTTCTTCCTTCTCAATAACCTTTCTATTAGTGTCGACACGCACGCCCCGCGCGCCTTCTCTTTGTCATCGCAGCGTTTTCGCCGCAGGTGATGTCGCTGTCGGGCGACGTGCTGCCCCAGTACCGACAGGAGGCGCCTAAGACGCCGCCCCACATCCTGCTGCACTACTGTGCGTTTAAGGCGATCTGGGACTGGATCATCCTATGTCTCACTTTCTACACGGCCATTATGGTGCCGTACAACGTGGCCTTTAAAAACAAGACCAGCGAGGACGTCTCGCTGCTGGTGATCGACTCCATTGTAGACGTAGTGTTCTTCATCGACATCGTGCTGAACTTCCACACGACCTTCGTGGGACCCGGCGGCGAGGTGGTCAGTGACCCCAAAGTTATCCGCAAGAACTACTTTAAATCGTGGTTTTTGATCGACCTGCTCTCCTGTTTGCCGTACGACGTTTTCAACGCTTTTGACCATGACGAAGACGTGAGTATCGACAGAGCATAAGCTAACGGCCGGTGCCCCAGTAACGCTCACTAATGATTCGGCTGCAACTCCACAGGGCATCGGCAGCCTGTTCAGCGCTCTGAAGGTGGTGCGGTTGCTGCGGCTAGGGCGCGTGGTGCGCAAGCTGGACCGGTACCTGGAGTACGGGGCGGCGATGTTAATTCTGCTGCTCTGCTTCTACATGTTGGTGGCGCACTGGCTGGCGTGCGTGTGGTACAGCATCGGGCGGTCGGACGCCGACTCGGGCCTGCAGTACTCGTGGCTATGGAAGTTGGCGAACGTAACGCAGGCGCCGTACTCGTACGTGTGGTCCAACGAGTCGGACGGGCCCGAGCTGGTGAACGGGCCTTCGCGCAAGACCATGTACGTGACGGCGCTCTACTTCACCATGACCTGCATGACCTCCGTGGGCTTCGGCAACGTCGCCGCCGAAACCGATAACGAGAAGATCTTCACCATCTGCATGATGATAGTCGCAGGTGCCGAGACTCTTCTGTTATTCGTCGGGCACTCAGGCGCGACGGACAGGGCAGCCTGTCTAAACCCAGTCCTGCCCGGCCCGCCGCGCCCTTTTAACTAATTCCCCACCCTCCAACTGTTTGTGAGTGTATGTGTGTGTTTGTCTTCCGCGTATCGCGCACCATCACTATTTCTCACTGTTTTTTATAATACTAGGTGTTGGAATTAATTCGTAGCGTTTTACGAGAGATGGCGTAGGCAGCACAGTATTTCATTGTCACCGACAGTAATGTGTGTATTCATCTTGAAACGGCTATCATTGAACGTCATTTGCTGTACACAACCTCTCTTTGAATCGTAATCAAGAATAAATACTTTATAATTTATTAACATTTGTGCCGAATAATGTTTTTCGGGGAGTTTTACTTCATTACTTTATTATGAAAAAAAGTGGTGCTGATGCTTATCGTATTTAAGCGTAAGTGTACAGTGAACAAGCAAACCTGTCGGAAGTGGTTTGCACGTTTCAAAGCTGGTGATTTCGAGTTGGAAGACAAGGAGCGACCTGGCCAGCCGAAAATATTTGAAGATAAAGAGTTGGAGGCTTTGCTCAATGAACACTCATCTCAAATACTTCAAGAATTGTCTATTTCATTTGAAGTTGACTTATCAACGGTAGAAAAACGTCTCAAAGCTTTAGGTATAATCCAAAAGGAGAGACATTGGTTCCCACATAAATTGAAACCAAGGGACATTGAGAGGCGTGTTTTGACGTGAACTGCTGCTTCAACGGGAGGAAAGAAAAGGTTATTTGCGTCGAATCGTCACTGGTGAGGAAAAATGGATTCATTACAATTCGAAGCGCAGAAAGTCGTGAGTCAAGCCCGGCCAACCATTAACATCAGTGGCAAAGCATAATATCCATGGGTCTAAGCTCCTGCTGTGTATTTGGTGGGTCAGAGGTGAACTAATGAAACCGAAGGAAACCATAACTGGGGATCGCTTTCGACTGCAATTGATGCGATTGAGTCACGCGATGAAAGAAAAACGGCCGGAATACTCCGAAAGACGGTACACCGTACACCTCGAGTCATTTTGCTGCACGACATTGCTCGTCCGCACGTCGGTATCGCAAAACCGGTACAAACGCACCTAAAAACACTTGAATGGGAAGTCCTCCCGCCTCCCGCCTCCGCCTCCCGCCTCCCGCAGCCGCCGCATTCTCCAGGTATCGCTCCTTCAGATTACCATTTGTTTCGTTCGACGGCTCATAGTCTGTCTGAGCAGAAATTCACTTCTCACGAAGAGTGTCAAAAATATGTCGATTCGTTGATTGCATAAAAAGACGAGGCGTTCTTCCAACACGGTATTCGTATCCTGCCCGAAAGATGATAAAAAGTAGTAGAAAGCGATGGGCAATACTTTCATTAGTGTATTTTTTTATTTTTCATTAATAAAAAAAATTAAAAAACACTACGAATTAATTCCAACACCCAATACCAAAAGCGAACCTTAGCCGCTCCATATTGTGCTAGGATAGGAAGCCCGTCCCAACCCAAGTGCAAGCCCACGTTGTGTCTCGGCGCGTCACCTACACGGTCGGCCGTCGCGCCTCGCACTGCGCCTCTCCTCCCCCCTCCGAACTGAAAATGTCTGTACTTGCCAAGGGGGCTGAGAGGTGCTCCGTGCGAGCCGTGATTTCGCACCATCCCACTGTTTGTTCGTAACACATGCTATATTTATGTCATAATTGGTTGCGACGACGAGGCGCGTAGGCGGGGAGGCGGGGAGGCGGGGAGGCCCCCACGCCGAAGCCTTTGACTACGCAGCATTCGCATGTTGGCAGCGCTGCTGTATGCGACAATATTCGGCCACGTGACCACAATCATCCAGCAGATGACATCCGCGACCGCCAAGTATCACGACATGCTGAACAACGTGCGTGAATTCATGAAACTGCACGAGGTGCCGAAGGCGCTCAGCGAGCGCGTCATGGACTACGTGGTCTCCACCTGGGCCATGACCAAGGGCCTCGACACCGACAAGGTAGGCGGAAGCGCCACAACGGTGGGCACCGCGCCACGGCCCTCTTTCACTCGAACTGTTCGTTTGCTCAACTGCTGTGCAGGTGCTCAACTACTGCCCGAAGGACATGAAGGCGGACATCTGCGTGCACCTCAACCGCAAGGTGTTCAACGAGCACCCAGCGTTCCGGCTGGCGTCAGACGGCTGCCTGCGGGCGCTGGCCATGCACTTTCAGATGTCACACTCGGCCCCCGGGGACTTGCTCTACCACACGGGCGAATCTATAGATTCGCTGTGTTTCATCGTCACCGGAAGCCTCGAAGTGATCCAGGACGACGAAGTCGTAGCAATCCTCGGTACGTGAGTCACGCGTAACATGATGCGTGGTGCACCGAATCCACAAGCCCCTTAGCGAAGCGAATGAAAGGACGGGGTCCGCGTGTTTTGCAGGCAAAGGCGACGTGTTCGGCGACTCGTTCTGGAAGGACAGCGCCGTCGGCCAGTCGGCGGCGAACGTGCGGGCGCTCACCTATTGCGACTTGCACACCATCAAGCGCGACCGCCTGCTCGAAGTGCTCGACTTCTACCAGGCGTTCGCGAACAGCTTCGCGAGGAACCTCACCCTCACTTACAATCTGCGGCATCGCCTTATATTTCGGAAGGTTCGCCTCGTCTTGTATATGCTTCCGTTTGGCTCACTTTTGCTCAATCGTCACTAGCTAATCTTGGGCTTGATGTTCCTCATCGACAGGTGGCGGACGTGCGCCGCGAGCGTGAGCTCATGGAGAGGCGAAAGCGCGAGCCGCAGCTTGAGCAGGCGCAGGACCATCTTGTCAGAAAAATATTTTCGCGGTTTCGACGCGAGCGCAGCGTCGCTGCGGCGCCCACGCCCGCTCCCACACGAGCCTCCCGCCACGAGACGCCCGCACAAGGCGCCGGAGTAGCAGCCACGGCGACTCCAGCGACACCTGCCACTGATGCCGAGCGAGGTGACATAGCTAGTCAGCAACCAGCGTTGCCCGCCGCCGCATCTGCTCCGCGTGCCAAGTGGGGCCGTCTCTTGGCAGGTGGCTCTCTGGACGCAGGCAACGCGGAGAGTCCGCGCAATGCTTTCGCCCGCAGCCTCAGCGCTCGCGAAAGACCTCCGACCGGTGATCAGCAAGCGCAACCCTCGGCTGCGAGCCTCGCGCCGGCGACAGCCACGCTCAAGGTGATAGTCTCCACAGATGGGCACATTTAAGACTGAGTCACTTGATAGTCATTTTATACATTTTTACCGTTTAATAGGCATCGTTTGCGAAGACGCGGTCGGCGAGTGCGCTGTCGCCGGCGCCGCCCGCGCGCCAAGACACCATTGAAGAGGAGCTGGAAGAAAAGCGCTCCGATGGATCAGGCCCTGGGTCTGCACCGGGGCCAGGGCCGGCGCTCGCGGTCGCGTCCCACGACGCGGCGCTCGCCGAACTGCGCCGCGACGTGCGAAATGAAGTCCAGAGGCTTCAACAGAAGGTAACTGGACGTCCTTTACGCCCGCATCACATCGAAAGGATTGCTATAAACACATGTTTACTGTTGCTTTTTGGTCAGTTAGGGAGAGTGGAGGAGTTGTTGACAATGCTGGCGGCACGGCTAGGGGCGGACCCTTCCGATGTCGGGTCAGGCAGTACGGCGCCTGCGGCGACGCCGGAGGGCGAGGGTTCGCGCGCGGCCCTCACCGACATTGCCGCCCTCGCCAGAAAACGCCGCTCCAAGGTAAAGCAACCGCCGTGATTCGTGTACTACATTATACCGATCGTTTCTCATTGTTCCCTCGTTGCATCCAAACCACAACGTTACACGTGACAGTGCCTCTTCGTGGGGGCATCTCCAATAGATGTGGCTAAATGTGGCAGCAGTACAAGTTCAATTAGATAGATGATCCTAAAGCTTAAGTTATTGAGAGTAAAAACTATAAAATATGTATAAAGCGTACGTCGCATGGAACAGGAACAATGCGTGGTCGATGCCACCATTGCCCCCACCACCGATGTGCCACCATTGCCCCCACCACCGATGTACCACCCTTGTCTTAGCGTTAAATTCCCTTTTATTTTTTGTTACCTATCTAAACGCATTCCTAGTGCGAGCAAGTAACTATTTAAATAATGTCAGTAAGCAGCATAATGTTGACCCATTTGGGATCAGTATTTCGGGAGCCAAGCGGTGTCTAAGTAATAAATTTTTCTGTGACTAGTTCTATAGTGTATTGCAGATTTGCATATCTGCGTGTTAGTTATTCAAGATGTTATTCGTGAAAACCTGTAATTGGCTGTCTGATAATAATTTCAAGTATTTTTTCATGTGTATTAGCTGTAGGTTTTCCATCATTAAATAAATAAATAAATAAACCTAAAATTATTGAACGGTTAAAAGGATATGATTAAACATCTATTGAACTTAGAACTATTGACAAAACAGAGTTTTTCTATTGTATTGTATTATAATATATAGGTATATCGATATCACAAATACATTGACCGCATAGAAAGTATACAAAAGCGGTTCGTTCGGTATTTATGCTTTAGAAAGAATAAAGACCCACTATTCTAGCGAATTATATTTCGACCTCTGTAAGAAGTTTCATCTTTTACCACTTAAGGATCGACGAGATATAGCTGAGTGTACACTTCTTTTAAAAATAATTTCGTCTGATATAGATTGCCCAGATTTAGCAAAATCAACTTTAACGTTCCGGCCAAGTCTGTGCGTGTCAATTTGCCAATAAATATACCTTTCAGTTCTACCAACTATAGGCAAAATGCATTCCTAGTGCAAGCAAGTAACTATTTAAATAATATATTCAGTAAGCAGCATATGGGATCAGTATTTCGGGAGCCAAGCGGTGTCCAAGTAATAAATTTTTCTGTGACTAGTTTTATAGTGTAATGCAGATTTCCATATCTGCGTGTTAGTTATTCAAGATGTTATTCGTGAAAACCTGTAATTGGCTGTCTGATAATAATTTCAAGTATTTTTTCATGTGTATTAGCTGTAGGTTTTCCATCATTAAATAAATAAATAAATAAATAAGTATACACTTCTCATAAAAAAAATCGAAACATCCCTGAAGTTTGGTTTTGAATGAGTTAATTTTTTTTACATTTAACCAAAAATATAAATAATGCCAGTTAATTATGGATATTATAAGGTATCATTTAACAAATATTTATGTTTCAAATTAAAATTTAAATTCTTTAGCAATTGTGTATTGTTCAGGTATGTTTTTACTTGAACACTTACAAACGTGAAACTTTGAAAACTAGAATGTAAAACAAAATTGTTAAAAAAAGCATATTCAGTATGTCGTATTTTGTCCCCGGGCTCTCATCGATGCTTCCATGCGATTCCTCGTGGAACGGATAAGCGTCACAATCTTGTGTTGTGGGATGCCAAGCGTCTTCGGAGCAGGATCTCTCGCCCTGACTCGTCTCTGCAACTCATCCATTCTATAGGATTCATATCCGCGCTTCTTGCTGGCCAGCCTTATACCGAATTTGCTCAGGTATTCATTTCCAATGCCTGCGGTATGAGCACTGGCATTATCTTCGCCAATAAAATGTGCGTAAGGTACTACATGAGGCTCCAGACATTCTCCGATGTAACGTGACCCATTTAATGACTGTAACCGAGGTCCAGATACAAACGCAACTTCGGTTTTTCTATCGGCGCTTATGCCTCCCCAAACTGTCCATGAACCGCCACCGTAACTGACTATTTCTTCAGTTCAGCACTGTGCAAAATACTCTCCTTCTCGTCAGAAATGAGAACTTTGCTCCATTGAAGGTTTAAGTGACCAATTTAAGTGCTCAAGTACAAAGTTGAGGCGCGCTTTTCGGTGGTGTACCGTCAATTTTGGGCCATTAGCTGGTTTATGAAGTATCATGCCACGTTACGTCAATCTTTTTCTTATGGTAGAATCGCTTACAGTCTATCCTCGAACCTGTCGCTGCTGCAGTTGAATAGAGTTATAGTGGCAATTTCTTAGAAAAACTGACTCGTGGTCTACCAGATCCTGAACAGCGAGTAAACATACTAGACAGCAGAGGCTTAGATGTAATCATGCAGCTACAACACAGCTTCTGTGGGCGGGAGATCCATGTTTTTAAGAATAATCGCTTTGCTCGCTTTTTTAGTAGGATGTCACGCAGCTTAGTTAACAATCACGCTCAGTTATGTGATTAAGTGCAGAATGGAACGATGGAATACACATTGAGAACAATCTCTCTACATGCGTTTATTGGATGAAGGAATTCTGGTACACCATTGTGTAGACTGTAAACTAAACTGCCAGCTATTTTTAATGATATCAATCCTCTTTTTAATTTAAGTGCCGCCTGAATAACACTTGCAGTAGTGTTTCCATTTTTTTGATGAGAAGTACCTATACATATATAGACACATTCTTCCTTTTCCTCCTGTTTAACACATCCTTACACTCACACACCACACACACAGCTTAATTAGATGAAGGTGTTCGTATTATTTGTTGTTTTTTGCTCCAATCAGTGCGCGGCGCCTTTGTACGACGCAAAACGCAGGCCAGTTCCTAGTTTGAGAGTCAGGAATCACTCTTAGTTTTGGACTGTATTACAGCCAGAAGCATATTATTAAGTTACATTAATAATTTATATTTTTGTTAAGGCTAATATAGATAGATATATTATTATTAAGTTCAGCATATCAACCCACTAGATAGTAAGTGGTCACCGTTGCGTAAGGACGTTTGCAATACAAGGGGCACTGCCAACGCGTTGCTTTAATCGAGGAAATTTCATAACGCTTTATCAGGCGTTAATAGTATTGCCAAGACCTCCGTCGCGCTATAGCCTCTGCGCGTCGGATATTCATCCATCTCCCGGCAGGCGGCGTCCTCTCACACCCAAAGCGCTGTCAGCTGTCAGTCTAGTCGATCCTCGTCAAGTGGGACCCGAGATTCCGGTCAGCATTCCGCTAAGATGAGAATGTCGACATATGTGGAGAAAAACGAGTACATAGAGGGTATCTGAAAGTAGCACCAACCAATAATAGATTGAGAGGAAAGAGAGTGGCATGGTACGCGCATGTAATGAGTCTGACAGGACAGGCTGACCACTGACCACATCACTAGAACAATGTTCAACCTGAAAATAGAGGTACGACGGCAGAGGTAGAGCTAAAAAGCGATGGAAAGAATGTGTGATGCACGATATGAAAGTTCGCGAAGTGACCGGTGAACGATGCCAGGATAGAATAAAATGGAAGAAAGACATTGGGCTGAGCCCAAATGATTGGGACAAGGCCAAGCCAATGATGATTGGCTGATCACACCAGTATTACAATAGTCAAAGTTTATTTTTCTTCATAAATTTCAGTTTTGAGAATGACTGGCCCCTTAATCTATTTGTAAAATGGCACCATTGGAATGTTGCAGGCGCGCAGCAAAGGCGCGGCGCCGTCGGCCCCGCAGGCGCCGGGCGCAGCGGCCACGGCCGCGGCCGCGGCGCCGCCCCCAGAGCGAGCCGGCAGCCCGCCCACGAGCGGGGCGGGCACGAGCGCGGGTGCTGCGCAGCGGCGGCGCGAGTTCGTGTAGCGCGCGCTGGCGCCCGGCGCGCCCCCCGACTAGCGCGCCGCGCGCCCTCGCTTCCGCCCCGCACCGCAGCGCAGCACCGTCGTTGCTGACGTTTTCAAAGTTGACCCGGGACACGTCGGCCGCTTTTGCAAATAAATATCGAGATGGGAACACGACGCGGCCCGGCCTTGTTTCATTTACCCCCCTACTTCCACTTCCCTGCCCTGAATGAAACACACAATGCTTTAATCCTATGTTTAATATATAGTATATGTACATACAAAGAGAGGCCGAAGCGTGGTGGGCCTGAGCCGGGGGGATGGGGGACAGGGGAGGGGGAGGGGGCTAATGACGCTTGTCGGCGAGCGCCGAGTAGGGCGAGTGGTGCGACTGGTGCGACAGGTGCGAGAGCGCCGAGTGCGCCGACGAGCAGATGTCCTGGTACGAGAACTGGGGGAAGTGCTCCTCCTGGATGCGCGCGAGGGTCGAGTCCGAGTCGGGCGGCGTCAGCTCCACCGACTCGCCGGTGAACTCCGAGTCGAAGTAGCGCGTGTCGATGTCGGAGTCGACGTGCGGCTTGAAGGGCGGCGGGATCTTCTTGGCGACGAGGTCGGCCCAGTCGATGCACGCGAAGAACGGGTGGCGCATCACGTCGAGAGCATCGTCGGGCCCGGCGCCCAGCCGCGCCGCCGGCTCCTTGGTGAGCAGCGCGGCGAGCAGCGCGCGGCACGCAGCCGAGAGCGCGCGCGGGAAGCGCACCTCCTCGCTCACGATCAGCGAGAAGAGCACCTCGTGGTCCCGGTTGTAGAAGGGCAGCCGGCCGCACGCCATCTCGTAGAGCACCACGCCCACGCCCCACCAGTCCACGGCGGGCCCGTAGTCGGTGTCCTCGAGCACCTCAGGCGCGAGGTACTCGGGCGTGCCGCAGAAGGTCTTGGTGGTGCGCCCGTACGTGATGTTCACTTTGCACAGGCCGAAATCGGCGATCTTGATGTGGCCGTCCTGGTCGAGCAGCAGGTTCTCGAGCTTCAGGTCGCGGTAGATGATGCCCTGCGCGTGCAGGTAGCCCAGCGCGGACACGATCTCGGCGCCGTAGAAGCGCGTACGCTCCTCGCTGAAGGCGCGCTCGCGCGACAGGTGGAAGAACAGCTCGCCGCCGTTGGCGTACTCCATCACGAAGCACACGCGGTCCGCCGTCTGGAACGAGTAGCGCAGCGCCGTCAGGAACGGGTGCTTGGTCTTCTTGAGCACGTGGTTCTCGGTGATGGTGTGCGCCACCTCGTCCTTCTGTATGATCAGGTGCTTCTTGAGAATCTTCATGGCGTACAGTTTGCCGGTGCCCTTCTCGCGGCTCAGCACCACCTTGCCGAAGGTGCCCTTGCCCAACACTTTCACGAACTCGAACTTCTCCAGTGTCTGTTGACATAAAATATTGTTCAGTACCATACTGAGACTGCACTAGCGGAAACAGATTCTTAAATAACCGATGTTCGACAGTACAGTACTTTGCTGTAATCAACTGAATAAAAAAATAAAAAAAACTAGGCGTCATCATCATCCCAGCGTTGTATCCCGGATGTAACTTTAATTTCCACATCTAAAGATGTCCTTCCCTCGCCACATGCAAGCTGGCAGAAAGAGTAACCCATCAGTCGCCTTTTACGACTCCCTTGGGATGATTTGGGGTGGCCCTATTCTTTCATCGGCCGGGACCGCATGGCACTAGCAAGAATTAGCAGTAATAAACAATAAAGCTGTGACAAAACAGTGAGCCTATTTAGTATGAATATGCACAGACTGGCACTTTTAGACACTTAGTGAGGGTCGAGAGCATTTGTCCTGTTGCTCCTATTCCTTGAGCAGTTACAAATATATTTAACAATTTATGCAATTGAGGTGCGCGACAATGCGTAGTATTGCGTAGCGTCAAAATGACATCACAAGATATGAAATCATCTGGTGGTATTGTTTCGCTGCTAGCGGGTGGGCCGCTCTCTCCGTATACAACACTGGAGGACCCTTGACCCATTCACCATTGAGCAATTCAGTATTGATAAATGATGAATAAACCAATGTCTGTACCGAAAATGCATTGTGATTTGTAGGAGGTGCACTTTGAAAACATTAATTTTCCTTTTTATTTTAAATAAAGTATTTTTATCAAGCGCTTTATAACAAATTTATTTATGTCTTTCTATTTAAGGAATCTTTGAACAAGATTTCCACCCAATCAAATCATTGGCTTAAATACTTCCATCCCGTTTAAATGTGGAATGAACATTTCTACAGTGTTAATTATCTGGTGACAAAAGTCATCCACCATAACTAACAGATTGTTCTTTCCTGTCCTTGTGTCACATAATTATATAGGATGTGCAAAGTGTGCACTCTCCTTCCGCTATCCTCTATTAGCCATTATCGTAATATGCAAGGTGCATTCTATTTCTACATATTTTAATGCAATCCATTTATGCTGACTCTAGCCCTTCTTCTGTTTTCTTCCGTCCACTTTCCGTCATATGTCATTCTTCCCTTCGCATTATAGGTATATTATAGACTTACCACGCAAATATGTTACTTTTTAGTTCTTTAATCATTGCCGCTACTTTCAAACATCCCCTGAAGTACTTATTCCATCCATCTCAGCATTCACGTCCCCTGCTTGCTGCATCCTCATATTATCCTTTCACCCCAGCAGCCCAGAATTCCAATCCATGCAATAAGACCTTTATTAGGGACTTATAAACGCAAACTGCTATTGTTTGCGAACTATCACCATTTCATCATTCGCATTTCTTTGAAATCAGAGCATGTTAGCTGAAATGGTCGCTCATGGTCCTACTATCTTCATGCCAACTCTCTCTTATTAAAAGGCCAAGTTCAGAACAGTCTTGGCAAGCTCCACGTCGTCTTCGCTCATACGACCATATAGGACCTTAAACTGATCGTGTGGATACATATTCCTAGAAATTTGGAAACACCCTGTTACTCACAATGCGCCTGGGATCCCTGAAGCTGGTGCCGAGCTGTGCAATGTCGCGGTCGTCGCCCTCCGGGGGCGCAGCGGCAAGCGCGGCGCCCTCGCTGGACCCGCCGCCCGCGTTCGACCCGCCCCCCGCACTGAGCTGCGATGCCACGTACCTGATCGCCGCCACCCATTCTTCCCTTTAAACCAATCATTGTACTTTGTTATTATATCAATAATCACCATATGAAGTTAAATCCTAATAAAATAAAGGCAAAAGGTCAAATTGTATTAGCATCAATATTTGAGGAAAACTTAGTAAGAAACAAACGAAGAAGGTAAAGAACTCAGCACAGAAGTAGAAGGTGACGTGTAACTCCGACTTACCATCCCTAATTTTAAATAACAATATTTCGAAGAGCACTTGACTTACATATGTACAAAAAAAGTCACTAGATGTCATTTTATCACCTTAATTCACAATATGATTGACATTGATGAGATTTCACAGGAGCTCTCTGCTGCAATTTCCTATTTCTATTCCTATGGTGAAATTTACTTTTTAATAAAATCATAATGAATCTTAATATACAATGGTCAATTTGAAATATTATAGATATTACTTTAAGCTCAATTCCAAAACATTACTTTAAAATAAACTATAATTTATTTTAAACTTTCTAGTTGGGTTAACTAAATTGCCATCTTCCAGCAGAAGGAAAAGAAAGCGGTAATCTTGATAAGGACTATGGGACAAAATTATTAATTTTGTGTATTGTCATCAGGTCTTGACAAGTGTGCAAAATTTTGGATTTTTTGATCTTTCAAAATAATAATCGAGGTAATAATCGAGTCCCAAATTCCGTTACATACTAGATATACAGGTCACGTTAATTAAAGCGTGGTAAAAAAGGCCATATGGCAGGCTGATGAATGTCACATGTGATTTGCAAGTCTAGATTAAATCATACAATTGTTCACACCACCAATAATAATGGTCTCTGTGACTGGGGCCGATCTGTTGTAAAAGGCAAGAAAACCACTCTAGTTAGGTGGTAGGGCCCTAAGCCTCCACCTCCAGGGGCATCCACCCCTGGTGTATAAGTACGGCGCCATAATACAAGGTGTATTGCGTTCCAGCATTAGTGACCGAGGTTTCAGTACCCTTATGGGAACAGCATTGTGTTTGTTTTGCATCTGACGTTCATGTTGCTGTAGCAAAGCAATGTAATAAAACACCAAACTAAACAAGTATGCATGTACAATACATTTGATTCGCTAGGTAGTAGGTAGGTCGCTAGGTAGATCTGAACTGGATTTTGGAAAAAAAACAAGTACAACATATTATGTAAAAAAAGCTTAAGGCTTATTGCTGTAAGACAGCAGACAGGCCGACAGCACAGCCCACATAGAATTCAGCAGTTACCGTCGCCTATGGGTGTTTGCAACGCCATGCCTGTGGCATCAGAAACACGCTGCTGTCCCATAAGCGTATTAAAGTGGGATTGGTCAAGATATGACAAATAGACCAGGAAGGCAACCAAGTGGTTCCCAATAGATGGAGAAAGAAAGAGGATGACAGTATACAAGGTGGGAGGATGATTTAAAATGTTGCACAAACATTCTGGAAAGGGAAGCAAGGGATAGGGATAGGTGTAAGTGGAAATTCTAGAGAGAGGCCTATGTCTATGGACAAGACAGGTGCCAAGTGAACACAACGAGAAGAAAAAAGTTTAATTTAAAGAGTGTAACAGGGTGTTTACTCACGCCACCACTAGATGGCGCTAGGCGTCGAGTTAGATCGCGGTGGCAAGATCCTCCCGCTGGCAAATAAACTCCCGTACCTCGCGATGTCCGTCAAGCTTAGGAACCTATAGTGGCAAAGATCCTGCTTCCACCTACGTTGGGACAGGCATTTTGAAAACTCTTAGGACTTCACGGCTAACGGCACTGCCGTACAAGCGCTTCCACCCCTGTTGGGCAGGTTGGGCTATCCCAATCGTAATCTGGTGTTATTAGAAGTGTCGTAACGTTACTCCATAACTTAAGCCGCGCCCGTATCAGGCAGATTGCCTTAGTTTAATTATTAGTTTGTAGTTTGTACTATCTATTGTATATTGTTGCAATACATTTTGTAATCCATCACCCCCTTACAAGAGTCATTTATTTTTAATTTGTAAAAAAGTGCAGTTTATCCAGCAAAAAAGGCTATTTTTATTTATCAATAGATGGCTGACAGACAGATGATAACAGACTGGATGGCAACCACCCCTGGTTTCAAAACATGCTCTTTGAGGCCAGGAGTAGTTGACAATGCCTCTGGTGTTGCAAATATGTATAAGCCATGGTGACCACCTACTATTGGGTGGGCCAAATGTACATCATAAAAGTTAGGTTTAGAAGTCAGTGGAGACAAACACTTGTTGAGAGGGAGTAAAATTTACATTAAATATTAGGAAACATGTATGTATTAAATGAAATTAAGTATAACAACATGATTGCATCATAAATATTATTTACGAAAATAGATTAAAGGTAAAATGCAATAAATATGTTCTTTTCCTTAGAATGACAATGTTAGTATTGTCTATTTTAACAGTCCAAAAGTGGACAATGGGGCCAGGCTCATTTCAATAGTAGGTCAGCCATTGCCATTAGCCTACCTAAATATTCCACATAAATACATGCAAACAATTCAAATAGGACAGATCACAGATTTTATTAAACATGGGAAACATATCCTGTGGTTGTATACAGGGTGATTTTGGCAAACCCGTCCAAATTCACACAGAAGAATCTTTAGTAAAAGTTATGAGAAATATGTATTTTAGTTTTGTATCACATAGAACAAAAATGTTGAGTAGTCAGCATCACAAAGTCATTCAAAGAACTCGCATTTTACATAATACGGCGCTAGAGTGTCAATGACCTCTCCATCTGACCTAGTAAAAGGCCGAGGACGGCGGCATTGAACCGGGCGAGCGAATACGCACTACTCATTTACGCGGGTGTGACAGAGACAGGTAATAACAGTTAACGTATGTTGTTTGCACCATATGATTATTCTGTATGATTGAATTAATGATCCTATATGAAATATTTTATGGTGAAAATTTGACATACAATTTTTTTTGCAAAAATGGGTTCCTTAAATGATGTTTAGTGCGTAAAAAAATTTGGACGGGTTTGTCAAAGTCATCCTGTATATAATAAAAATATTATTAAATATTCAAGCTTGGAGGGCTAAATATTTATGTCGCATGAGACAAAATGACTTACTTGACGCTGACAAAAAACAAGTAATTTATATCGACGAGACGTGGATACACGCCCATTACACAGTCAAAGTGTTGACACGGATGTTGGAGTGAAAAAAAATGATAGCCTTGGTCGCCGCTGGATTATAGTGCATGGTGGGAGTGAGTTAGGATTTGTCAATAAAGCTCTTTTAATGTTTAAAGTGGATACAAAAACAGACGATTATCATGACCAGATGAATACTCAAAATTTCACGAAATGATTACAAAAAAAGCTTATACCCAATATACCACCGAACAGTATTGTTGTAATGGACAACACGTCTTACGTAAAGAGGAAGAAAGAACTCCCACCGTGAGCTCAAAAAAACAAGTGATGGTTGTGTGGCTCCAAGCACATAACATTGAGTTCCCGGAATATTTCACAAAACCAGAATTATATTTAATATCTATCATCCGCAACTTCCCGTTGGGATGGCAAATACCCCTTGGTCCCCTGGTGTGCATAAGGGAGTTTGGTCGGGATGGGTGGAAGTGGGTGGTTGTGGGTGGCAAAAATGTGAAATTATATTATATCTGTCCTTCTCTAACTAATGCAAACATCTATAAAATTCTGAAAATCTGGGGAATGATCTAGAAAGTTCCAGAATGTGCGCAACTGATGTAATTAATCTAGAAAGTTCTAAGACTTTCTGGAATGATCTAGAAAGTTCCAAAATGTGTGCAATTGATGAAATTGATCCGAAATGGTCTAGAAAATTCTTAAAATTTCTGAAATGATCTAGGAAGTTACAAAATGCGTGCAACTGATAAAATTGATCCGAAATGGTCTAGAAAATTCTAAAAATTTCTGAAATGATCTAGAAAGTTTTAAAATGGTTTCAATTGTTGAAATCAATCTAGAATGTTTTAGAAAGTTTCTGGAAAGATCTAGGAAGTTCCAAAATGTGTGCAATTGATAAAATTGATTTGAAATGGTCTAGAAAATTCTAAAAATTTCTGAAATGATGTAGAAAGTTCCAAAGTGATTGCAATTGTTGTAATCGGACTAGAACATTGTAGGAAGTTTCTGAAGTGATCTAGAAAATTCTAAAGTTCTCTGGAGTGATCTAGAAAGTCCCAAAATGTGTGCAACCAATAAAATTGATCCGAAATGGTATAGAAAAATTCTAAAAATTTCTGAAATTATCTAGGAAGTTCCAAAATGGTTTCAATTGTTGTAATTGATCTAGAATTTTTTTTTTATAGCTAGAGATCAACAGACAGGCCCACCCTGGCAGATGGTCACCGTCGCCTATGGACGTTTGCAGCACCAGAGGCAATACCAACGCGCTGCTGGCCTCGAAGAAATGAATATATGTAGAATGTTTTAAATATAAAATGTGTTAAAATAGATCCGAAAGGGGAATGCCGATATTAGGCCCAAGAGTGCCCAACATATTTATAGTGAAGATGGCGTTAAAGGTTGAATTTATTTACCTGTTAATTGGTAATTATATAAATAATAATAGTTTATTACTTTATTTTATTGCATAAGGCTTATTTTATAATGTAATTTTTAAATGATTGCATTGCATTACTTATACACATCTATTCGCATTGCGACTTTATTACAATGAAATACAGTTGAGTGTTTTTGCTCCACTAATACCAACCTTATGATTAATAGCTTAAGGCTTATTCTATAGAGTAATTTTTAAATGATTGCATTGTATTACTCATATATCTTTTTTTTTTATTGCTATAGAACAGCAGACAGGCTGACGGCCCGCTTAGGATTTAGCAGTTACCGTCGCCTATAGGTGTATGCAACGCCAGTGGCATCGCGAACACGCTGCTGTCCCATAAAGGTACAGGAACTTGAATTGCCACTATTTATCTATTTGAATATCTATTTGAATTGCCACTTTATTACAATGAGATACAGTTGAGTTTTTTTTTCTCTCTTTATATGGAATCTACTTTGAGGAATGATTTGATTTAATATAGTTTTGAAAGTTTTTTGGAAAAATTTGAAATTTGTAAACTTTAACACTGATAATTTCACTTCAAAGTTCGAGCGATTTGTAGCTCTAAGTTGCATAACTCCATAGGCTTTTACTATTCTGTTTATGTTTTTTATTACATTTAGGTTTACATTTTTCAGGGTTTCACTTCTATCATGTGTAAACTGCACACGTGTTATTGTGGTTATTGTGTATATAGTGTTAGTGGTGTCACTTAATGGCCCCAGCGGAAGATCAGCGCTGGTAAATTCCATCAGCAAATGCTGAGCTGGGACCAATTTGGGACAAATATATAGTATATAATTATAAATTGTAAATAATAACTTTAAGTCCTAAATAAATACATTTTCTTTCTTTCTTTCTTGCTTCTAATTGATATTTTTTTACTGATATTGGTTGAAAATATCAGGTAAATCTTTGTTGATTTAATTTTGCTACTGTTAAACTCGAATGGTTGAGTTTCTTAATATTGTGCTTTATTTTGAGGGCCATAGAGCATACAATCGAATCATCAAAATTCAATATTTACATGATAAGTTGAAAACACCTGCAAGGCGGAAATAAATCTTATGCGTTGAGGAATAAAGTTGAAACTTGCATGTATATAATTTCCTAATGCAACTACATGCAGTGTTTCTGTTAAACGGTATTTTTAACAGTTTTGGTTAATTTTATTTATCGAATAGAAGTGATAATTTTTTTTACCGGTATATTTATTGGTTAATGGTTATATTTGCCACCATTAATTTATAGTATGGAAAAATGATATAATATTAGTTAAAAAAATTTCAAACTGTTAACTAATGATTTAAAGATGGGAATAATTATATTCAAATAAAAAGTACTCAAGCGATTGCGAACATTGCGAAGTTTGAAAAATAACAATAATACAACACAGGCTTACCCTTTAAAAATAATTAATCAATAAATCGATTAATCTTAACCTTAATGGATCAATTAGGTATCGTGTGTCATCTTATTATTTTTAGTACTATTGATAATTTTATTGAACTAATTGACCAATATAATTTGTTATTGTTCATCTTAGTTTTCACCAAAAAATGTATGTATAAATTGCGTAAAATGAATATCGCGTAACGATCGCTATTAATATTGTCGCCTCAGTAAACGCAATAGACTTTATACCTATAGCTTATATTGCAATCGAATCTAGTCGAGTCACTCAGAAAAGCAGGTATTATTGAAATATATTTGATGAATTAAAGTCCGTTTATATCTACAAACATTGAGCGTATCAGACACGTGCCGTGGCAGATAAAATAATATTCTTTTATACAGTGTACACGACGTGCAGACACCAACAGACACGGGCCATGCGCGGCCAGTATTCGCGGAAAGAATATTTTGTCTGTATGCGTTTTGCTCTTTTTTTTGTTTTATCCTGCTCTTCCTCTTCTAGCAACAACGCAATTATGAAAACTTCTCTCGCACAGAGAAGTGTCTGAACATTGTGAAAGCTGTTCATAAACTGCTTGTTAGAGCGGCCCCGATGCTGACAACGGAGCCTGTCGGTGTCTGCCCCGGCACGTGTCTGGCACGCTCAGATGTAAATAAACGGTGTCTGTCCCGGAACGTGTCTGACACGCTCAATGTCTGTAGATATAAACGGACCTTAAGCGATGTGTCCTTCAAAAAGATGAGTGAGGGACACTGGAACAAACACTGGTCACAACGTTATAGGTTATAGAAAGACATAAATATGAAAAAATTATGGCAAAATAAATGATACATTTAATTATCCAGTTTACAATCTAAGCCATGATGGTATTAAATAATAATCGATCCGAGGGGGATTCAAATAATAAGGGCAGTGCGTAATAAGGGCAGTGGAGATAATAAACCTTATTAAAACATAAATAAACCCTTGCATAAAGTTTGTGTCTATTGTTAAAACCAATTTTTTAATTAAACCAATTTTCCTTAAATTTCTGTTATTTCTTCAAAAAAGTCATAAGGTCCTTTCCAGTACACAAACTTAAACTTAAGGATATGACCCTACGCTGTTTTAAAGTTCACGAACCAATCTAAAGGTTTCAATTTAAATCTGTATAGAAAGTTTGCATACTTATTAAAAAAAATCATTTCAAAGTAATCCTAAACTTTGATGTAGTTTATGAGTCCGTCAGTTTATATATTCTACACATTAGGGCATCAATAGGTCTTTCAAGGGATAAAAAATTTCGATATCTCACACACACTTTGTTTTATTTAAATTTAAAGATAGAAAGTGCTTAATGAAAAACCCATTATTATTTAAAAAAAAATTATTGCTTTAAGACAACAGACAGGCTGCGGCCCACTTAAAATTTAGCAGTTACCATCGCCTATGGGCGTTTGCAATGGTACAGGAACACAGTACAGGGTCACAACACAATACAGAGTTATTATGGCGGCATACTTAAGACCAAAGCCATCCAGACGGGCTGACGGCTCTACCACGTAGCTGGGGTGGATTGTTTTATTGCCCTTTACGACAGACTGACCCTGGCTACAGAGGTCAGTATTCTTTCTCCACCCCTGTATGGATAAAATTAACACATTAAACATCATGGAGGATTACCGGTGCCCTCAAGTGGTTTTGTTTATTATTCATTATGAAACCCTAGGATAGATCCTTATACCCTAAGATAGACAATTTGGATACATATCTTAAAATATGTAAATTTCCATCTTCTTCCTTATAATTGCCACTTCTTACAGAGGGTTTTTTTAAGTATGGACTAAAATATATTACATAAAGAGCTCATTTTAAGAGGAAAATTTAAGTTATGGTTGTACAGGTAGTCATTAGTAGCAAAATGAACCAAAACATTATACTTAAACTCATTTGATATAATGTAGTAAATAATTAAACATATACTTTGTATTACTTTATCAAACCGTTTTTTTTCTTTGGAAATCCCTTTTTGAAGCTACCCATAAACAAACTAAAATTTGTTGTTTTAGAAGAAACAAAATAAAGGTATTTAAATTTATTTTAATATTGTACATGGAATTTTATAAAGTGCTCTTCCCAAGTTAGCAAAAGCCATGAGTCATCTGAAAACTAGCAAATTCTACTTGTTTGTAGTGTTAACCAACCCTGTAAATGATATAGAGTACAATTTTGACCTCTCAATTGTACTGTAAATGATAATTACTGTTGAGAAAGCAAATTGCAATGAAGAGGAAGGATGAAATTGATTCGACTGACCTCTCTTTCTCAGTATCAACGGAGAAGTTGCGCTCGATGACGGTGGTCCACTGCAGACCACGGATGGTGAAGGTATAGGGGCGCGGCTTGTCGACAGCCATGATCTGGCAGTCCCGTACCGTGAACTTGTTGAGGGGGTCGCGATAGTTGTTCCGCTCGGGCTGCGTCTTGAAGCCAACCAGGTCTCCGCTATCGAACAGGATGAAGTAGCGGTCGCGCCAGTTGCGGATATGTTCGCCGCGCTTCTGCAGCCACCCTTCCTTCACGATGTTTCCGGGCGCAGCCTCCGCCATGCTCCTCGCGCCTCGCGCCCGCTGTTTGATAACAAATTAACGATGCCCAAGTTATGCGTACCACGTTTTTATGTCCAGTATGAGTGCGAATTTCACCTGGACCGAATCGCACATACTACACTGTTAACATACATTTTTCTGTATTGCTCCACTATATCACACGAATCACAATATTTTTACCTTCCCAAAAATATTAAATAGGCGACAAGAATACGATACGATGTAAAGGATACGTAGTCTGACGCTAACAATGCCACAATCGGTTTGTATGTCTGGCAATACCCACTTTTATGTTTCTTCTTCTAGCAAATGTCTCTCTATACTTGAGAGAAAAAGATGCAAGATATCACGAAGGGTTATAAATGTCCTTTTAAATTTAGCTTTATTATAGCCTATTTTGATTTTTGACGAACTAGTAAAGACCATTTATATAGGGCATGGATGTAATCGATTTGCAATACCCAAATTGATATTTTATTTCAAGGGTTAATATTATAGTCAATTTTTATATTCTCTATACTTAATTTTATTTTTAATTAGAACAGTTTCAACACGTGAATGTTTGCAAAATAATTTAATTTCCATTACCCATTGTTGAAAATTGTTCTCCCAAGATCTCATGTTGTAAAACTACTTCCTTTTTTGAAGGAAATACTACTTCCACTTTTCTAGGCCAAGGATGCACATCGCTACACCCAATAAATGTGTAAGTGTTCCTTCGAACAAATTGAGTCTCAAGACTGCAAGACGCGACGAACTAATCAGGCTGCGACCTTTGCTTTATAGACTTACACTTACTGCATTGGTCATCGGTAGTGCGGCAGGTGATGCTAGCACATCGACATTTTAGCGGTTAATTTTACGAGTTATTTCCGTTATCTTGTACTCAAAATAGTAGTAAACAATAAGTCTATTTTGAATTAATATTAAAAAAAAGTTTTTTATACATGATATTACAAGCACATACAATATCACTTAAAAAGTCCCTAAATTGAGCCAGGCTCAGTTTATGCTATTTTTAGCTAACGGGAATCTTCCTAGCCCATTAAATATATTAAACATATACCATTTCATAAACTTTTTCGCCCTAAAAACTTGACGGATCATGACAATTCCACACTCTGACAGAATGGTCGTGGTCAACACTTCAGGTGTTGGTAGCAAGCTTTACAACACGCCGCCACTCTTCTCTGATGGCCGCCTTCCTCGTGCATTTATGTGGAGATGTGATGATGAGCCAACTAAATTATACTTGTAAAATGTTTGATATAAAATATTGTGTTATGTTACATCACAGAAATTATGGCGTATATTTTTAGTTAAATTTTCAGTTAATTTGCAACATGAAATTTAAGTATGCGTAGTGTAATTATTTATAAATGAATAAAAATATTTTTCCCTTTTGATAACAAACTTATGCCTCTATTCACTATATAACTGATTACAACTGTAATCGATTTATTAATAGAGTGTGTAATATATATTCTGCATTAATATGATTCATGACTAAAGATTCTTGGCGGGAATTTTAAAGAGCGTTGTTTTAATTTTACATTTGAATATTATTTCATTGATAGTAAGTGTATATAAACAAATATATTAGTTAGTAGTAAATTTTATAATAATGGGCGGGAATAACCCGCCCACCTCAAAAAAGAGGCCACGGCGGCCCGAAGATGTGCAGGAGTTGTTACCGTGTTGCCGCCTATGCGTACGGGTGTGGGATCTGTGGAGTTACAGGCCAAGTATTCGATCTTCGCCACATTGATCTTCAGACCACCGTTCTCAAGCGACTCCTTCCACGCCTTCACGCGTTGCCATAAAACAGATTGGACTAAGTATAGAGAAATCTCTAATTCAGTCTTCCATGACATGATGATTAATTAAGAGAACCCGGGTTTTTACCGGGTAAGATTTTTCTTACGAGGAGTTTTGTAATCGGCTTGATAAACTCAAACAAATGACAGTTCCTAGATTCACTAGGACTAACTTTAGGAGTAGACCACCAGCTCCCTGGTGGAATGATATATGTGAACATGCTGTCATTAAATCTTATGAAGCACTGAAATTTTACAGAAGCAATCCGACAATAAACAATTATATAAACTATAAAAGATTAGACGCTTAAAAAAACGCACCATAAAGGAGCAAAAAAGAATCAGCTGGAATAGTTTCTGTAACAGTTTCAATAGAACTACTCCCATCAGTAAAATCTCATTAAAAGGTTTAAGAGTATTAGAACTGGTAATAAGTCATGTAGCGATGAATTTGTACAACCACTTTTAGACAAATTGTCAGCTAATACCAATTTAATTGACCCGGATTCGTTAGACAACTATTAAAGTTAACAATTAAAATCCTCAATCAAGATTTTTATTGGATCCTTTTTCATGGTCTGAGTTTTTAATGAGTATACAATCTAGGAGAAATACTAGTCTTGGTTTAGATGATTTTCCATATTTATTGATAAAGCATGTACCTAAATCCATACAAATTTTATTTTTGAATGTTTTTAATAATCTCTGGAATAAAAAGTTAATACCAAGTTCATGGAAAAGTCAATGTGTTTAATACCTATACTTAAAGCAGTTAAATAACCTGAACAAGCTAGTTCCTATCATCCAATCTCTTAATCATCATGTCTTGGAAAGTTATTTGAAAACATGTTTAAATCTTGTCTTGACTGGTATGCAGAATCTAATAGCGTCATCCCTCATGTTCAATATGGATTCCGCAGAGGACGAAGTTGTGCTGATAGCTTCACTTCCTTCATCAAAGACCTTGAAAATGCAAAAGATAATAAATTACACACAGTTTGTGTATTTCTAGACGTGCAAGGCATGTTTGGTAGTGTGTGGATCCTGGCATACTGGTAAAGGTCCGGACCTTTACCAAAATTACTCAGTAGTAATGTAGGTGTACCTGGACAATTGTGTAAATGGATTTATGATTTCCTTAATAATAGAATATTATATATTATGCACAATATTATTCTGCATGGGCCTAGAGCTGTGTCAAAGGGTACTATACAAGGTGCAACATTATTACCCTTGTTATATAACTTGTATACTTGTGAGATATGTAATTATGTAAATACTAAAAACGTAAATACACTTCAGTTTGCAGACGATTTAGTGTTGTACAGATCAGATGTGAATTTAGCAGTAGTCACTGAAAATGTTATTATTGGTTTAGGGCAGTTGAGTAATTATTATCAGCACAGATTAAACTTGACAATAAAGGCTGCCAAAAGTAGTATCATGATATTTGGAAAAGACACACCAATAATTGATGTTGTTTATGATGGTGATGTTATTCAAAGAGTAACCGCACACAAATTCTTGGGTATTAACATTAACCAGAAGCTGTCATTTGAAGAACAGTATTAACATTTTAAGATGTCTAGCAAGTGTTACATGGGGCGGAGATCCCAAAACATTTTCAGTGTTATATAAATCTATATTAAGAAGCCATTTTGATTACAGTTTTTTAGCTTATCTAAATAGCAATCATACATATAAATTAGATATATTACAGAACAAGGCTTTGAGGATCATATCTTTGAGGATCATATAATGTGTTCGACTCCCATAAGGGTGACATTGCGAATAAATTGCAAGAGTGTCGGCTCCGTTAGTACGGCCACGTTTTACGGCAACCGGATGATTACGTGGGAAACAAATGTCTGGCCATGCCGCCTCCGCCGGGCCCCGGCAGGAGGGGTAGACCCAAAAAGTGCTGGCTTGACGTCGTAAAGGGTGATATGCGTGCCAATGGACTCACTACCAGGGATGCTGAAGACCGTGCGAAGTGGAGTAGAAAGAGTCGGAAAGCGGACTCTGGGCACCAAAACGGAAGTTTAGGTTGCAACCGGGATACTACGTTTAGATGATGATGATGACGATGACTCCCATAAGGGCCACGGAAGTTGAAACAAATATTATGCCTTTGATATTGAGACGACTTATGCTTGCAGAAAGATACTATCTGAAACTATTATCTAATATATAAAATTCTCGTGTCACAGTTTTCGTTGTCATACTCCTCCGAAACGGCTTGACCGATTCTCATGAAATTTTGTGAGCATATTGAGTAGGTCTGAGAATCGGCCAACATCTATTTTTCATCCCCCTAAATGTTAGGGGTGACCCATCCCCAAATTTTTTTTTTGAATTTTTTGACATTTTATTATTTATATGGCAGAACAACGTTTGCCGGGTCAGCTAGTCATCTAATAATTTCCAAACTATAAATAGAATCGCACCTCACCTTGATCAATATAGATGGTCCACTGACTTCACCTAAAGATCTTCTCATAGGTACATCTCCAACTTTGTGACTGATCCTGTTAAACCGTCTGCTGTGCAGTATGAGGTCGCACATTGTCGTGCAGGAGCAGCGGAGACGAGCGATTGTCCAATGCTGGTTGGAGATGTGCCAGTTTCTCCATCATTGTGTTCAGTTCTTCACAATACACATCTGCAGTAATGCTCACCCGTTTGGTAAGAAGCTGTAATTAATCACACCGTCGCTAGACCACCAAACAGTGACCATCACTTTTCTAGGGGTAAGTTTTCGTTTAGGGCATTGTTTAGGTACTGAACCAGGGTTCAACCAACTTGCTGAGCGCTTGCGGTTATCAAACAGAATCCATTTTTCATCGCAGGTAACAATGTGGTTCAAAATTCCTTCGTTTGTGTGTCTGTTGAGCAGTGCAAGGCACGTCTCGACGCGTACTTCGCGCTAGCGATCATTGAGTTCGTGGGGTACCCATTTTTCAAGCTTTTTTACCTTGCCAATTTGACGCAAATGGACCAATATTGTTTTGACGCTAAATTTGGTGACACTTGTAGATATCATAAAGTTTATGCGACCATTATTATTATTTCGAAAGGTGACTATGCTAGTTTATAACCTAGTATGCGTTCAATTTAATGATCTATTGTGATCGCCACATTTACTTTACTTTACTTTGCTCATTGGCAAAGACTGCCTCGTTCATGTAACGAAGCAGTTTTTTGAGAGGAGCTGCTCGTATCTCATCCGGTCCCAGCATAATGCTTTCCTAGTATGAAATTACGTTTATGTTTCAGGGAACAGCAGTCGCACAGCAGGTGCAGAGGCGATTCATCGCCTCGTTGCAGAAGCTGCAGGTCTTGCTATCCCTGATAATTATGATGCTGAGGTGCTTGTTTAGGCAACAGTGTCCACTTAGTGCCCTCGTTAAGGTACATAGCTGATTCTTGTTTAGTGCTAGTGCTCCGACCACAAGTTTGCGGTTGTAGGCTTTTACTAGCACTTTGGAATGATTTAAGCCTGGAATTGTGTTCCAGCGCTTAATAGATTGACTGGTGCATTGATCCCTTAGGGTGAGCCGTATCAGGCTTTTAGGTACGCCACAGCACGGTTCAGGTCCGTACTGTGCTCCCTTGGCCCCTATTCGGGCAAATTCATCGGCCTTTTCGTTGCCTATGATACCCGCATATCCAGCGAAATCCATGATCCAGCGAAGAATTACTTTATTTTTCTCACCTAAAGTATTTAAGAAGTCCATGCAGTTTTTGACGAGTTTCGAGGCTGTTAAGTCTGAATCCAGCGCCAAAAGTGCTGCTTGACTGTCCGATTGAATGGGTATATCACGTGATTGTTGTAGTCTTTTTGCAGATTCACTTCCGCACATTGTAAAATGGTGAAGACTTCTGCTTGGAAGATGGAGGCATATTTACCCAGGCTTAGACTGGTTTTGAAGCTTGGTCCTCTCCAAACACTCCACAGCTTACATCATGTCCAATTTTGGAGACATCAGTGCCATGCGACCACGCGTATATAAGGTTTTTCGAAAAGTAGTTTCGGTTTCCCTGACAGAGGGCTTAATTGTTTTCTTTCACAGCCAACTTCACACTTGAGCCGCATGATCTTCATTTGTTTCAACAGCTGATATAACAAGGCTCGCTTGTGAAAAAGATTGATTGATTGCACGCAGTAGTTTTTGGTTGGTGCCCTGTCAAATGGGAGGGAGGCTGAAAAGCAGCATTTTCGACATATTTTACTTTTTTACTACCGAAAAGGAAAAACGCTGTTCAAGCAAAATAAAAATTAGCCGATGTGTATAGAGAAGATGTATTGACAGCACGCCAGAACTGGTTTCCAAAATTTCAATTTGGTAATTTTGATGTTGATGGTTCTCTCTCTTTTTCCCCACGTTCCAGTTGATGAAGCCAGTTGGTAAAGGCATTAGTGGATGCGAACCGGCGAATAACAACTCGTGAAATCGCTGACAGGTTAAATTTATCACTTCAGTTCAGTTCTTAAGCCTCAATGCCTCTAGCATCGATTTTGCCAGTAGTAATATTTAGACAGTGGATTAAATTGGAAATTACATGTTGAAAACCTTAGTGCAAAAATCAATCAATACTCATACGCTTTACGCATGTAGTCTAAAAAAACCAACTTGTCTACTGTTATTACTGCATATAATGGTAATGTGACATCTTTATTACGATATGGTATATTATTTTGGGGTAATTCAACAGATAAAGATATTGTATTTAAGTCACAAAAAAGATGTATAAGGTCCATATTTAATATAAAGCAAATTGAAAGTTGTAAGCCTTACTTTCTTAAAATAAATGCTTTTACTCTACCGTGTATATATATCTATGAAGTAATAATGTTTGTAAGAAATAATATGCATCTATTTAATAAATTTATGCTGAATCGCCATCAAAACAAAATTTGTTGCCCACCTAGTAATACGACTTACCTGAACAAAAGCTTATTTTGTGTAGCCCCCAGAATATATAATCAGTTGCCCAAATTCCTACAAGATACTAATTCTGAACATTCTTTTAAAAACAAATTGAAACAAATAAATGTTAATTGAGAGGTCGTATTATAACTTAAATGAATATCTGAAGGACGAGTTTCTAAATTAAGGGCAAATTAGTATGGAATTGACATAAAAAAATTGATACATATTATTTTATTAATTTGATAAATTATAAATATAATGTAATATAATTAAATATGATGATTTTTTTCTTATTTGTTAAAATTTTAATTCTATACATTTGTGTTTCAAATTAATAAAAAATTAGTTATAATAAAATTATAATTGCAAATAAATGAATATGTTACTATTATTTTGTAATAATTTGAAGCATAAAAATACATTTATAAATATTGTACGCCTTAAAAAGGCAAACTGTTGATAAAAAATGTACTTAACAACATTATAATGTACACAGTTCTAACAATAAATAAATAAATAAATAAGTATCTGAGTTACAAAAGTGACTGGTTATAACAAAAACTTAATTTAAAACGCGGGAATTTCGAAAGCTAACGCTTATCTGGAATCCTGAGGACAACATATGACTATTTCTATTTGTTAGAAATTATAATGACATTTATAAGTAAATACTATTTTTAGTCAAAAACTTGCACAAAACTAAAACATATTTACTTAGTATGGACAAGAGTTAACATGTAATTTACATTAATAGGGCGAGGAATGTCTGTAGGAAGAAATTTATAAATGGCCCACCCATTTGAAATTTTTGGGCAACGGAAAAAAATGTGACCAATAGTACTGTAGCGTAACATTCATGTATGTTAATCTAATATATAAAATTCTCGTGTCACAGTTTTCGTTGCCATACTCCTCCGAAACGGCTTGACCGATTCTCATGAAATTTTGTGAGCATATTGAGTAGGTCTGAGAATCGGCCAACATCTATTTTTCATTCCCCTAAATGTTAGGGGTGACCCACCCCCAAAATTTTTTTTTTAATTTTTTGACATTTTATTATTTATATGGCAGAACAACGTTTGCCGGGTCAGCTAGTTATATCTAATATTTTACAAATGGTTTTACCAAATGCCTTTCGATATTATGACAAAAAATAAATATTACTCGTCCGATTTGACGTACATTGTCATCTACAAGTCAAAATTATTTATTGGTTTTAATTATTTAAATAAGTATATTTCTATATTTATTATAAGTATAAAATGTACGAACTACTTAAGTGTTTAATTGAGCTGCCAACCTACACTCTACCTACACTCAAGTCCACACTCGCTTAAAGAATATTACCGTACCCTTATTTTAGCCAGAAAAACTGGAGAACCAACATGACCCAAACGAATAATGGAGGAAGTGACATTTTTAGGCAGAAACTTATGGCGACAAAACCAAGGTTTCGAGAAATTAATATCAGGTTCCAGGGAACCAAAATGTTTTAGAGCAGTGATTCTAATTCTATGCCAAATATCATTCCATGCCCGAAACATATCCAACGTCACAAGAGATCTTAGGTCCCTACTGAAACACTTGTTATATGTATGTAGTAAGAGCCATCCTAGTTGCACTCCTGGCACACTGATCAGCCGTCTCATTTCCTTTTATTCCGCTACGACTGGGGATCCAGGCTAGAACAACTTCAGAGCCCGAGGTGTGACACTTTAGTAAAGCCTCCTTGATTTTTAAAGTAATTGGGAAGTTTTCTTTTGACCGAAAAGGAAGTTTATCTAGGTCTCGTAAACAACTTAAGGAATCCGAAAAATGACAGCTTTACTAATGTGGTGGGATTCAATAAATAATACTGCCTCAAGAAGGTTTCACACTGATTATTCTACCATCGATCATATCCACGTAATAAAACAGATAACTGAAAAGCTTACCGAGTACGGTCAAGACTATTATATAGGTTATAGCCTTAGTGGACTACTTACAACAAAGCCTTCGACTCGCTGAGACATGACTATATCTGGGCGAAGTTACAAAATCAGGGAAAGAAATATACAAAAACTCCAACTTTGCAACGGTACAACTCGAAAAACAGGGAGAAGATTTTAATTTAGTGTTCCGAGAGGCGTCAAGCAGGGAGATCAGCTTTTTCCAAACATTTTCACTGCACTGCTAAAAAAGTTTTTAGAAATATACATTGGAAAGATTTTTATCCGTGTAGGGGCGGAGAAAGAATACTGACCTCTGCGGCCGGGGTCGCGTCGGCCTGTCGTAAAAGGCAAGCCTGTGTGGATGGCGAACACCTTTGCTCTTAATTATGCCGCCATAATAACGTGTTGTGTTCAGGCGTTAGTAACCCAAGTTCCTGTACCCTTATGGGACAGCAGCGTGTTCGCGATGCCACTGGCGTTGAAAACACCCATAGGCAATGGTAACTGCTAAATTTTAAGTGGGCCGTCAGCCTGTCTGTTGTCCTAAAGCAATCTGGGACACGTAATATCAATAAAAGACCAGTACTCAAAAGAAATCGACAGAAGAATAAGCAACACTTGGAAACGCTACTGGTCTCTAAAAGAGATATTTAAAAATAAAAATATACCAATGTCAGTATGTATAACACGTGTATACTTACATGTCTCACATATGGGTGTCAGATTTGGCGCTACTCGTACTCGTACAAGCAAAAATAACCAGAAACGGATGGTTTGTCAATGCAGTATGGGAAGAAGCACGATAAATATGAAGCTAAGTGATAGGTGGAAGATATCAAAAATAAGGAAAATAAAAAAGACCTGGACTGGATATATACACATCAAAAAAGTCTAAGCAACATGCATGATATACAAATTCACCATTTATACTAATTAATTTCTAAGTCTTTACTCACTCAAAGTGCATAGGTATGTAAACTTTTTTGTTATTGATTACATACTGGCTGGTTGTAAAAAAAATTTCGATTATGTTTTGTTTTTTTCATAAAATTAAATGAAAAGGAATTTGTTTGAATTTAAGTAGGTTTTTATTGCTACGTTTAGTCTTGATTTTATAATTTTACCAACCATTTAAATAAAGTAAGCCGCAAAATTGAATTGTTAGATATTCTTTACGTCATGGAGCGACGTTATTTGACGGCAAATGAAATGCAAAGAGCTGTAGGGATGTTGCAAGCGGGAAGTAATCATCTCAAGTATCTCGGCATTTTGGCATTCATAGAAGTGTTACAATAATACAAGGGAACCCGCTGAACAGCATCCAGGCCGTAAAAGGAGTACAACCACTCGGCAAGACTAGTACATACAACTGACTGCAAGACGCCAGCCGAGGTTAACCGCTCGAGAGATAAGTTTGAGGATACCAAATTCAAGTGGTGTTGAGATGTAAGTCCCCAAACTGTGCAAAATCGACTGTATCAGTACGGCCTATGAGCTCGACGCCTAATTAGGTGCCCACCGATACGTCACGAGAATCGCGCTCGTCGAAATGAATGGTGTAGAGAACGCAGAACATGGACCCAGGAACAATGGGATAAAATTATGTTTTCCGATGAGTCGCGATTCGGGTTTAGGCCTGATACAAGAAGGGTGCGAGTGTACCGTCGGCCCGGAAATACTGGAAGGCTTAGGTGTATTCAAGAAGATCATCCATACAGCGGCTCATCCACCATCCTAAAATTTAAATTAGTACATGTTGCTTAGACTTTTTTGATATGTGTATTATGAGAACAAACATAGAAAAATGAACAAAAGATGTAATGGAATGGTAGGTATGGCAGAAATGGAAAAACACAAAAAGTACGGCAAACAAAATGATGGGAAGATGGCCTATCAATAGGTTAGCAAAGATTCTCTCGTGACAGAGACGAATGGCAAAGACTAGGGGAGGCCTATGTCGAAAGATAACCCGACCAACTGGTTGCTGAATAATTTATTTAATATATAAGTAATAATATTTAGCATATAAATGTAATTAAATATTTATTTTATTTATTATTTAGAAACTTGTATAATTTGATGCTAAATCTGTAAATTTGATTTGTCAGTGAATAAAGGCTTTTTGAAATTGAACATTGAAAACTAAACTTTCCCTTGATGAGTTTCCCGTTCCTTGAGCAAATGTTATCATCATAATAGATGGAATAAACGTGGCTACATCAGGCTAGTGGCGACTACCATTTCGCAAGTCCCACGTACGTAGGTATTCTTGAAGAGTTTTACAATTTATACTTTTATGTGATTTAGTAAAGAAAATAGAAATGTTATATTTTCATTAGCATGTGAAATGAAGACGTTTAAAATTCTGTTCTTCCGTGCGATGGCTGGTGCGCAGTCTCTTTAGCGGTGGTGATACGTGAACTTTGTCCAGCGCGTCGGTGGCGGCGCGAGCTGGGGAGTGGGGAGGCATCTGGGCCGGGAGTCGGGAGGAGGTGCGCGCGCAGCGCCAGCGTCGGGTCGATACGACAGGGGTCTGCGAGCGGCGGGGGTGGGGGCGCGGGCGAGGGCGAAGGCGAGCGCGGCGACCGCGGCAGGGCCAGTGGCTGGCAGTAGGCGCTCCCGAGAGTAGCGCATCCGCGAGCCGCGCCGCGCCGCGTCCTGTCCGGCCTCAGTGTCCGCGTGTTGCGATGAAGGTATAGAGACCCTTTGCTCGTAGCGCGGTAGCGGTATGCCCATTGCCCTTAGCTGTAAGTAGGGGCGGCTGGTGTCCTGGTAGGTGCCTCTGAATCCGAGTGCGCTGCCACCCTCACGTCATCGCCATTGACTCGGTCCAAAGTCACCTGCCTTCACTTTTTCTTTACCATGCGCACCGTCATGCCCCTCATCTCCTTTTGTATATTCATACGATAAGAGTTTTGTTTGTTCGCATTTCATTATACGTTACATAGGTACCTGAGCGCAGCCCGCGCGGGCGTGAAGTGCACGGCAAAGGCACACCACTACATTTAGTAGATACTGCTCGGTTCTCGCCCCCGTTGCAACCCCGGACGCAGACATACATATCTGTGCGCGATCAATAGAGAGGCGTGCCCTCACCGCATCACCCACGTCAACTCCTTTGTATTACTTAATTCGATTCGGGAGCGATCTATTCGATTTTAGATAATTCGATTATAAGCTTTTCTGAAAAAACACTTGCTTGCACTGAGTTGATAAAAAAGGTACACTAGACTAAACTAAAAATGTATCAATTTTGTGAAATGTGTGCGGTGGCGCTGGCGTACTTATCCTGCCCCTTTCGCAATTGATTTCATGCAAAGGATAAATTCACTGTCATGTTAATCAATGTTTAACTAATATATAACTAATATTACTTTACTTTGTATTTCAGCAACACAGAATATTACCCGGAAGTACATATAATGCTAAAGTTACCAAAAGGCCTTAAAAAGAAGAAAAAGGGCAAGAAATCTAAGCGTAAAGGCGAAGAGGAACTATTTACGGAAGAAGAATTAGAAAAGTACAGAAGAGAGCAACAGCAAGCACATTCAGAAAGTGCAGAGGCATCTAAAGAAAATGAAGAATGGTCAAAATTCAAAGATCTCACAACTGGTATCGATTCTGTATTGAAGAAAACGCAAGGTGACCTAGATCGTATTAAATCCACATCATTTTTTCAACGCATTCCTGCAGGAGTGAAACAACCTGAGCCAGAACCGAAGCCAACGTGTAGGCCAGTAGTAGAAATCACTGCGGCCGATTTCCCCCATCTACTACAGGCTGCAGGTGCAGAGACAGAGGACGTTGACAAAAGTGACTACGGACTAACGGATGAAGAATCGGAAGACGAAGAGCAGGACGATATCTTTGACACGTCGTATGTAGAAGCAGTCGAACGTGGGGAAGTTAAGCTTGCATATGTACCTGATTCTCCAGATGATATTAAAGATGATGACATTTTCGATACTTCTCACGTCGATGCTTTGATCAAAGGTCAAGACGTTAAAACTTCCAAAGGAAAAAAGGGGTTAGATATTGGAATCGCAGTTGAAGTTCTTACTGGCAGAATAGATAACGTGACGGTAACTTCAAAAAGATCGAAACGAATAATTCCCGGAAATTTGCTTCTGGAAAATAACGAGAGGGAGTTGTTGCCCGCTCCAACTACCTATGCTGTTGAAGAAGAAAAGAGTATTTTAGATATCGATGCAGATATACCAATAAATACACCAATTGATTTGAGCACATCATTACATACATCTCTAATCCAACATAATTTAAATACTAATACATGTGAAGGGGAGGAAATTAATATTACTAAATTGTCTAAAGATGAAGACGAGTTCGATGAGTTTACTCAATTGGCAACTGAATCATTAGAGTCGAATACCGATGTTGTAAAGTTAGTATCTAAAGAAATTCGGTTGGAGCCAGTATTGCAAGAGTCCTGGTCAGCCTTTGAAGCTGATAAAAACGAAGTGGTATTTGCTGAGAGTATTGTAGAAGATCAAATAGACATCGTCGATCCGTATCTTGGTCAAGACGATCCATTCGATACGAGTTTTGCAGACGCAGTTGTGCCAGTCTCGTATATACACGGAGATAAGAAAGAGGCCATAGTTTTAGAAGAAGACGACGATTTTGACCCTCGAGCAGAAGAAGTTCAAATAAGACTGAATAATAGACGAAAATCATCTGTGCGCATACATATAACAGATCCAGCCGGTTTGAGGGAGTCTGTTACTTCCGACGACGTTCCAGAAAAAGTGAAACCGGAATTACTGCATGACTTGTTAGCAGGCAGTACAACCGACTTAACTCAATTGGGCGACTCTCCGTTGGATCCGATTGATTTCAACGATACAGATTTTGATCCGTTCGATACAACAATTGTTGACAAAATTGTTGCTCCAGGGAAGGTAGAGTTAAAACTTTTAGAGAAAGAATTCATTGAAGCTAGTCCAGCGCCAATATATCGAATACCTAGTGACCCTGATTTCGATCCTCGTGCAGACGAGAATAAAAAAGAACGAAGAGCTTCTAGACCAGAAAATCTAACAGTCAGTAAGAGTGTAGTCTTTAATGTAGAAGAAGACTGTGGTCCTGAAGTCGATTTGAAACAAAAATCTACAAAACCTTTGACACCGTACTATACTCGTGACTTGTCAATAACTGAAGATATTAACGAGGAAACGGAGGCCGCTGACACTGTCAAAGAAACCCTTACTCGAACGCGTTCTGACGAAGACATTGTTAGTAAGGTTGTCACTCTTACAAAGAGAAGGCACTCTGAGTTCGTACAAGCCAGTAAAGTTAGCGTTAACACTAACGATCTTTTCCACAGTACTCCCGGCAACATACCCGTGAAAGTATTAACTCCCGTGGCACCTGAAACAAGCGAAGCAGAATCTGTTGTGGATCCATTCGATACGTCTTTTGCCTCTAATATTGCGCCTAGTAAAACTGAATTGAAATTGCTGGCAAAAGAATTTTCTTGTGAAGAAACAAGCACGTTAGATACTGAAGGTAATCGTGACCTTCTGGAACCATCGGACGACATATTCCAGGTCAAAGCGTTGACCCCAGAACCATCAGACACTTCAAGAATTGCCGTTGACGACATCGATCCATTTGACACGTCCTTCGCTGGTGAACTAAATCTAGGAAGAACAGAACTAAAATTACTTGAATCAGAGTTTCTGAATTAAAACAAAATGGCGTATAATCCCTTTTTAAATATGAACGATCCAGTTGCTCCAGAAACTACTGAAGCTTCCAATCCCTTCATGACGACCGATTCTGCGATTTTGACATCTGCCGGGGACAACCCCTTTGCTACGAGCAACCCATTTTCAGAATTTGGCAGTTACGAGCCACCCGCAGGAGACATGGTTCCTGTCCATATATTTGGTAGCGAAGAGCCTGCCAATATCGGAGCTAAACATGAGTTCGATTTATTCGGTGGAAATCTTGATGCTGAGTTATTCAGCGCGGAGTCAGATAAAACTTTTGACAAACCTGTCAAGCCCACAGATCTTGAACTCGTTTCTATGTCCACAGACGATGCCTTTGCATCTGAAGATGAGCTAAATCCCGGAACTACACGGTCTCTACCGCCGGAAACTCAAAACTTAATACTAAGTGTAACAGGTCAGATGGAGTTTACAAGCTCACATCTGTTGGATCGCATTCCACCGACCCGCACCCCAAGTCCAGTGTCCGTACGCGACATCCATTCACCGAGTCCCACGCCGGAACCGGAATTGGACGTAGCACTACCCACAGAGATGTTTGACATCAACCGGAACAAACCGGCTCGGCCGCCTCCTGCGCGGCCACCTCCAGTGGCGCGGCCTCCACCGCCGCGGCCTGCGCCACCTCCCATAGCAACGGTTCCTCAGGGGTCGTTGCCAGCTCCTGTTGTGACCGATGATATTAATCTATTTGATGCCCCTGTTCCTGGTGCCATCAAACCGTCCAAAGAAGCAATCCTAAGCCTTTACACCAAGCCGAAACAAGAGGAAAAGCAAATTGATTTCCTCAGTGATGATATATTGGAGCAAATACCAGAGCCGTCTGGTGGCGAGCTCGAGCAAGCGGTACCCGTGTCTGATAACTCATCAACTACTGCCTACAGTTTAGAGAAGCCATTAGAAACAGCCGATGTTAATTTGGCGGCGACGGAGTTAATATTTCCAGAATCTACAGGTATGGATTTGGACACTGCTACCCAAATGGACTGCACAGAGCCGCTAAATGATAAAGCCCCGTTGCTAAATGATTCAGGTGCACAATTTATCGGCGCCCCAAACGCAGAGTGCAACCCCTTCGAATGCATGGATGATGAGAAAGAGACTATCGAGACGACTGATGACATATTTGACCTCGAATCAAATACTTTGCCTCATACCGACGGACGGATAGTTGAAGTATCCCAACCTGAGCTTCCTATTTTGGAACAAACAGCAACAAAGGCCTCTGTTTCTCCCCAAAGCACCGACGATATTGTTCATGTAGCTGATAGGGTCGAGCCTGAAGGCGGCAATTTATTCGGGGATTCACCTCCAATGAAGGTGGAGCCGACTGGCTGGATGGAGGTAGTGGAGGCGCCCACTGTGGATTCCTGCCCCACATCCCAAGATGCTTTCGATATGTTCTCCGCGAAGTTCGATTCGGCGGCAGCTAATCAAGGAAGTTTCGGTATGTCACCAGTTCATTTATAGTAAATTAATATTAGACCCCATATAATACTCCTACAGTGTGATGGGTGAAGCTTTAGGACGTTTGACGTATAATGTAAAAATAAAATAATAAGAAGCAACATTATCTGTTTGCCACATATTCACATTCAGTCTATTAAACTGATCCCGAAAATGCTACTATACCTACAAAATAAACAAGAGGGTTTTTTAAGAAATTTAAAATAGTAACGATTATAGTTTACTTAATTCAGTATAAATAATAAGTATGATCAGTTTAATGTTTGAAGTGAAGCGCAACAGGTCCCTGCGAGGACAACGCCGCGCAGCTTCCCGCCAGGGACGCACTGGGTAGGCGATCGGTACCTACGCCTCGGATGCCGATAGGTTCACTGTCTTTTGTAATAAAGAGCATACAATTTATGCAGACAGAACATAAAATCTCATTATATAATATGTAGGTTAACACAGCGGTGGTGTTACTTGCTTGTTAGGTGCTTACTTGATACTAATTTAATGTGTTAGGAGCGTGGGGTGAAGAGAGCTGTGAGACCTCCGAGCACGGAGCTGCTGGGGCCGCAGCGGGCAGCGAAGGTGCTGGCTTCGAAGCAGATGCGTTCGACCCGTTCCTGTTGGCGGGCGCGCCTCCGCCACCTGCTGCCACGCCAAGTCTGCCCCACCAGCCTTCCGTCGACTCCATAGACGACACTTTTTCTGTTTTCATTAGGTAGGTGGTTGACGTTTTAATCACTTAAACAGTGGCCAGTAAACATTCACCAACTGATGTCGAACAAAGTAGCCATGTGTTTATGTTTGCAGTAGAAAAATATTTTTATCATTAACCGTGTATTTAACGTTCAACATGCACTATAACTATATATAAACTAGTTATTTACAATAAATTATAATATTTCATTAATTGTGAATTTAATAAAACCAAATAGTGTATTATGACAGGGCGTGGAGGCACCACGCCGGCGACGCTTTCTCCCTTTAGCGCAGATGTCACTTGTCAGCCTCTTCTGTTTAGTTAGGCGCGACACGACGATGCTGGATGCAAATGTCGGTGCAAACGGGACTAAATGAATTGGTTATCTCAGAGTAAATTACATGCACAATACAATTTGAGCCACTTTTAATGTGAATTTGGGAAGGGGACTTCCATATGGCTAGTTTAAACATGATGATACTGATGATGATACTGGGCGGGTGACAGGCCGAAGGAAGGCGGAGCCAGTGCAGGAGGTCCTGAGAGCGCGGCGGTGCCGGCGCTGGCACCTCCGCCGCGGCCTGCCGCGTTGCCCGACGCCGCGTTGCCCGACGCCGCGCGCCCCAACCCCTTCGACCAACATCCACAGTCACATCAAGGTACTTTGATCAGTTAGTACAACAACAATTTAAGTGTTTGGATATTTTACGTACAAGCATTACAAACGATTGGAAACATTTTCGTGACAGATGATGTGTTTCTGAAGCGCTTAAGCGCTGAGGTACACTACGAGTATGCACACCTTCAATATATAAATTTTGATCCTTCAGTTTAACTGGTCTATGTTTTGGGATAAGGATTTTCCAAGTATTAAAAAAGCTGTTTATGTCCCACTTGGGTCTCCCCCTAGAGGGCCTAGACGAAACAAACAGTATAAGGCGGGGTGCTGGATTACACGGCGGAGTTGCCTACACGAGGAAACTCTGATGATGTTCTCCATTAGAAAATCACGAGAAAATCTGTCTGTCCGTCTGTCTGTCTGTCTGGCGGTGTATGCCATGGTGAGAATCGCAACTGGCCCCTCTCGCCTGTCCGATATCACTCGGTAACCAAGTATCTATTTATTCACATATTATAATGATTAAGTTTTTGGGTGGTTAGAGGAACAAAGGCGGGGCAGCGGGGGCAGTGGCGCGGAAACTCCGCCCACGCCGCTCTTCGACGAGGACGTGTCGGTGCCCCTCGAAGACTTCCCGCGCACCAAGTACGACGGGCCCGGCTGGGAGATGCAGCTGCGTCAGCCCAATAAGAAGAAAATCACCGGACAGAGGTATGCAATACGGTATACAAGCAGCTCCACTTAGGTGTACTAAATTATGAATATCCCTGCTGTACTCCCTTCGGAGCTTAAGCCGATTGCAACGCGATTGGTAGCCCTGAGCAGGCAGTGTCCCTCAGCCGCTTGCAGCTGTCTTAGGCACTGTTTCTGGCCACACGATGGATGAGATTCGCCAACTTCTCAGCTCAACGTGCGTCTAATTCAGTTTCGACCGAATGTCGTAACTCGCACTCACTCCTTTCGCGTAAGGCACCACTTAGGCTAAGATAACAATGATGTTTATAGGTTTTGGAAGAAGATCTTCGTGCGGTTGGTCTGCCAGGGTGACAGTCCCGTGCTGCAGCTGTTCAACCATTTGGGCGAGAAGGAGCCGTTCCAGGAGCTGCCCCTGCAGGCGTGCTACTCGGTGTCAGAGGTGGGAGCGCAGCAGTTTGACCAGTTCGGGAAAATCTTCACGGTGAAGCTGCAGTACGTGTTCTACAAGGAGCGACCTGGGGTGCGGCCGGGCCAGGTCACCAAGGCGGAGCGCATCACCAACAAGCTGTCGCAGTTCGCGGCTTACGCGATTCAGGGCGACTACCAGGGCGTCAAAGAGTTCGGCAGCGATCTCCGCAAGCTGGGCTTGCCTGTCGAGCATGCGCCACAGGTCTCACAGCTATTTAAGATCGGCTCCCTGAACTACGAGGACATCAAGCAGTTTTCGTGCTGCATCGAGGAGGCCCTGTTCCGCATCCCCGCGCACCGCGATCGCGCCCTCACCTACAAAATGGAGGAAGTAGGCACTTATAAGATGAGATATTAGGTACAATCATAGCGAAATCAATAAGTTGTCCACTCCAATAATGGCTTTTCTGTTTGGGCAGGTGCAAATAACTGCAGTGGACGAGCTGTTCGTGGAGCAAGACGCGGAGGGGTGCGTGCTCAAGCAGATTGCGCGCGTGCGCCTCTTCTTCCTCGGCTTCCTCAGTGGTGAGCACCGCACCCCACTTAGCTTTATGTTATCCTCATAACGTTTCAGATAATCTCTGTCTGACCAGGCCAAAGATGTCAACAGGGCCATCCCATCTTGTTCGCAGTAAGTTGTTTAGTTGTAAAAGGTGACAAAGGACTAACTCATAAGAAACATGAGAACTACACTTTGACAGTTATGTAAAACTCAGAAAGAAAAATTTAAATTTAGTTATTTGTATCGCATCTGTATGTATCTAAGCAAGCTGAATGAAACAAAGAGGCAAGAGGATTGCCCAATGGGATAAGTGCGCTATAGATAGGTGATAGAAGATAACCCTAAGCGAAAGAACGTGTCGATAGGGATGCCGGACGTGGAGCTGGGCGTGAACGACCTGCGGCGGCAGGGCAGGGAGGTGGTGGGGCGCCACGACATCATCCCCGTCGTTACAGAGGAGTGGATCCGCGTCGAGGTGCCCGAGTTCCACGCCTGCGTGCAGCCTCAGGATTTCCATGAGTCGCAGATCATTAAGTATGATATATATATACCAATTATGATAAAAAACATAAATATGATTAGGTAGTAAATGTCTGACTAGGTTTTCGTGCGATGCAAATGCCCCCTTGCAACAAACACATTTCGCCAAAGACTTGCATACAAATTAAGACCCCTCCTTAGGTTTTCGAACGTATTTATACGTGATTCGTGCTCACGCTTCGGCTACTCCTCAGCAGACGTGTTCTTCTACAGGTGTTCAGTTGCGTTTCTTATTCCAACGAGTATCGTTTCAGTTGTTTGTATATTAATAATATGGCGCAGGTTCAAGCCACCGGACGCGTGCTACATCGAGCTGATGAGGTTCCGCGTGCGCCCGCCCAAGAACCGCGAACTGCCGCTGCAGCTGCGCGCCGTCTGGTGCGTCACCGGCAACAAGGTGTCTACCGCTCATTTTAACACCCTTGTTTACAATATTAATTAGGTCCTTACATAAGAAATTGGCGTTTTATACGGGAGGAATATAAAGTCATTTTTTTTTGTAAAATATATTTAATTAATCAAAGTATGCACCGTTGTTATCTATGCACTTTTGCCATCTCATAGGTAGTTCATTGATTCCTTTACTAAAAAAACCATGGAGGCGAGATTCAATAAACTCTTTGAAGGCGGTTTGGACTGCCGCATCGGAGTTGAATTTTTTTCCTTGTAAGAAGTTGTCCATATTCCAGAAAAAGTGGTAATCTGTTGGAGCAAGGTCCGGGGAGTACCTGCAGCAGATGAGCTACAATTGGAATGTCGAATGTCTGCGATATTCCAATTGTATCTCATCTAACTTAGTGGTTGTTTGTTGTGCAGTGTGTGGTCTTGCATTATCGTGAAGCAGCAGTGGCCTAGAACGATTGACCAATCTCGATTGTTTAGCAGCTAGTTCTTCCTTCATGGTTTGCAGTTACTGACAATAGATATTTGCCGTGATCGTTTGGCCAGATTTTAGAAAGCTGCATATAGAGAACGACACCGGCTCTAGTCCACCAAACACTCACAAGTAACTTTTTCTGAGTCAATTTTCGTTTAGGGCAGGATTTGGCTGGGTCTCCAGCGTTCAGCCACTGCGACGAGCGCTTCCGATTATCGTACAGTATCCACTTTTCATCACAAATAATGATTCGATTTAAAATCCGTTCATTATTGTGTCGGTTGAGCAAAGTAATACAGCAGTCGACGCGTGTTTGCAAGTTCTATTCACTCGATTCATGAGGTACCCATCGTTCAAGTTTTTTCACTTTCCCGATTTGCTCCAAGTTGATTAATACAGTTTTATCACTTACCCCGAAGCTTGCAGCTATCTCTGAAGTGCTTTGTGATGGATCCGCTTCCACAATAGCCTTTAACTCTTCATTTTCCACTTTGGTCTCCAGCCGTCCACGGGATGGGTTGGCGGCTGAAGGTCTAAATTACCAGAACGAAGACGTTGCGACACCAGCGCCGTACACATCATTAATCCCTCGAGCTGTTTCTGCAGCACTGGACCACTGGTGCCACGGTAGAACTCGTACTCGTAAAAATACCGATATTTCACGTTTTCCATTGTGCGGTAATAAGCGACGCCAAAGAAAAAAATAATGAGGAAAAAACAAATAAATGACTGTTTTCAAAACTCAAATGTACCAGCAAAATGAATTTATAAATTTGAATTTGGGATTCTTAACCTAAGAGGAGATATTTCCGATCAAAGTGGTCAGTACGACAAAACGCTAATTTCATACGTAAGACCTAATTAATATAAGAGATATAACAGAAAATACTTACCTCAATTAATTAAGCGAAAATACATTAAATTAGTTAAACTGTTTACTTGGAATTCAATATGTCAAATTTGCACAAAATTTTAGTTTAAGTAAAGAATTTTTTTGTATGGGTCTCATTATCAGCGATCCATTGGTCTTCTCTATTGGGCTCAGGAATAATTGCATGAGAAAAGGAAGTGATACATTTTGGAGATGATGTCCACTAGTGGTTTCTATAACACTGCGAGCACTGTTGCTACAATGATATACTTTTCAAGGGAAACATGTAAGAGAAGGCGAGTAGTATTAAGTGGGTGGTGACGTGCAGGTGGAGCTGCGCGCGGACGTGCTGGTGCCAGGGTTCGCGTCGCGCAAGCTGGGCCAGGTGCCGTGCGAGGACGTGGCCATACGCTTCCCCATCCCGGAGTGCTGGATCTACCTGTTCCGTGTGGAGAAGCACTTCCGATACGGCTCCGTCAAGTCCGCCCACAGGTACGCCAACCAACCAACCGCCAAACCAACACTGTTGTGAGCTACAACAACGTTGATAAAATGTCATCAGACATAGTATTCAATATATGTACCTGATATAAGTGAGAACATTTCGGAAATAAGGACAAAAATATATATTGATTCCTCATTACCTCGTTGTCATGCATTAGGGTAGGGGGTGCACCTCCACTCGCGTTAAAGATACGCCCAGCCTATCTCGCGTCTACGGTGTGGTAACAGGTGAAGAAGGCAGTAAAGAAAGGGTGCCATTTTAGTTTTTCTTCTGGAGTATCCAACAAGAAAAATCGGCTATAACTTTACTGCAAACAACTATCAAGTCAAGTTAACTTGATGTGCTCCCACTAGTCTTTTCGCGCATCATCCTCTTTCGTGGCATTTTCGTGGATGGTAAAGGATAAAAACAACACAAAATATGAAAGTTGTAGTGATAGCAGGCTTTATACCTCTCGGTAGTAGATTTAACAGTTTGGTACGCTCGTGGTGTGAATGGTGTGTGCAGGCGCACGGGCAAGATAAAGGGCATCGAGCGGCTGCTGGGCGCGGTGGACGCGCTGCAGGAGTCGCTCATCGAGGTCACCTCGGGCCAGGCCAAGTACGAGCACCAGCACCGCGCCATCGTGTGGCGCATGCCGCGTCTGCCCAAGGAAGGCCAGGGTAAGCACAACCCAATCACCATTCGCCACATTTACACAATCTATCGATATATAACTGTTGCACACTGAAGCCTACCTACCTAAGTACTTACATCTTCAATTCTCTGCTGCGCTACTTGGATGACGATTATTTTGCACTCAATTAAATCTGTTTAATTAGGAACGGTTCTGAACCTGCCTTCCTTTTTGTAAAGTTTTCTTTTTAATTACTTACTTTATTTAACATACTCGAATACAATCTGATCTTAATCGTTAAAATTGGTCGGTAGTTTAAGCTGCTTTAGGGACACAGATCATCAGTAAGATAGCTACCGCCATGCTATGTGTCGGTATTGATTGCTGATGTAGATAATTCTACAAACAAGATCTTTGTAGAAATATCGGGTGGTTGGCAATTAATGTTATCTGGTGATACGCAGGCGCGTACACGACGCACAACCTGGTGTGCCGCATGGCGTTGACCTCGTACGACCAGATCCCCGCCGAGCTGGCCAAGAACGCGTACGTGGAGTTCACGATGCCCGCCACGCAGGTGAGCCACATGACGGTGCGCTCCGTGAGCCTGCAGGACCACGACGGAGACCCCCCCGAGAAGTACGTGCGCTACCTCGCCAGGCACGAGTACATGTACGTATGGTCCCCCGTTCTGTTGTCACTAATAGATCTGTGTCATTTAATTGGGTTGTGTTTTGTCGCCAGCGTGGGCATCGAGCGCACCAGCGGGCAGGCGGCGCCGGCGTACGCGCTGGCCACGTCCGCCGCGGTGGCGCCCGCCGCCAGCGCATCGCCTGTGGCGCCTGTGGCACCCACTCCGGCGCCTCCCTCCTCAGACTCGGATTCCGACTAAGAAAATGCAGCCCATAGGGCTCGCCATTTTCGTTGACTCATACTATACAACTATACACGGGTTTTTTCAAGCAACACCATTTCTCCCCACCTCTTCCATCACTCATTCTGCCTTTAGGCTACATCTTCTCCATCATTGAACCTCATCATTGCTTTGTCGGAGGTTCCGCCATCTCACATGATTCCCATAACTAAAACTGTCCCCTTTTAAAAAACAATTAACCCATTCATATATCTTTTTATATTTATTTTGATAGTCTCAAATGTAAATAAATAATAATCGTAACTCATTAGTTTATCTATGTAGTTAGAAAGCGGCCTCCAAAATGTATGCTGATTGCTGACCGAGCTTTCCACTAGCTTCGGTACATCAGGGATTAGAAGATTTTGGACAAATATCTATCTATATAGATCTAATTTATGTTAAACTGGCCCATAAATATATTGAAATAAGGTTTACTTATGGCAAGTTTCTCCCTGCTCCCTACTATGTGCACGTTCTCAGCGATTAATATATGTAGCAATCGTATCATCCACTATGCTATTTAATTGTAAGTACCTAAATTAGGGCAATCGTGTTGCACTAGTGATAGTGACCAATTGGAATTGCAAGTTACACTTGTTGCATTTCATCACATATTATCATTATTGTTATGATATAAACTGTTTGAGGACTGTATTTAATGGACCACGATTCGAATCTCAGTACGAGAATGTATATACCATGGTAATATATAGGTGGCAGTGCATCCAGATGGTATGTGAAATGATCCCCGCTCAGGCTAGGCTAGGGTCCCATTCAAGTGCTGGGGTGGGGAGGCATTCCACCCACCATCTAGCTGCACTGATACATTGTAGACGTTTATAGTATAGTGCGAGTAGCCATTTGTGTAATATATGTTATAAGTTATGCGACACGTGTATCTTTTGATGTTGGTTTGTTTGTCGCGCAGAGGGAAGCGCCTTCTCAGGCTAATAATACCTGACATTATTATTTTACGTGTTAATATTATAACGTACATTAATTAGTCAATGTGAATTGCTGCAGCACAGTCTGGAATGTGTAATAACAATATGGAGTCTCAGTTACTTTGGTATATGATTTTCCATGATTTGACTTTGGTGTGCAATAAGATGCTTATACATGACCTGTCTACTTGTTATAATGTAAAGAATGAAAGTAGGTGACTAAATTTTATCGGGTTTTGAAATCCAAAGATATATTTAGAAGTATTACACTATCAAATAATCTTTAAACTGTTGGTTTAATTTTGAATATATTTAGTGTGTATTCGAATGTATCCTAGAATGGTTTAGAGTGACAATTGGGCACGGCATATGCGGGTTCGATAACTATTGTTATAAAATTTTCCTATTGTTATAATATAATTGTTCGATTCGGAAAAACGTAGTTCGATAACTCATCTGCTTTAACTGAGGTCGACCCCGAGAACGTTTAGCACAAATAACGAAAGCATATAAAAATTAAACTGTTCGTAGTTGATCGATAATTGTATCCAAGTATTATGAATGTATGTAATTAGAGATAAAATATAGTAATCAAGTTATATATTGAAATATGTTAGGTTAAGACGAGCTAAGGTTAATAAAGCTGGATGTAGACTTGCTGCGGATACACTGGCCACCCGCGTCCCTTGCACCAACAACAACAACCAATGGTTACAATCGGCTGATTGTAGCCGGCGCGCTGCGCTGCGCGTGAACTTGATGGCATTTTGGCGCAAGTGTGTAGATCGGATCGCAGGCGAAATCGGGAGCAGGGACTAGTGCTAACTAATACTTGTAATATGTAAACAAGTTGAACATTCTGCTTGGATAAGGTGTATGCTGTGTACCAACATTAACAACCACTGCACATATGTAGTTGTGCCGGGAGGTAACAAACAATACTCTGCTCTGGGCTGTACCAATAAATGAACATATATACTATATATAATATGCTAAAATAAATGAGATTATAGAAGGTGTTGCGTGTGTACCAAGTACTAGCCACACTTTGGACCTGTTTGCTGTCAATAAAATATCATTATACTCGTGGTACCTTTTTTATTCCCAATCACAAAACCCAATCCGGCTCGAAGGACCGAACTGCGAGGGCAAGCGAGGTGGCGGCGCCCTCTAAACACGAAATTAAATCTATCAATTCGAATTGATGCACAGTATGGTAATCACACGAATTATCTTAATACGATATGATGATGATGTTTGAGTTTGAGTTAAATTAACTCTCACCGGTCTCACCACCCAGGGTGCACCGGCTGCCAGTTGAAGTTGACTGTCAAGGTCTTAGTGGCTCCCACACACTCAAACATTTAAGCCTTAGCATCTGCTAAGGGATTGCATTGGGGATCTCCCCAATGAACCCCACATGTGTAGCCTTCCCCCGGAGTTTGGACGCTGCACTGATAAGGCAGTAATAAGCAGTTTTCGCCGAGCAATAGAGATGGATTTCAAAAATGTAAGTAGTAGTTGTGTAGCGAGATATCACTAAGAGAGTTACTCGAAATGAGCTCCTAGTCCTAATGTGACCTTACCAAAGGACGCACATAGTGGAAGCCTAATACGAGTATGTACATTAAGACATATATGGCATAGATATATCACTCAAGAAGAGCAACAGAAAGAAGATTTACATTCGGCAACTTGCACATAATATGCCTACGAGACTACGAGCGGAAAAAGCGACTGGCGTCCCGATTCAAGAGCCCTGACTGCCACTCAATTCAAGCATTCATTGGACCGTGGAGCTTGATCCATTTAACACGACTAATTGCACAATTTTTAATGTACCAAAATTATTTAATTTAATAATACATACAAAATACATACAGACAAAATACATATAATATCAATATAATTATAATTAATAAAGTAGTATATAAACATTAGGCCAATTAAAACGTTGAACTTGTGAGTAATATTAAGCCCCGGACCTTAGGGTACATTAATCAAACAAATGACAACAAAGAAAAATAACGACAGCTCATATTCTCGAACGTTCAGTCCTTTGAATTCGACATAATAATCGATACCAGGAAATGAATACTAATCAAGTATTGATTGATAATAATCCGATTTCTCGTGCATTGTACAATGTAGAGTAGGTATTATAAATTAGAATCGGGTCATCGGTTGATGTGGCCACCCCAAGGAAGGCGCGTGCGTGAAGCCATGGCGCAGGTCCGAGTGCGCGCGCCGCCCCCGCCGAACCCAGGAGCGCGCTGCGCTGCGCTGCGCGACCTGCTCCACGACCCACGGCCCACGGCCCGCGCCATCAGGTAAGTGCCACAGGCTAATGTACAACGAGAGCGGCAATCGAGAATAGCGTCAGCGACAACACAATTTAACGAAGGGCCGCCCCTGGCCAATGCCCCGGGAGCCGCCCTGCCCTTACTTCAGCGCATCCACATGCTGAGAGTGATTGCGAACTGGTGGTCCGTGACTACGAGCCCTTAACAAACGTTTTCGTGCTAAGTGATTAATCTATGTTATTAGTGATGCTAGTGATAAACGTACCTACTCGTGCGCGCAATACGTTAAATGCTGAAACACATGAAATATTTCACGTATGATAAGGTGATATTAATTTATTCACACAGTGAGTTAATTGTCAACCTGATATAGAATCAAATGATGATTAAATAATAATTATTATTATATATAAAAAAAATTTCATGCCTAAGGACATACGTATGTATGAGCACATTCTTTCTATGCTGTCATCACACATGCACACAATACAATACTCACACATGTTGATACTAAAGTAGAAACTATTTAAAAAGCGATTATATTTAATAATATACAATATTGTATATTATTTAATATTGTATAGTAATTTTAATGATTCGAAGTGGTTTTAAACACCAGGACTCAGCGAATATTACACTAATAATGTCAATGAGTGAATTAAGTATTGGCGGCTAAAGTAAAGGCCCGCTTTAGTGTTTTTCTCATTCTCGTTAGATCTGCGATATCAGTCACCACCGTGAGATCATTCCTAGGCGCATCATACGGCTCAACTAAGAATTGAATTTACTTGCGCCACATCTAGCAATACCTGCATCACACTCACATATGTCACAAACCCGTGCAGCTGTTGCGTTCAAATTACATTATTTGAGGGGGCTGCAGGACCTGAGAGAGAAGAAGCAAGGCGCGATGGCAGTGGGCGCGTAACGCGGCCCGATGGCGGCGAGCGGCGCGCCCGCGCGGCAGCCGCGTCGTGGTCCTGCCCCTATCGCCTCCTTCGACCACGACGGCTCTGACGAGGTGAGACCTCCAGTATGTATCTACCACCTTCTCTATTCTTTGCGATTTACGCTTTCTCTTCTCAGTGCTTGGCTCGCGCCTTAATCATTCTCTACTTGTTTCAGTCGAGCCCAGAGACGAAACAAACGTTTCGCCTACCAGAAATCCGAGAAGACCCGGCGGGCGCAGCGCACCCGGAGCGGGCCGCCACCGACGGTGCGAACGGATCGTGCCTTCTGCCGCCCGAGCAGAGAGCGCGCTCCCACTCCACACCGAACGCGAGTCTCCACACGCCCGCCGCACCCCGTATCGACATCTCCCGCGCCTCCAGCTCTAGCCACCACGACTCGCGAGACAGTTCCCCCGAGCTCGCGCTTTTCGCCGGCGCCACCGGCAACGGGGAGGAGGCGCGTACGCGACTCGAGCTGGGCTTCCGCGAGGACGGCGCGCTTGACTTGCGCTCCTCCACTGAAGAGCTCGCTTTTTTGGAGGAAGCCCCAGGCGAGCCTCGACCGCCACCTCCAGCTCCGTCACGACGCCATTCTCGGAAGGACAGCCAGAGCTCCGAGGCGGCGTTGCTCGCCGTTTCGGGACGCACGAGTCGCCTCTCGAGTGTCGGCTCCCAGTGTTCCGCTCACTCTGCGCTCTCTGGGTTCAGCCACGTGAGCCATATCTCACGTCTGTCAGTCGTGTCGGGAGTTTCTCGATCTCCTTCGCCACACAAAATGCTTCTAGAAACTTCCTTTTGCGGCCCGAAGCCCATAGAAACCGATCCAGAAGTATGTGCAGCGGCCGTCGAAGAGCATTTACTAGAGATCGCCAAAAAGAGCTCCCTGCAATCGCAACCAGCGCCACCTCCGGGAGATGCGCGCGACCGCCGCGAGGTTCGCACCGAAGTAACCGTTGAGAGCATACCTTCATCCACCACTTCGTCAGCTCGGACGCCTCCCACCCTTCCCACGTCAAATAGGACGGTGGTCCCCACCGCTGCCGTAGTAAACGGCGACAAGCAGCTCAAGGAGACGCAAAACAGGGCGCGGGCAGAAGAGCGTCGTGCCAGACCAAGAGTGACCCGTCAACCGTCCGAACCGGAGGTCTACAAGAGCTCGAATCGAACTAAGGACATTATTCGAATTAAACTTAAGCCCGACGAAGACTACGAAGATGAAGACGACGAAGACAAGCGGACTGTGGTTCCTGATGTAGATCAGTCGCCAGCACGCAAGCCTGTCACGTTGGAGCTAGAAGCGGTGGGCGTGCGTACAGCCCGTCCCACGCAACCACCCATCTCCCCGGCCCCAGGGCCGGCACCGCCTACGAGCCGAGACAGTCGGAGTCCGTCCCCCGCGGGTCCACCAGTCTCACGGAAGTCATCTTTCTGTTCACTTTTTAAGTCTCGCGAGATGATTGCCTCACCTGACTCACCTTCGGAGGCTCTAAGACGAAAGCGTAGTTTAACAGAGGGTAGATCCCGTAGCAAGAGTCGGGACAGATCAGCGACTCCCACTTCAACGAGCAAGATGAGAGGTTCAGTATTATCGTTGTTTCGCACTCCTAAACGTGCACCCTCCTCACCGTCGCCGAGTTCCCGTGAGGGCTCTCCTGTGGTCCACGCCCAGCGGCCACTTACCACTCCTGTTCCAACCGAGAGCGCTCGCCACGGAGAGAAGTTGAAATACTACGAAGATACTAGGGACGGCATAATTCATATTCCTTTGCGCACCCCGCCCGACGAACGACCGGCCTCCAGTGAGTTAAGATGCGATTCGGGACCGCGAGTCACTGTCGCCGAAATAGTAACACACAGGGAGCCACCAAGGCCAGCCTCTGCACCAGCTACCCGCCAGCTTACAGAATCATCTAGAAAAAGTGACGAAACCCGCACTACTTCGAAACTGCCAACGAGGACTGTTCTTCCCGATGGAAGCATAATTATACCGCTCAGGTCACCTACAGAAAGTAACCCAGACACCACTTTTGAAGAATCTGTGGAAGCGCAAGGCAACGTCTTAGTAACAGATAAGAAGGAAGAACACGACAATGGGGCCCCTTGTACAAATCCAAGCGGCCCACCCGAAGGCCGCGACGCGGCTGACGGCGCAGAGGCTAGTCCCGACCACGAACTGCGTGAATCTGGAGCACCGGCACGTACTACCGCCGATGCTCTGAAAGATGGGGAAGACGGCCGAAGCAGACGAAAAGAACGGCTAGTCTTTTCCACCCACGTAGGCAGCCGGGAACAAGTATTTAGCACACAGTTTAGCATCACTAAGACCCCCAGCGTAACTAGTGAAATGTCCGGATCATTTCCCAGTTTCATAGAGAATGAAGAGCCGAGAACTGTCCGACCGCGAGACTTGCCGACGACAGCGAGCGACCGGAAGCCGGAAACCAACGAGGCGGCGTCAGCGGTGCCCTCGCCGCAGGAGCCGCCCCGGGACTCCTCGGAGTCAGAACCGAGCTCCGAAGCGGCTCCGAGTCACATCGGGAACGAGGTAGAAAAACGCGGTTTGGTCGTGCAAGAGTCGTTCGAGGACGAGCTGCCGTACGTTCCGACCACGCTGCCGCTGGAGCGGTCGGTGGCTTTGCCAATGGTTCCGGTGCGGGAGCGAGGTGGAGTGTGCGTGGCGGGCTTGGAGCGGCCGCGCGCTCTGCCCGGGGGTGCAGGGCGGTCGCGCGTGCCTCGGCCCCCTCCAGCGTCCCCGGTGCCATCTGCCTCCTCGCCGGACAAGCTGCGCATCAAGCTGCCGCGACGCGTGCGGCCCTCGTCCGAGAGCGCGACGGCGTCGCGGGCGTCTCGCTCGCGCACACGCAGCGGTGGCGACGGTCAGTGTTAGTTAAGTCGTCGGTGGTGTTCCAACCGCTTGAGTCGGCGCGTTCTTATCGGCGTCCGCTCCGCAGGCGCGGAGGCGCGGCCCAAGCCGGAGTGGATCGATTTCGAGGAGGTGCCGGAGCGGCGCAAGCAGCCCAAACGCATCCAGACGCTGCCGGCGGGTGCCGCGCCGCCCCCCGCCGTCCTCTTCAGCTACGTTGAGCCGGAGCGTTGCCGCTGCGAATGCCACGCGCACTCCCGCGCCCGCGCTGAAGACGCCAACGCCGACGCCACCCCCGCATCGACGAGGCTTAGGTGAGTAAGCGCCGAGTGCCATCAAAGTAGCAACAACAGTGCTCATGTCCAATAGGATTCGAGCACCGACTCTTTTCTTTTAATATGCTGATGTGTTTCCAGCTCTACTTTGGCGGACGGTGATCCCCCGATGGCGCAGGGTGCGTCGCCGCCGCGCACTCCGCGCTTGCGCCCCTTCGTGGCTGACTTCGATTCGCGGCCCGACTCGGTTAGCACGTCTATGTACCTACAGTTCTCTCATTTGGAACAAAATTCAATTTGATCTAAAGGAAAATGTGTGCGTCTTGGGACGCCCGACAGAAGTGATAATTTAAACTAATCTAAGTTGAACTATTTAATATTGAAATTGTTTAACTTGAGAAGAGCTTAGGTTATTACTTAAATTTTATATATATATTAATATGATAATGTAAGGAAAGGTTATTTATTAATAAAACCAAAAATAATTCAAAAATAACTAAAGTTTACGAATTTCCAAAAAATGTTTCAAAATTACATTAAATTATTCCCCAATGTAAATAGATTCATATAGAAAAAAAAACCCAACTGTATTTCATTGTAATAAAGTCGCAATTCGAATAAATCTAGCGCTGTGGGTTAGAATGAGAGAGGGGGAGCCTGCCTATCGCTGCCGTATGCCGTATGCGTGAGAAAAAGGGAAGCCAGACAGACTGGCGTTGTAACGCGTTACCCTCCCATAAGAAGTTATTTATCACTTCAATAATAATAAAAATACACAGGAAAAGCCCAAATGTTGTAATATTGTCCATTGCGGATCCCACGGTTTCCCTCTGGCACAGTCAGGAAGGGGTGACACGTGGCGTCGAAGAGGTCATGGCTGTGCACTGCGATCGCTCACGATAAGCTTTTAGGAACGTTGTGTAGTGAACTAAGGTTGTGGTTTTGCGCAGGAGGCGTCCGGGGCAGAGGCAGGGCAGCGCTGACAGGCCGCTCGCCTTTGCCACTCGCAGCATGGGCCTTCAGTACTCAGCCGATTTAGTTTTAAACATTCTATGTTACATAATATTCTATATTGACTCGAATGAGATGTTACCGTTTTTGAGATGTAAATTTACCCGGTTCATTAGGTAGGTAGGTAATGATACTACTATTACTATGTTATTTATTGTAGCGAGGTCTTTCTGATAAACTCTACTCGGTATTTTTGAATTTTGGTGTACTTGTTATTGTAAATATGAAGGCGCGTCAAAAGCTGCCTCGAGCTCCACGTATAATGGCCGACGCGTCCACCCACTTTTGACTCTTCTTTTTACCTAATTAAGCTCAAGTGTTGCTTTCGGGCGCACGTAACCGGAGACGTGCGCGTCCTCGCCATCAACCGACCAAGGCGGGGCTGCGCGCTCGTCTCTCTCGCTCTCTTTGGGCACACGGACAAGCGACCGCGGCCGTTCTCTTTCGCGTCCTTGGGTTGTTTGTCGGGGTGCATTATTAACATACTAACTGTAGTATAACCTTGTTAAAGTTGTATCTAGATGTAATGGCAACGCAATCACCTTTAATGCAATCGTGTATGACACGTGATTCCTGCATGCGGCTGTGGTTCTGAGGGGCCGCGGTCGCCCGTGGCTGCTGCGCCGACACGCAGGCGCAGCCTCGGCCGGCCCACGCGCGCAAATGTGCATTTATCATCTTTTTACTTGTGTACTGTGTTTTTTCTCATATCTCGATGTTTTTACATAGTCAATGTGATTGGGTGGCGACTGCCGCCACCCCCACCAGGCTCGGACCGCGTGCATTCGCATCGCAGATCCGCCACTATCACTCGCGTAGCTGCCATGCGATTACTCTAAAGTCAATGAATTATATCAAGTTAGACAAGTCTGAAACGTAAAATAAAGGTTTTTGCTTTTAAATTGCCGTTTAATTTGCCCAGGTGCTCCGTCCTCCGGTGCTCGATGGCCTGCGCCAGCTTTCGATCGCATGTCTAATTTTACAAAGAGCCAGAGATCACCCATCTAATTCAATAGAATTTTTCATTTATTTTCAATTCAATTCATTTTTTTAGCATTCCTCTATAATTATGTACCTATATCCTTTATATATGGTTTATTAGGAAATGATTTAATTATGTACCTATGGTCTAAGATCCGGCTACAGAATTCGTGCACTCATCGAGTGTGTGCTAAAAACCAAATTTTTACACATATATTATGATTAGAATATACATCTAGCAGGTTACCTGTGGTTTTTAGCACTTAGTCAATGAGTGCACGAATTCTGCAGCCGGATCTCATGCTATAAGTTTGTGCGGCCGGGGTCGGCCTGTGGTAAAAGACAACGAAACTACAACCATAATAGCCTTGTATTGTGTTCCGGCATTGGTTAGCTGGGTTCCATTCAGCCCCATGGGCCAGTCAGCGCGTTCGTGACGATAACTGCTAACTACTAGAGGACCAGCCTATCTGCTGTTCCTAAGCCTAAAATAAAGAACACGTTTTAGTGACAAACTGAACTAAAATAATTGTTAATAAAGGAAAATATAACATTATTGTGTTAGTTCAAAACGGTGGGCAAGATTAACAATTACTTTTCTTTTTAAATTGATTTATCATTAGAGTGGTTTTTAAACTGTATTCATAATTTGTTTGCCTATACGACCTTTTCACATAACGGCTAACGTATATTGGTACGCTTTTTCTATTTCTGTAGGACAACACAGGCTGACGGCGACGGCCCGCTTAGAATTTAGCAGTTACCGTCGCCTGTGGGTGTTTGCAGCGTCAGTGGTATCGCGAACTCGCTGCTGTCCCATAAGGGTGGAACAAAACACAAGGTTATGATGACGGCATGCTTTAAAACCAAAGGTGGTCGCGGGCCCTACCACGTAGCTAGGGTGAGTTGTTGTCGCCTTTTACGACAAGCCGACCCCGGCCGCAGAGGTCAGTGTTCTCTCTGCGCCCCGCACGGATATCTTGCTTGCGGAGGACACGGGTTCTATTCCCGATTTACTTACAAGAGCGACGCGCGCTCAGCCGCATCGAGGGGAACAAATAAAATGCAAAGTTCCATAAATAAAAAACGATTTTTTAATTACACGCCGATGTTATGGGCACGGGATTGAATGCAACGCGGTGGTGGTGGGATTACTTGAAGATCTTGCCCTGGTTGAACTTGCGGCCCGCCTTGTCGGTGCCGCTCCACGAGAAGTAGTCTTGGACTAGTTTCTTGGTCTCTTCGCTGGCGGGGTCCAGCTTCTTCCACTCGTAAGATTCGTAGTCGATCTGCCAATCAGGTGAGAGCTCGAACGCGAGCCCCTGGCCGCGCCACACCCACACCCCCGAGATGGTGGAGTCGTTGTCCGTGCCGAACAGGCAGACGGATGCGAAGGCCTGCTTGCGCATCTTGTCCAGCCGCTGGAACATGCCTGCCGCCAAACCAACTCATTACTGCTTCTACCAGTGGAGCTACTTTGCAACACAAAAAAAGCCAAGAGACCAAGCTAGTTTGCTACCGACTGCTATCCATCACTTGAACCCAATGTTCAACAAAAAGTTCCAGTCCCACAATGGGACCTTAGTATTGCAAACATCCATAGGTCACGATAACTGGTGACTATTGAGGTAAGTGGGCCGTCGCGTCGGTAGTAATGGCTTCGGTAGGACCACTTAAGCAGATTTTCTGTCTAAGGTACATATTCCAAAAGGAAAGGAACCGCCTCGGTCGAGTGGCCTTGGCCTCTACACGGAAACCTGAAACCAACAGACACTCAGGCAAGGCAATACTGACCTGTGATGAGATTGCAGCTCATGAACACCTTGGCAAGCTCCTCAGGGTACTTGTACTCTGCATACCAAATGGAGTAGTTCTCTGGGTCAAACTTCTGCCAGAAGTATGGGATGGACTTGCTCTCGTCCTCATTCGAGTAGAACCTCTTGAAGTCATCCATGTTGAATGTCCTGTATTTCAGTCACCTGCATTAGTATGGCTTGTTTAAAGGCAACAGGCCACTAAGCCCTACCTGGACATTGCTTACCAGTGCAAAGACAAATGTAAAGTTGTATGCACCTACAGTCAGGTGAAAGGGCTTCAAGCCCATCTGGATTCTAAATATATTATGCCATAATAACCTTGTGTTCCAGCATAAGTGACCCAGGCAATGCCTTGCCCTGGAACCTCAAAAACCCATAAACCATGGTAGCTACTCACCGTTGTGGGCCATCTGTCTGCCTGCTACTCCACAGCAACAAAAAAAAAAAAGAAAAAAAAAAGCCAACACTCAACACCTACAATGATAATTTGGATCAAACTATAAACATTTGATGGGATACTCAATTTGGGTACATGTAGCTGTTATTTGTATGGGCTACTATACCATTTGGAATATTAGTCTATGCAAAACTGAAGTTCAGCCATATTACCCCTTAGGCATGAGATCGAAGGGATCCTTGGACTCCTTCTCTTTGAAGGGATCCTCCTCCATGGCTTCAACGGGCTCCTCTACTTGCTCTTTCTTTTTGGGCTGTTCCTTTTTCTCTTTCTTCTCCTTCTTGGCACCATCCTGGAATGCATTTGCCACATTCATCTAGGTGACATGAACACAAGAGAATAAACCTTTCCTAAAACAACCAAATCTTATACAATTAGCAACTTAATCCGGAGTTTAAGTTGCTAGACAGAGAATAGATCAATATCTATTTCATATAAATTTCCCCAGACACTAGCAGGAGCGAGGTGGGCGCGCGGGCACTTCGAGGCGCCTTTTATCTTAACCCTTTGCAATCAGACTAACCAGCAACTCATACTTAAAAAGATTACACACATAAAACTGTGATTGATATAATGTACATTTTATTAATTTAATATTTGATGTAACAACTGGCTTGTCAGGATAAGTGTCACAATGGTATGTCGTTTGACATCTTTTCCAGGTACATTTCTTTGAGAGCAGACCCATTCCCATGCATAGCAAGTGTGGGGTAACAATATCAGTTATCTAGTAACCATAATACATAGTATGTATAGAATACGTTGCTTATTTGGGCTTAATCATGTTGCTATAACTATAATAAATAGTGAACGAGGAAACCAGCCTCCTCCACTTGACTTCCAAAGAGAAGCACACTGATTTGTAAATACTAATCTTAGGTTAACAGAATTTAACCAATGTCTTACTAGATATAATACTAGGGCCTAACCTTCTTGTTCTGTGTTAACTCCTGGTACTTCTTGGGGTTGTATGTGGGGGGTGCGGAACATAGCATAGGCTCACCCACCACCTTCAGCACCTGAGGCTGGTTGGCCATTGTCAGGTACCAGCGCTGAACATTCACTAATGAGCTACGTATGCTTGGGTCCAACACATTCTGAAATAAAAACAAATTCCTTACCTTACAAATTTTAAAAATAATTTTATTGCACAGGGGCAAAGAATACTAACCCCTGCAGCCGTGGTCCGTTTGTAGTAAAAGGCAACAAAATAAGCCTACCTACATGGTAAGACCCCAAACCACTCAAAATGGCTACCACCTGTAGTATATGACTATGGTGATGGCATTATGGAATAAGCTTGTGTTATGTTCCGGCATTAGCGACTCAGGTTCCTGTACCCCTTTGAGACAGTAGCTTGTTTGTGGTGCCCCTAGTGTCATAAACAGTAATCAGCACGACCCGTGCCACATGGTGTCAATGACCTCAATCATTATGTTAATATGGATATTCCCCGGGATTCCAGCTTTCGAATCCGCAAACGAAAATAATTACGAGTTTATTTAATATTCTGACTTCTATTTACAAATACATAACTCTTAATGTTTGCGAATCGTGTCATGTCCATATTATTATTTCCTCATTGAATCCCGCGGTGGCACGGGTCGTGCCGATCACTGGTCATAAACATCCATAGATAGAACTGCTTTCTATTAAGTGGTCCATCAGCTGTTTAAAGGCAATTAAAAAAAACATTTCAAGATTATGTGCTGAACACTAAAAATATAATTTTAAAGAATATAAATATCTTATACTGAGTAATCATACTTATAAAAAGAAATTATAAAGATCAATATAAGCCAAATTCAATCCCTATAAACCAAGATTAACGTGCTTTAAGTTTATGTGTTCATAAGACATTCAATTTCTTGGTAGAGAATACAACAAGCTTAGGGATCCACTCACACTGTAAAAAACAAACTAAGTCATAGCTACACCACTTATTTAACTGTGCAAGATTACAAAGTGGAGCTTTGTACAAAAAGATATTTAATTGTTTTGTCTTTGTTGTTGAATGATTTGATCAGTGGGCCATGAAAATGAAAGTGTCCAACATGACAGTAAAAGTATTGGATAAAAAAATAGTGCACAAATTGCTAATGTAAAAATAAGAGAAAATGCTATTCCTCATAGCTCACGGGTAGGTAATTTAAATTGTTAACAGATTTACCTGGAAAGCGTGGATAAGAGTAGCATAGACCACAATATCAGCAAGGGTGACACGCTCAGTCACCAGGAAGGTGCGAGAGAGTAGGTGCGCGTCCAGCACTTGCAGGGCAGCCAGCAAGTCAGTCTTCGCACGCTCTACATTCTGAAATTGTCATGTAGCTTATGTTAGCGCAGAATAGTCCCAATCAGTCCTAGTCATTCATATTTTTTCTTCTTTGCCATTATTTATATAATAATTTTTAAATCAATTAATACATGTCATAGGGTTAGTAAGTATTTAGATTTAATGTTAGTAAAATCATCTAAATTTCATCACAAGTTTTGTGTGCGTCAAACAGTTTCACACACATAATATCAGTGTAGGGCAGTCGAAGTGTTGTGTAATGGTGCTCAGGATGATGGTAGAACCGCTCCACACTCAGTGCTGCAATGAGGCAGCTCTTTTTCATATTACAGCATGGAAATCATCAACACATGCTTCTGCAACTCACAGAGCACTGACGGCCCCCTGTGTGCAGTCAATCCAAAGATTGTACATGTAGAAAATCTGATAGAAGGACAAACAATGTGATCTTTATCATTACAACATAATTATTATACCACCATATAATATGATAGTAGCATCATCTTATATTTTTAATTCTCAAAATTTGTGTACTATCATTTGAAATTTACAGCAGATGAGGTTCTTAGTTTTTGTGATGAAATATTTCTTGGGGGCCATACAAAGTGACACAGTGTGACAATATTGTTGTAAAAAAAAACTGATTTTAGCATGATGTATTTTATGAATGGCCTCTTTCAAGAAATATTGAACTTTGTCTAATAATAGCATGGAAGCCCACACCAGCTGATACATGAGGTAAGTTTGAGGCCAAATATTAGCAGCCCACCCTCTTACACATGGAATTAAAGATTGCATTTATACCTGTTTATTAAACTGCATGATGCCTAAGTAGGGGAAGACCCAAGCACAGGAGGCAGGGAGCAGCTCGCTGTCGGCCCAAGAGGCCCACTGCCACACACGCGCCCTGGTGACCAAGTCTGCCCCGCGCAGTGCTTCATTTGCCACTGCATAATATACTCTTAATCAATATCATAGGTAAATCTTGTAGGTAGTTTCTTCTAGTAATGCAGTTTACTACACAACAGTTGTTATAGCACAATATCACTTCCAATTGGATTCAGGGAATGGACTATTTACAGAGATAATCAACCATTTACAAAGAAATAAAGGTTAGGATCAAGTTGGAAAATATGCCCTAAAATGGTTTATAAACACTCACCGTAATAAGCAATGGCATTGCTCTCTGTTAGTAGCACTTTCCCGTCTGCACTTTCAAACGCCGGCACCTAAATTAAATAAACAGCGAAATTACACGTCACTGCTCGAACATAACATATGCACAAAATAAGGGCGGCCTCAGCACGACCGGCTTAACACAATTACACTCACTTTACCCGCCGGGAACTTTTTCAGGAACTCTTCCGACTTATTTGTTTCACCGAATACGAAATTAGGGGCTACTTTCAGATTTGCCCCGGAATATTGTGCGGCGATCAGCGCCTTGTAAGCGCGGAAATTTTCCGGATAAGTATACAGTACCTGCACAAATACAGAGATATCATGTTAAAGAAATTTATAAAGTACTAAAATCAGCAAAAATACATTTTTGAAAGATAAAGATTAATCAGATAACTCAAAGTAAATTTAAAATCTACCCCTGTCGCGGCAGCCATGGTCGTATTTTTTCAGAAAGAGAGGGTGGGACGTGGGTAAGGAGGGGGATTAAGCGAAGCGCCCGGTCTTTGACTTTGACATTGACAATGACTTTGAAATTCATATAAAATGATTGAAAACTCTCATATACCATAGACCATCCTTGTTTTCCAATTACAGCACTAGAGCGCATTATGCGACATAAAATAAATGCTCAACCTTGATGTTTTTTCAACTGCAGTAACGCATCGCACAATCGTCAATCAGGCACTCTCAAAAGTGATGCGTGCAATCGAATAGAAACATAGTGACAGAAAATTAACAAGTTTTTTTAAGTTAAAATTGATCGAATTTTTTTTATAATTATCGTTTTCTATATCTATGTTAATAATATTGTTTATTGTTGAAAAAATTTTTGAAGCTTTCGTTATGTCGTAATTTTTTGGAAAGAATTAAAGTTAATTCAAACTGTTAAAAAAATAAATATGCTTTAACTCTTGACAAATAATCTTATAGTTCAGGAAATAGAACCCTTTTTTTACAAATGTAAGGTGATAATCGTTACTACACATAGATTAGAAATCTTAGACAATTGTCTGAATTATGGGCACGCGGTGGAAGCAATTAAACTACAAACTACTGTATATACCCTGCCTTTAAAAATAACTGGATGCACTTACCCTACACATTAATATGTATTTGTCGTCGTCGGTTATTAAAAACAAAGAATCACTGGTCAGTTGCGTCAAATCTTATGATTGTCAGTGACAGCCAAATTTACTCAAGTTGTGCATTGCTTATTTTATCTGTGCATTTTATTTAGATCGATGGTGCGAAGGTGCTGTGATAATTATTTTACGATTGATTGATTCATATCGTAAATACTACTTCCCATCAAGATTACTAGTTCTTGTTCACTAATTTTACGCTTTCGTTGAAATACAAAGAGCGAAATGGTAAGTTGATCCTATTCTAATTTTACCTTACGTTGTAGCCGAACCTTCCTGTTTTTACTTTGGGCAGTTCTCTAGCAGTTATAAAAACCTATGGTTACGCTTTATTGCTGTATTTATGCTCAATAAATTTTAAATAATGTCCAGACTGAATGCTGTTTTAGTATAATTCAAGAAGTATATAAATCAGGGCTTCTATAATTATATTTTATACATTGTAAAATAAATGTGTTCGCTTTTAAGTTGACATTTTAATGAAATTAATATTTTAAACGTACTCTAAATGTACTGACTAGTTTATATATCTAATATTGAGCCTCACTATATATAATGTTTATATAGTATACAGAGTTATTGTGTGTCTGCAACACCTGTACGACTGGTTTTTATTTAATGTAGGGTTCTGTTTTTAAAGTTTACATTTTCGAATAGCACTGCTGATTTTACCAAACCATATGGATAAACTGAAAAGTGTATTTATTTGCTTTGCTGTCTGTGAAGTACTAAAAGGAGAAATGATTTAGTTGCCCTTTTTAACTCCGTTGAAAAGTGATATGGCTAATTTTATTTGTCCAAGTGGTTTTAGACTATAAAATCATGATATAATGGAGAGATAGTCAAGTTAACATGTAAGTAGCCTATTTTTCGCATGTGAGGGTAGATATTAGTCCAGCCAGTCTAATTCCTCCAAGTCTTAATTTTATTTGATATACTAGTAGTGATTGAGCTGTTTCTTCATGTCACCAGCCAGATTATAATTAATTACAATCAAATTTAGTTGAGTTGTATCTAAATAAGTGTTTGAGACATGATGTATGTGTATATATGTGAGTATATCACAAAATGGCTGAATAACAAATATCATGACAAACTTGGTAATCATGATGAAGTTAAAGAAGATGATGAAGTAATTTATAAATGATAATATTTTTGTTTTAGGGGAATGAAAACTCTATCCCAATGGAATTATGTTCCAACTGTAAGTATCAATCTTAAGTAATACATATATAAAATGAAACATCTTCCATAAGATTTTGTTTTGGTTAAACTAATACTAATTGCTTAGTAACTGCCTTTAACAGATTAGTGATGTCTTTAATTGGCTTTGAGATTTCTCTACTACTGGCGCTCTCTCATTTCCAATATGTATTCAATTATCAGTCTCCCTTCACTAACAAGCTTTATATGTATGCCTACTATCAGACTATTGTCTCTGAATAAATATGACCTCAAGTCCCTTCTGGGGTGACGAGGGGTGGGGAAGCGGGGGGGGGGGGGGGGAATAGGATAGGATTAGTGTAGGTTGTCCATATGTAACATAACAAGAGGTTTGTTTTCAGCACGTGTTAACTGCATTGATTTTAAGGTGGAGAACTGTGAGTGTCGTAGTGTCACTCGCATCTAATGATCATCTCCATGTTAGAAGACTCACACACAACACTCACACAACCACGCGGGCTCCCTCTGATTATTGTCACTCTTATTTGAACTCATTAATGCAGAGGGGTCTTTAACATGATACAGGGAACTGTCAGCCATCAGAGTCAGTGGTCTTTACAGCACAGACATGAGCTGCTTCAATTTAAAGCCATAAAGATGAGACAAAAATGCTAAAAACAATTATGACTACTAAAAATGAAGTGACAATTATTGGTGCAGCCCCTTTGAACACTGTTTTAGTCCAGAACAATTTTTCAAGTGACTTCAGAGCACGAGATTATCTCTGTCTCATTCAGAGGTCTCGTAATAATGTACAACTTCTCTTTTAACAACAAATAGGGACTGCGCAAATGACACAAAACAGTTTTTGAGTTTGCTTTTATTGTTTGAACATTATGTTACTAGCTGTAGTAGATTATACAAAAGTGTTTGCTGTTTTCTTATATTGGTCAATGTTCTTTAGGATTCCTCAACCCTGTATATTGCAATTAATTATTAAGAAAAATTGTTCTGGACTCTGATAGACCACATTTGGGATGAAATTACTACTGAGAGTTTACAAGTACCATTCAGATATAGTTTTTTCATCAGATATATCTTTGAGGATGCCATGTATTATGACCTTTTATAAATGTTCATATAATAAAGACTTACTTTTACTATTTACCAATGTAGTATTGATGCCAAATGTGGACGGATGTTGGACACTCTCATTATCTGTTGTAATTTGCTATGACTGTGATAGAGTTTATAAGCAGGTGCGAGGAATCGCCTCGCGAGCAGGTCGGCTAAGTTCACCGCTGGCTTGTGTTATGTGTGCCGCATTTATATAAACAAGCTCGTAGTGTTTAATACGTTTAGCACTGAGTTGGGCAGCTTATGTCGGCTTACAGGCAGGCGTGCGTGTTGCAAAGTGCTTCTGCTCCCCGCATTTTGTGCTACCACCGTCTTTAGCCCAATTACATATATTTCAAAACATAGCAGACCTTTTTAACCAAGTATCCACTATACTTATGGTCCTAATACGAAAATTCCTTAATAGTTGTATCTAGTTTGCAACATTACAAACTCTAAGTTTCTGTTCAAAATGGCCGTAGCAATGAATTGCAAAACAGTTTATATGAGACATTGCATGCATTATGAGTAAGAGTTTGAATCTCTATTCAAATTTCACTGTAGCGTCAAAGACATAATAACCACGTCAAGCTCAATTTAAAATTTGGAAAAAATGCTAACTATAAAGAAAATCACAAACCTTTTTAGTTTTTAAAAACTCCTTATTTATTTAGAAAACGACGTAAAAAGTATATTTAGCGTTTAGGAGTATTAGAAGAGGTCAGATGAAGCTGAATTCGGCGGGGGGGTTAGCTACACGGTGAACCAGCGAGGCGCATTACTCGCCCACCCGCCCACTGACCCATTTACCTAAATGCTTTGTTCCCTTCAACGTCTATCGGCTCCAGGTTGTATCGTGACGTATTCTCGATACTTGTAGTTGTTTCTATGCAATGGCCATTATGTATTGAATCCACTTTCCTTATTTTGGTTGTCAAGCAAAGGTAATAATATGACCGACTTCTATCTGTCTAGGCAAATAAATAAAAAATAAGGGTCTACGGCAAAGAGCGGAATTAAAATTAAAAATGTTGACATGATTGGATGGCGGATGTTCTAAGCTCGGCGATGGTTTTGTGTGTTTTATTTATAACAATGATACGAGATAAGGCTGCGGCGGCCTTCTGGCGTAGTTTATGCTAATACTCGTGTTTTGTGTTCGTAAACGCGAATGACGCAAGAATAAGGTTAGCGAGAATTCGTTAGAATATGCATGAGGCTCGTGATTGATATTAAAATGGCCCCCGTTGCGACAACCGCGACGCTGACTACCGAGAAGATAAATGGTGCATCAAATAGAAGTAATTGACAGTATCCATGATCACCTCGGGATCGGCACACGTGGAGACACTGACAGACTCATTTTCCTAACCAAGAGAATTCATTGTTGGATGTGATTTTTTGTTTATGATTTTTTATGCTATAAATGTTGCTCTATGTCTTCTTATATCTGATTTCTCTTTTGACATTCAATAACCAGTGTGTACTTAGTATGATAAAACTTTCTATGGTACCACAATAAAAATAAATTAGCGACTTCGTCACACTTTAAACAATATATCACTTAAAATTAATTACGTGACAAAATATATATTAATCTAGCATAGTACTGCATTGCATTTATAAGTATTGATTATATATAAAATATAAAATTTCTAAAAAAATGCAAGTTTTATATTCACTCGGACATAGCTTACGAAACACAAGCATGTAATAAACACAGATGTTGCTAATTATTGAAAGAAACACCATTTATATAACCCACTTGAGAAAAATCGAGAGTACCGCTCGCTTAATCCGCCGCGGAGGGGTTCTGAGGACGACGTAAAGGGTGTGTTGTTGGTGCAGTCGACGCGGACGAGATCCGGCGTCTCGGCAAGAGGTTCCGCAAGTTGGACCTGGACAACTCGGGGGCGCTCTCCATCGATGAATTCATGTCCCTCCCGGAGCTGCAGCAGAACCCGTTGGTGCAACGCGTCATCGACATCTTTGACGCCGACGGCAACGGAGAGGTATGATGCCAACCCAACGTTTGATTACTATGGTTCATATGACCAATTATTGCTCTTTGTGTCTTCACAGGGATAGGACCTACGAGTGCCCACCACTAACCACATGTCTGTCACTTTATACAAGAAAGGACATGCAACGGAGACATTCGGAGCCCACCGATGCGAGTGGCGTCTACAAGTCTCGATATCACACTCAGGCATTACAAAAAAGTCGATTTATATTCTAAATATTATATATACCACATAAAACGATGGTATTTGCAGGTGGACTTCAAAGAGTTCATCCAGGGCGTGTCGCAATTCTCCGTGAAGGGCGACAAGCTGTCCAAACTGCGGTTCGCGTTCCGCATCTACGACATGGACAACGACGGCTTCATCTCCAACGGCGAACTGTTTCAGGTGAGAGAAGAGACATTCACACACACTGCCGATATTTGCTAACCTCACCAAGCCTCTTGTTGCCTAGCTGAATACAATAAAAACTGAACTATATTTTGTGGGTTTAATTTGGGGGTTACATAGGTGAGGCGAGCACTACGTCTGTCTGCGTGGTGTCATTGAGGGGGGCGACTACCCTTAGCAGAACTACAATTATCATCCAATGTGAATATATATACCTTTCTGCCTTAACATTACCTTCGTAATACCGATTACAGGTCCTGAAGATGATGGTGGGCAGCAACTTGAAGGACACGCAACTCCAACAAATTGTGGATAAAACAATCCTTTTCGCGGACAAAGACGAGGATGGGAAGATTTCGTTCGAGGAGTTCTGCAACGTGGTTGGCAACACCGATATACACAAGAAAATGGTGGTCGACGTGTAGGCCACACCCCGCATGCAGTGTCGCCAGTTAACTACTAACTTGGTTATGCAATCGATAAACTGGCAACACTAGCCTAGCTAGAACACTATTCAATTGAGGCCGAGCGGCGAGCGGCGGGGGCGCCTTCTCGTCTGCACTCTACACACACTTCCACCACCTAGATACCCTTCACAGATTGTTCTTCACACTCATAATACTTATATAGCATAATAATGAGATTGAATACTTGAAATGAACGCTTTGCTGTTTCGATCCACACTTCCCTTCCCCTAAAGCACTTTGTCTAGAGTAGCGTGTAGTGGTTGGAGAGAGTTGTAGTCCTTTTGGGCGTCGCGGCGCTGGCCGCCGAGACGTCACTAACCTCTTTTTATTCTTTGCCGGTACTTTGTAAACGGTTTATTAGACGCTTTTCACTTGTAGCGAAGTAGTGTGAATAAAAGACTAGTCCTGATGTTGTCCAAAAGACAGGCGCTGCCGCCGCCGCCGCCGCCCGGCCTGTCTCATTCATTTCAACTTTTAACTCTATTTAACTGTAAGATATAAATTTATTATACTAGTTATATACGTGCAAACTTTATCGTAGTCGAATCAAATGTAGTGTTCTTTTATATGAATATTATTGTATCGTTTTTTTTGTTGGTGTATTTTAAGTTTATTATGTTATTTAGTATTTTACTAAGTGCAGGGCGTGACGTTCGCCAATTTTGGATTTTATTTTCCAATGAATAAAGGAAGTCTTCTTTTGTTAAATTATTATAAAATATAGTGAATACATTTAATAGTTCAAGTGCGTTGTACGTTTTAGTGTACGGTACTAGCCATACTGTCGAGACGCGTCTGACGTGTGCAACGCACTCGAGTGGCTCTATCAGTTGTGGCGGTTGTCGCGCTTAATTTTGTTTTGTTCATAAATATCAATGGGAATTAAGCGACAAGCTTTTCAAAATTTTAAGTCTTTACACGGCCAACTATATAATTTTTGCACAGTAACTGTCGGCTGTTACGGATTCTATCGATCGAACAACTCGACCGATCTGCATGCACTTGTACTTTTAGTCTAAGAAACTACCTAATGATGTCGTATGAGATGGAGTTGTCTGTATTGTTCCAATCTGAGTGGAAATGTTATTTCCGTAGCTGATGCTAGTACAATTTTAACTATTGTTGAAGTTTATATCTTTCGCGCCTTTTATGCACTGCAGTACTGTGTTCGCCGTCTGATGTTCTAGTTCACTGATCTTATCGCCTTATCCGAATTTTATACATATTTAATATACTTAATCAAAGTTTATCATGTTAGCTTGTTTTAGGTCTGTTTAGCAAAATATTTCACTTTGTTGTTTAAGCTAATCGAGTCCTTGTCTATGTTCCCTCAATGCCGAGCCCCTTTCCAAAACACCCATTTCACGCATTAAATCGATATGTCACTAATTGCTTTATATTTTACATAAAATATACAATATTATTCAAATATTTAACGCAAATTTTTATCCGTGCAGGGGCGGAGAAAGAATACTAACCTCTGCGGCCGGGGTCGGCCTGTCGTAAAAAGCGACAAAACAACTCACCCTAGCTATGTGGTACGGCTTCAAGTCCGTCTGGATGGCAACCACCTTTGGTCTTAAGTATGCCGCCATAATAACCTTGTGTTCTTTTCCGGCATTAGTGATCCAAGTTCCTATACAGCAGCGTGTTCGCGATGCCACTGGCATTGCAAACACCCATTGGCGACGGTAACTGCTAAATTTTAAGTGGGCCGTCAGCCTGTGTTCTGTCCTACAGCAATAAAAAAAATTGTAGTTTAGTTTCCCCCATTTGTAGTTTAGGTCCATGTCCCTGAATGCCTGTCCTTCATTCCTTTCCACCTTCCCGCAGGTCCTCGGCGCCCGCAACTAGCCTCCGGCCCAATCCAGGATCCCTTCGTTTTGTATGTGTTCTTCGTCTTACTATGTTAATCGCCTAGATCTTATAAAGGATGATTCAACTTTCGGCTGCAAATAAATTATAGAACGAGCTATTTATTTATATTTTTGATTTCATAATTTGCGAAGTGTTGCTAGTCATCCCAGATCTTCAAATGGGCATAATGGTGAAACGCTTGAAGAAGCCCTATAGGTGTGGCCGCGACTTGAATCTACCTCCTCTATCATTGTACAAAATAATCTATTGTAACAAATTATATTGGTGTTTTGTGAATTGTAGGAATGTTAAATGTTATTTACCCAGTGTCGAGTGGGGACCACCTGCTACGCCTACCATAGTCAATACAAGTCAGCAGGACGTCGTCGACAAAACCTTATCAACCTTAGCGCTCGTCGACTACGTAATAAGTACGTGTGTGCGTGCGTGTGTGAGTAGGCGTGGTCTACACTCGGCACAACCTACTTTTTCTAACATCTAGCATAGTGACTCTCTTATAGTCGTGTGTTGTTTAAAAATTATATACATATTATATATAAATAAACTGGTCGATTTAACATGTTACCGAGTTCGAGTACCGAGTGCGGCACTTGCGGTGTCTGCAATAGTGGACCACTGGAATCTACTCTCACCATCGCTTGGTGATGATCCTACTAAAAATAACAACTTTAATTCAATCAGTGTCTAATGATATATATTTTGGGTCTTATACAGGGATTGGTGGCATAGTCCTGTAAATGGATCCCCATACTTAAAACACTTGATTTTCTGCCTTCCATCATTATAGTGGAAATTATTCTTCGTTCATGATGACTTTAAAGATGTCCTTAGTAAATATTCGATATAATACAGTGGTGGTACCACTTTTTGGTACACTCCACCTCCGCTGCAGCCACCCTCGCTGTTGGGAGTGGTCGCATACGTTGACAATGTAAGCCATTGATGTCGTTCGTGTGCTCATCTTAGGTAGCGTGTGTTAATTAAGTCTAATCTAAAGCTGATTTAAGTTTTATTAAATTTTCAAATTTCAATGATTCTGTGTTTTCATTAGTTATCTATTCTAAAGTTATTGAAGTGACAACTTCTTATGGGAGGGTAAACCGCTTCGTTACGTAACGCGTTACGGCGCCTGTCTGGCTGGCTTCCCTTTCTCTCACGCGTAGGACAGCAGTAGGCAGGCTCCTCTCACTCTATTTAACCCCCAGCGGTACATCTATTCGAATTGAGACTATTACAATGAAATACAGTTTTTTTTTATAATGAAACAATATTAGGGAATAATTTAATCTTTATATATATAATTCTTATGTACGTGTGTATGTCTGTTCACTGTATGTCACTGAACTCTTAAACGGCTGGACCGATTTTGTTGAATTTTTTTGTGTGTGTTCAAGTGGATTCGAGAATGGTTTAGATTCGCAAAACAGTTTTTGGAAACATTGGAAATTCGTAAACTTTAGTTATTTTTGGTTTTATTAATAACCTTCCCTTACATTATCATATTAATATACATAAAATTTAAGTAATAACCTAAGCTTTTCTCAAGTTAAATAATTTCAATATTAAATAGTTCAACAACTACTCAATAGTTTGTTATCATTTCTGTCAGGCGTCGCAAGACGCACACGTTTTATTTTAGGGAATTGTTCTAAAAAGCTCAATGTTTTCCTCCATGCGGGGACGTAATAAGAATACTAACGCATGTGGCGGGGTTGGACTATCGTAAAAGGCGACATAACCCTAGTTACGTAGTTGGGCCCCAAGCCCGTCTGGATGGCAACCACCCTTGGTTATAAGTATGGTGCCATTATAACCTTGTGCTGTGTTTCGGCATTAGTGAGCAAGTTCCTGTACCGATCCCTACGGGACAGCAGCGCATTTGCACTGCACTTCCGGCAGACACGCGTGGTAACTGCTTATTATTAGGTGGGCCGTCTGCTGCAATAAAAAAAGCTCCATCAGATTCATCCTCCTGGAAATCAAATTCAAAATTCGGTGCTTAAAGCAGTCAATGGTCTGACTGCTCAGACAGGTTAGAAACAAACCAAAGATACGCTAAATTAGCTCTGTAATCCTTTACAGGTTTTTCTCTTGAGATTACATGACCATTTTCTTATTTCAATGTACAATGAATTGTCTTAAGAACAAAACTTTAGTATTTAGTAACTGAGGACTATCAACTGATCTAGTAAAGGACTCAGATTTAACATTAAGGCCGGCTTGCACAACCAATCACTAAACTGATTTAGCGCTAAACTTATTTAAATCGTCATTCTGTCCCTGTCAAATATTGTCAATGTGACAGGGACAGAATGACGATTTAAATAAGTTTAGTGCTAAATCGGTTTAGTGATTGGTTGTGCAAGCCGGCCTGAATATTTTTTGGGTCTTTGTGCCAGAATATAAGTGAAAATCAGTGTTTGTTTTTGGTTACAAAGCAAAATTATACTTGGTGCTAGAGTTGCACTTTATGTAAATATGTACATTAAAACAAAGAAGCAAATACTATTGAATATACCTAAATTATTTATTTACACTACCTAATAATATAAAATAATTAAACAAATCTAGTGGCTATGGCGAGTAATTTGGTGTAATCTGCTCCTTTAGCATGGGTCCTCTCTTTGAGAATGGTCCTCAAGATTGTGGGGATGGGCACGTGGATACGGGTTCCCAGAGGGGTGCCATTGTCATCAATCAGGACTACATTGTTGCTGTCAAATTTGGGCACTTTCACATTCTGTGTTTGTTTGAGTCCCACAAGAATACCTTTCTTCTTCTGCCCTTTGATTGCTACTAATACTCTGTCCCCTATGAATCCAACACCTGCAAAATAAGAGAAGAGTATTGTTTTTTATTGCTGTGGGATACCAGACAGGCCGATGGTCCACTTAGAATTTAGTAGTTACCTTTGCCTATGGCTGTTAGCAATGCCAGTGGCATCATGAAAAACCAAGCAGTATGGTGAGGGCATTATTTAATTTTTCTTTTAGGGCTGGGGAACGGGGAATCTGGGACTCGCACTGGGAAAAGTTAAGCTGAAAGAAGAACCACCAAAAGTAAGAAATACAAGTATGCATAAATAAACATTCTAAATTATTTATGCAAGGACTTTCTAGATGTATTTGTAAACGATGTATTGTATTTTTAAATTTCATCTGTTGTTTTATTGTTGTAGGACAGCAAACAGGCAGACGGCCTGACTAGAATTTAGCAGTTACCGTCGCCTGTAGGTGTTTGCAATGCCAGTAGTATCGTGAACTCGCTGCTGTCCCATAAGGGTACAGGAACTTGGGTCACTAATGCTGGAACACAGCAGGTTATTATGGCGACATACTTAAGAACCCTACCACGTAGCTAGGGTGGGTTTGTTTTTGTCGCCTTTTACGATAGGCCAACCCCGCCGGCAGAGGTCAGTATTCTTTCTCCGCCTCTGCACGGATACTTGTTTTATAAAATAGCAATATACATAATTTTCATTAATTACTAAAATTTAATTTTATTACAAATAATTTTAAAACTAATTAAAAAACAAAATTCATAAGAGAACTAATTAATTACTCTTTTTGCTAGCTTACACTATTCGATTTCTTTTATTATTGGAGTTGTGAGGTCAGATCAGCATTTGTTCCTGTAAAAACAAATGAGCCACATCCCAGCTTCTTATAACTGGGCCCTGGTGTGCAAATACCTGTATGCGACGTGAAGGGCAGATACGATCGGACTTACGTCTTTTATTGTAAACGCAAATGATTCTGGGCGGTTTCCCTTCCGCCATGGCTCTCTTGCCGATCTCAGAATTGTCTACAACTCGAAGTCGAGTTAACAGCCGAACTTCACTCAAAGAGGCCGTTGTGTGAAATCCGGCAGAAACACTTGCAGGATACAATTTAGAAAACAGTGATTTAAACATTTTTTGGACAATATGCAAAAGTTAGAAAACAAACAAAAAGTAGGGTTATATTATGAAATGAATTTATGAGAATCGATGTTACATGATCTGTCAATGTAATTGTCAATATTGTCATTTAATCTGTCAGGTCAGCGGCCACTTTTTTTGTAATCAGCGGCCACAATTGTCATCCAGTATTACCAACTCGAACTTTGCCTTGGAGGTAGGTAGATATGATTTTAAAAGTTGGTAATTTCCTACCAATCCTACTTTGAGAAGTTGGTATATAGATCTAATATCTAGTTTTTTAAAGTTTTATAGAGACCTCATAATAATAATGTGATATTCATAATTCATATTTCTATTGGGTAACAAATCGATGCCTCCAATGAATACTACTCTAACTCAAAATTTTGAATTTTTCGTTTTTCACGCAAATCGCTTCACTATTTTAAAAGTATTAAGCCCCCCAAAATTTATAAAAATATCACGAGAAACAAAAAAGTTTTGAGGTTTACATAACGCTAAGTATATGTACTTTCGGCAATCGTGTGGTAGACATACCGCTGTCTGAATATAGCGGAGTGTATGTTGCGCGCGCGGCGGCGGCCCGCGAAGGTCATGCCTCTAAATGACAGTTAGCGGTGTTTCGCACGTTAGGGTGCACTTTTAATGTGCTAATTAGATAATGTGGTGAAAATCTGTACTAAATACATAGACGCTTAATATTTGATCATATATTGTCTTTCGTTTATTTATAATAATGTCTTGGAATCGGGGAAGACGTTTAGTCGAATTATTTTAAGAAACTACGGCTCAGCTGATGGATGATGACATTATAACATACAGCGAAACGAAAAACTGTAATCAAGAAAGAGGTAAGTAGCATTTACCAGACCTAATAAGCTTATAATTAACTGGAATTATGTAATTTCCGTAGTATAATTCTTGAGAAAGTATTTTTTGCCAAAATCCGAACGTCACTGCTCCATTTCAAGTTGGCGGTTTGTATTTCGGTTGCGGCTTAATACATAAGGGAATAGCGGAGTGTACAAACATGAATTTCTTGGAAAGTTTTGTTTTAATACTATCCAAATTTTGAATTACATTGTAGATAGATATTATTAACCTACTACAGATTTATTTTAAAGTTACTCAGTATTTGATATTTAATTATTTAAGAGTAATGCTTTCGTTTCATTAGGGTATTTAAATACATGCCATTGGCACACGGCTGGTTAAAGTTATGGATATATTAGGATTATTTTAGCCAGCCAATCCGTGGTAAATGTTTTTATATTTTGAATAGTTTGAAAGGTAAAAATATATTTTTGTTAAATTTTTTTAGTGTCGTCTCCAGTACCTAATAATGGCGAAATTATAACACCAGAATTCATGGCTATGTTTGAAAATGTATTTCAAGAACCTATAGATCAAAACAAGAATTAATTTTTAAGATAACTCATCGCTCCAGCGCACTTAACCCATAGCCAGATCATAAAGGACGTGAACATACACACCGGGACGGAAGCCGATTCACCAATGAAATCTTATTCTCCTAATTGAGTTTCTGTTAATCAAAAACGATCTCCGATAAGTCCGTGGAACCCCTATTTTCTTGTAGCGTAGAAAACTATGGATATGACCACAACGAAGAGTTAGCAGAACCCCTGATTTCATGCAGCGCAGAAAATTGTGATTAGGGTAATGAACGTACTCCAATGCCTTCACTTTATTGTAACTTTAATGATTGTTCTGATAACGTTGATGAGACTTTAGTACAATCGACGACTCTTGAAGATTTAACGCTAATACCGGCAAATGGTTCCAAAGAAAATATATCAACTGATACACCTTTGCGTACAATTTCTAATGAACAAAATTCAGGGTTAGGTGTAATTTTTTGTCTGTTGCTTCCTCTTTATTATCTAATGAATGCTCTACTTTTGGAAGTGAAACCAGTACCCCAATAAGTAAAAGGAAATCAAAGAAAGATCTGACGTAGGGCGTAAGCGCAACATATATGTAGAAGACTGGGTGGCTACAAAAAGAAAACGTTTATGTAATTTGGGACAGGAATATACTTCTAGAAGAGTATCTGTAAAAAAAAGGGAGAAAAATTAAAGCAAGTTGTACTAAGAGCGGTCGTTTGAATTGTTATAAGATTTTTACTAAAGAAATACGATCAGAACTATTTTCTAAGTTCTGGGGTACTGGGAACCATGTTATGCAATGGCAAATTATATCTAAATATGTCTTAAAAAAATCTTGTACGAATCTTGAAAATGTAAATGTTCATCGATTATACACTTTATTACATTACCATCTTCCAATACAATCAAATTATGATGAAGTAACATTAAAAAAAGTATGTAAAATGATGTTTCTGAATACTTTTGCTATAAGTATATTATATTGATGGCAGAGGTGGCCATAAACATCATCATAGGGTATTTACAGACGAAATGAACCAAAGCGTATTAGATCATGTAAATTCTTTTGCACCTATGGAATCACATTATATTAGAAAAGATTCAAGCATCAAATATTTATTTTCGTCATTATCATTATAAATTCTCATAAAAACTACTATAATTTTTGATAAAATAATTATTTTTAGCTACGTAAAGATGTTGATTGATCTAAAGTTTGCCTTGTAAGTTCCTATTCCTAACTTCGAATTGTGATTTAATTTAGTTTAAGGGTGCATAATAATATAAGTGATTTTATATATAAATATTTCAAATTGTCAATGGCATGTTGCCTGATCTTAACTTCTCTTTATAAGTTCCTACGGACATACTGTGATTTATTACGTAACAACATTCATTTCTAGATGTTTTTAGTTAAAATAATAATTTTATTCGTACCCCTGTAAGTAATGTTAGAATTTTTTTTAAGATTTATCTATCTATATCTTCACGCCTTTATTACCCGAAGGTGTAGGCAGCGGCAATAATGCCTCGTACGTTGAATCATTTTTATCTAGTCCCCATGTAGGTTTGCTGAGCCTATTGCCATGCGACGGGCACAATTTTTCGTGTAGGATTTAGTTTCGAGTTTTCCGTCTCTCATTGATGTTATCTGATTAGATTATCCATTAGCTGACTCTTAAAGCATCCACGGGAGAAAATTGGGTGGTGACATGTGTATTCTTAATCCGTCACCACACGGAAGATTTTAGATTAATAATTTATTTTTAAAGATTTATAATTAAAATAAATAAATATCTGTTTAAATCTAAACTTTGTTTCCATTTATACCTTCCTACTACATAAAATAAAAATATTATAACTATTAGATACTACACCTTTTTATTTTCATGTTATTTCAAAGCTAAAATAGTTGGGTGCAATCCTAAGGTTTTCTTTGATATCTACTAAAACAAAACGCTAAGTTCGTACAAATTTTGAGTTATATTACGCTATTTAATTGTTAGCGGTTTGTAACATAGCAAAAGATTTTCTTGTTATTCCGACTATAAAACGCCAAATTTTATAAATTGACAAAAATAGGTCGTATTATCAGAAAATAATGGTTAAAATACTGTAAATTAGTTACAAATTCCATTTTTGACTTAACTAATATGTGCTTTTGTTCTGATAAGGATTTAATTGATTGTACTGCATTCTCTAATATTCCCTCATATATTCCGCCAACTGTGAGTTAGCGGAGTGTATTCTAATTTTGAATTAGAGTTTTTCCTGTTACATGCCACTAAGTGGGGCTAAAATTAAAACCAAAAAGATTTACAAATCATTATTAATGGGGTTCAAAGCAACAGTAAATCAGCTAGTTACACAAAAAAAATCATAAATATATCTGCAATAATAAATATTTTATCAACTTTTTTCGTTTAAATGCTCCTCCTGTAAACCTACGAATTTGGAGTTAGCGTAGTGTTCATTGGAGCCGCGCCCCGTGCTCGTCCTCGGGGACCTCAACGCCAAATCTCAGGCCTGGGGTTCCCCGCGAACCGACGCGCGGGGTGAGCTGGTCGAGGACTGGGCCGTGGAGAGGGGTCTGGAGATCCTCAACCAGGGTCGCGAGCACACGTGCGTGAGGCAGTTGGGGGGGTCGATCGTCGACGTGTCGTTCGCGTCGGCCCTCCTGGCCCGCCGTGTGCGAGGCTGGAGAGTGCTCACGGGCGTTGAGACGCTGTCGGATCATCGCTACATCCGGTTCAGCGTCTCCGCCCGTCAGCGAGAGCCTCCAACCCAGGTGACCCTGTTGGGTGACTGTCCGCGCTGGACACTTGGAAAGATGAATCGGGAGGTTTTCCGCGAGGCCTTGACCGTCGCTACGTGGTCGAGGCCGGGCGACGTACCTCCCGATGACGTCGACGAGGAGGCGGAGAACCTGCGGTCGCTTATGACCGACGTCTGCGACGCGGCGATGCCGAGGCGGGGGCCACACCGACCCCCGCGCCGGGTGTACTGGTGGAATGCGGAGCTCGAGCGGCTCCGCAGGGCGTGCAACTACGCCCACCGCCGGTGCACCAGGCTCCGAAGACGGAGTCGCCGCGATGCGGACAGAGCGGCCGCGGAGGCTCAGCTCTACGGGGAGTACCGGAGCGCCAGAAACGACCTCCATCTCGCTATACGCGAGGCGAAGGCGGCGGCGTGGGAGGAGCTCTTGGCCAGCTTAGATCAAGATCCTTGGGGGCGACCCTACAAAACGGTGCGGGGCAAGCTCCGCCCGTGGGCGCCCCCGCTGACCGAGAGTCTCCCCCCGCGCCAGGTGGATGGTTTTGTTGGCGCTCTGTTCCCCACGAGGGCTGAGCACTCGCCTCCTGCCATGGTCCCGCCTCATTGGGATGAGAGGGACCCTAGCGCGGACGACGACCCCGTGCCCGACGTGGACCGGGCAGAGCTGGGGGCAGCGATGTTGCGGCTGAAGGCCAAGAACACGGCCCCCGGCCTCGACGGCATACCGGGGCGTGCGTGGGTTCTGTCCCACGACGTCCTGGAGCCCCGACTATTGAGGCTCTTCGACGCGTGTCTGCGATCGGGCCGGTTTCCCCTCAGATGGAAGACGGGGAGGCTGGTCCTTATCGCGAAGGAGGGGCGCCCGGCGGACTCACCGTCTGCCTATCGGCCCATTGTGCTGCTGGACGAGGTGGGGAAGATCTTCGAAAGGATCCTCGCAGACCGCCTCGTCCGGCACCTAGAGACAGAGGGGCCGAACCTGGCAGACGAACAGTTCGGATTCCGCCAGGGGCGCTCCACTATTGACGCGATCACGCGTCTGAGGAGCCAGGCGGGGGACGCAGTGGCTCGAGGTGGGGTGCTATTGGCGGTGTCACTCGACATCGCCAATGCCTTCAACACCCTGCCGTGGAGCTGCGTGCGGGAGGCGCTCAAGTACCATCGGGTGCCTCCCTACCTCCGTCGCATAGTTGGGGCATATTTGAGTGATCGTGCCGTCGTCTATCCGGTCCAGGGTGGGCAAAGTCGGCGAGACGTCGTGTGCGGTGTTCCACAGGGGTCGGTCCTGGGCCCCCTGCTGTGGAACATCGCATACGACTGGGTCCTGAGGGGGGCACTCCTCCCCGGCGTCGGCGTCATCTGTTACGCCGACGACACGCTCGTCACAGCGCGCGGGAGGAACCTCCGCCAGGCGTGCCTTCTGGGCACGGCTGGGGTGGCGCACACAGTGGCAAGAATCCGGCGACTAGGCCTGGAGGTGGCCTTGAACAAGACGGAGGCCGTGATATTTTACGGGCCCCGTCAGAGGCCGCCACCGGGCCTGCGCATAACGGTAGGAGGCGTCCACATCGCCGTCGGGCCGTCCATGAATTATCTTGGACTGGTGCTCGACGGGCGATGGGACTTCGCGGCACACTTCGAGCGCCTGGCGCCGAGGCTAGTTCGGGCGGCGGCGGGACTCTCCCGTCTGCTGCCGAATATCGGCGGGCCGGGCGCAGTGTGCCGCAGGCTCTTTGAGGGAACCGTGCGGTCGATGGCCCTTTACGGGGCCCCGATCTGGGCGGATCGCCTGACGGCCAAAACGACGGCGCTGCTTCGCAGGTCGCAGCGCGTCCTGGCCGTCAGGGCGATAAGAGGATACCGCACGGTGTCCTTCGAAGCGGCCTCCCTGCTGGCCGGATCCCCACCATGGGACCTCGAGGCCCGGGTCCTGGCGCTGTTGTACCAGTGGCGCCGGGGCGCGGCCGAGCGTGGCTCTCGCCCCACGCCTCGTGAAACTGAGGTGAAGCGCGCGGAGCTGCGCGACGAGGTGCTCATGGTGGAGTGGAAGGAGCGCCTCGCGCACCCCAGCGCGGGCCTCGCCACCATCGAAGCGGTGAGGCCCGTCCTGGCTGAATGGTTGGAAAGGCGCCACGGCGCCCTGACCTTCCGCCTGACGCAGGTCCTCTCGGGGCACGGTTGCTTCGGGAGGTACCTGTGTCGCATAGGGCGGGAGATGACGTCAGGGTGCCACCACTGTGGCGCGGGCGACGAGGAGGACACGGTGAACCACACTGTCGCCGTGTGCCCTGCGTGGCGCGAGGAGCGCCGCGCCCTCGTCGCCCAAATCGGCGTGGACCTGTCGCTCCCGGCCCTGGTTCTGTCCATGGTCGGGGGCGATCTTGGATGGACGGCCGTCGCCTCCTTCTGCGAGGCAGTCATGTCCGCAAAGGAGGCGGCGGAGCGGGAGCGGGAGTCGACCACCACACTCCCCTCCCGCCAACGCAGGCCACGCCGGCGGCGCCGGAGGGCCAGTAACGACCTCCGGCCGCCGTAAAAAGCGGCCGCGGGCGGCCCCTCGGGGGAGGACCCGCCGCCCGCACTATTGCCGCGAGGGTGAGGGCTGCGTGCTGTTCCGCGGCCCCCTCAACTCCTAGAGTTGTTAGGAGAGCGCCGGGGGGACGAAACCCTGACCCCCTGGCGCCAACACTTTAGAAGGGGCCCGCCTCAAGACAAAGGGCGGGCCGGCGCCGGCCCGGGCCACGAGATCGGCAGGCCATATATCCGTGGGCCCGGGCGTAGGCGATAGGAGAACAGCGGGGTTTTTTAGTGGGTAGTCGGAAAAATCCCGGAGTCCCACATATCCCTCGGTCCCCCCGGGCCGGGGGAACCCGTCAAGAGAGGTTTTTCCCCGAGACCAAAAAAAAAAAAAAAAAAAAAAAAAAAAGTGTTCATTGGAGGCATCGAAATATTTTAACTTATAAAGAACCCAAAGTAAAAGAACATTATTTGATTATCAATCCCCAAAAAAAAACCCGAAATATGAAGTGTATTTTTAGACAAAAAGTAAATTTAATTTCAGAGTATACAGTAATGCCTTAATATTACGATAATGAACGCGTTTTGAGATTAGGTAAACAGAAAGAACTGATTAATAAAAACCCTAAGTATTTAAGAATTTTTTGCGACATTAAAAGTTTGTAAATCTACCTAAAAGTTGGTAGAGTTGGCAATACTGCTATCATCTCATATTCATAATTATTATTATGGAATTCTTTTATAATATAATATTCGTTGTAGCAACGTAGTCTCAGGCTAATGAGAATAATATGCATATCTTACCAGGTAAAGTGTAGGTAACGAAGGACATGGTCTTCATTAATTACCATATTTTTCTTTTGAAATAGCCCTCATTCTACATTTAATAAATAAATAAGCCTTTATTACTGTAGAACTACATTTACATCTATTATTTATTATAAGTGTTTAGTTGTCGGCATCCGGTTTCTCCACTACAGCTTGTCTTTCGACAAAGGCCTCCTCCAAAGACTTCCATCTTTCTCTGTCCTTCGCAATTTGGCTCCATGCTGGGCCAGCTACTTTTTTAATGTCGTACTCCCATCTTTTACTCTGTCTACCTCGATTTCTTTGGCTGTCTCTGGGGTACCATTCCGTTATAAGTTTAGTCCATTTCTCTTTTTTGTCTCTTATCATGTGTCCGGTCCATCTCCATTTGAGTTGTTTTTAAACTGTATTGACATTCTTGATTTTGTTTTTGCTTTTAACTCCAATCACGCTTCGTTCCATGCTGTTCTGGCAGACACTTATTTTATTAGCTAATTGCTCTGTAAGTGCCCACGTTTGACATCCATATGTTAAGCAGGGTAGAATGCATGTATTATAGACTTTTCTTTTTTCTTTTATAGGCATTTCGTTATTCTTCATGACTTCGCTTAGAGACCAAAATCTTTTCCAAGTATTATTTATTCTTCTATCGATTTTCTTTTTCATTGATTCTTCTGTAGATACTAACTGTCCCAAATATATATTCTATTTCTTTGTTGTTAATTCTAATGCTTTCTGTTTGCGAAGAGTTCGTCATAACTTTTGTTTTTGATGTATTCATAGATAGACCTGATTTGGCACTTTCATTCGATAATTGTTGAAGCATTTTTTGTAGTACCTTTGGACATTCCGAGAATATGATCAGGTCGTCTGCGAATCGCAGGTGGTTTAGTTTCTCTCCGTTTATATTAAGTCCATATTCGGTCCAGTCTAAATTTCTAAATATCATTTCCAGGACGGCTGAGAATAACTTTGGCGATATCGGATCCCCTTGGCGTACGCCTCGTTCAATAGGGAATTCTTCTCCTGTCGTTTCAAGTTTTATTTGTGCCGTGCTTTTTGAGTATATGCTTTTCAACAACCTTATGTACTTTGCTTCGACTCCTTGCCTTTCTAACGCCTGCCATATGTATTGGTGTACTAAAGAATCAAAGGCTTTGTTAAAGTCTACAAATCCCAAATAATAGATTTTATTATATTCATTAAATTTCTGCAGAATTTGTCTAAGTACATGAATGTGGTCAATTGTTGAAAAATTACTACGGAATCCAGCTTGTTCTTTTGGTTGGTTTTCATCCTGTGTGTTAGCAATTCGGAATAGAATAATTTTCGAAAATATTTTAAAGATGGTTGACATTAAACTTATGGGCCTGTAATTACCGATGTCTCCTTTGTCCCCTTTCTTGTGTAACAAAATTATTGTTGATTTGGTCCAATCTAATGGAATTGTTTCAGTGCAAATAATTTCATTGAATATCTCTGTTAGCTTTGGGACAATTACTGGCAAAGCGGTTTTCAATAATTCATTTGTTATTTTGACCCCGAGCATCGAAGCCGAAGTTTGGGTTCGAATCGGGTTCTATTTTTTATTTATTTTTTTATTGCGAGAGTTCAGTAGACAGGCAAACGGCCCACCCTGGTAGGTGGTCACCGTCGCCTATGGACGTCTGCAACACCAGAGACATAACCAACGCGCTGCCGGCCTTGAAGAAATTTTATAACGCCTTTTTTGAAGAACCCCATATCGTATCGCGCTGAGAAAACCTCAGCCGGAAGCTCATTCCAGATCCTGAGAGTACGCAACATGAACGTTCTGGAGAACCGTTTCGTACAAGAAAGAAGAGGCTCCAAGAAATGGGGATGAACATGCAGCCGATGGCGGGCAGTGCGGTGCTAGAAAGACGACGAGGGCACCATTCTAAATAGCTCCTCAGAACACTCCCCGTTGTACAGACGCAAAGAGATGCAAAGTCTCTCCGAAGTCCAAGCGTGTCTAGACCGTCTATGAGTATGGGATCGTCGACAACACGAACTGCGCGCCTTTGGATCGAATCTAGGGGATTGAGCTGACAGGCGGGTGCTCCAGCCCATAAATGTGAGCAGTATATGCGGTCTGACCTGTGCTTTGTATAGCACAAGCCGTTGCCTTGGACTGAAGTACTGCTTGGACCGGTTTAGCACACCTAGTTTCTTGGAGGCAAGCTTAGCTTGTTAATTGTCCCTCCAATTGTCCCCTAAACTGAAAATGGCTAAGTGCTGGCTAGTGCTGAATGGCTGATCTATGGCTAAGTTGATGATAATTATTGAAACGTTCCCCACGTACTTATTTGTTACTAGCAGCCCGTCCCAGCTTCGCATGGGTATTTAACAAAAAATTAAAAATTAAATCCTTCTATTTTTTTTCGGTCTCGGGGGAAAAAGCTCTCTTGACGGGTTATCCCGGCCCGGGGGGACCGAGGGATATAAGGGACTCCGGAAAAGATGTTCAACCCACTAAAAAACCCCGCTGTTCTCCTATCGTCTACGCCCGGGCCCACGGATATATGGCCTGCCGATCTCGTGGCCCGGGCCGGCGCCGGCCCACGCTTTGTCTTAAAGCGGGCCCCTTCTAAAGTGCTGGCGCCAGGGGGTCAGGGTTTCGTCCCCCCGGCGTTCTCTTGTAACAACTCTAGGAGTTGAGGGGGGCTGTGGAACAGCACGCGGCCTTCTCCCTCGCGGCAATAGTGCGGGCGGCGGATCCTCCCCCGAGGGGCCGACCGCGGCCGTTTTCTACGTCGGCCGGAGATCGTTGCCCGCCCTCCGGCGCCGACGACGCGGCCTACGTTGGCGGGAGGGGAGTGCGGTGGCGGACTCCCGCTCCCGTTCCGCCGCCTCCCTTGCAGACACTACTGCCTCGCAAAAGGAGGCGACGGCCGTCCATCCAGGATCGCCCCCGACCATGGACAGAACCAGGGCCGGGAGTGACAGGTCCGCGGCCAATTCCGGACGGGACTCGCATCCCCGTCGCGTGCTAGTCAAGCGTGGGTACGACTACCAGACGACACTCCAGAAAAAGCAGAGTCGCCTGACGTCGTAGCCGGCCCAGCAAGACCAACCGACAGCGAGGATGCAATTCCCGCCCCATGAACACTCTGTGCAGGCGCAGTCGAAATAGGCATGGTTTCGACTACCAAATCAGGTCCCAGGGTAGAACCCGGGACCCCAATCAGTATTCGCAATCATCCCACCGGGGACCACGCCACGAACAGAGAGCTAAGTTGGAAAGGATGTAAGAGGTAGACGGAAAGAAAGGTAGGAGACTCTGTCGCCTCGAACGAAGAGGGGAGTGAAGCGACGGATGCTCGGGCACCTCGGGTACGCACACCCGTGCACTCCTCGGACAGAGGAGCGCCCCTGAGGGCAAACCCTTCTATTTGCGTCAGGTTACTAAAAAAATAAAATTATAAAGAAAGTTTGAATATTATTATTTCTATGAGCTTTTATTTTAATGATTTTTTTTTGTTATTACTTTTTATTTATTTTTCGTTATTTTTTAATAAGTATTCTAATTTTTGTAAAAACCCCAGTGACGCACGCCTACATTGCATAAGGTGCTGCCTAGTTAGCCGAACAGGGTGAGCGGCTACCACGCAACATTTTTCTAATATTTACATTTTTAAACTCGTGATATCTTTCGAATGGAATATCCGAATTGAATAATTCAAAAAGTTATATAAATGTATTGAAACAGTTTTGAATATGAAGTAATTTATTTTGATAAGGATTAATACCAAGATCCAAATAAAGAGTCTTTTCTAGGGGCGGCATTTCAATTAAATTTTTAAAATAAAAGAACACTTATTGTGGCATAACTATAATAGTTAAACATATGCTGTCGCGACACTTTTTGTAAATAATGATGTGTTCTGCAAAGTTGTAGTACATTATTTTATTCTATCATCAATAGTTTTCGCAACGCACGCGATTTAAATAATATTTTAGGTAATTTTTTTTACACTTTGGGTTACATTATTGGAGTTTTAGTAAGGATCCCTAATTTTTTTGAAAATATAATATAGCCTATGTCACCCGGGGATAGTGTAGCTTCCCAACAATGAAAGAATTTTTTAAATCGGGTCAGTAGTTTCGGAGCCTATTCAAAGCAAACAAACAAACAAACAAACAAACAATCAAATCTTTCCTCTTTATAATAGTAGTATAGATATTTATCACAATTAATAACAAGTATAATATATTACAGTGAAAAGGTAATTAAATAAATGATTTGATTTGAACTACCAAATATACCATTTTTTACTACAATATATTTTTTTACTCGTTTCAAAAAACTATTAGTCAACTTGAATGCAAAAAAGAAACTAATGCGAAGTAGTCGTCAGTCGACCGATTCAGCACAGGTGTTGCTTGATTTGATGACAAGATCGTGGCTCGATTACGGTTCGACACCGCGCTGATTAGAGCGGTAACCCAATAAGGAGCGGATTGCGAGAGGCGAGAGGCGAGAGGCATAACAAAAGACTGGTTCGATTTACGTCATTAAGGCGCGCCGCGTCAAAAGAGGTTTCACTCTTTTATGTGGTCCATAATGGTTCGTCTCGCGTTCATTTCCGGCGGCATTGTCTCGCTGTCCAAACAGTGCCCCCCACCGCCCTCTTTGGATCAATTACATCACTAGGTAATAGATATCCGATGTTTTTACCTGTCGGATATTGTTTATTTAGCTTTCGAGTTACGTTGGCAATTCCTACCACGGGAAGGGTTTCCGTTCTATTCAATATTATTATTATAATAAGGTAAAATAAATGGACGACTTACGATACGACAACAAATAGTACTTCATAATAGGGTTAATAATGGCACAAGTAAATTCCAACGTGATACTGGCAAGACAGGTTCAACACAGTACAAATAAATTCACCTATCCCTGCAGAGGCGGAGTAGGAATACTAACCTCTGTGGCCGGGGTCAGCCTATCATAAAAAGCCACAGAACAACTCTATCTAGGCGGTAAGGCTCCAAGCACGTCTGGGGTCACACAGACAGCTTGGTGATTGTTTATGGCTTGATCGTTGATAGTTGATAGCTAGCATTATCTGTGCAGGGGCGGAGAAAGAATACTAACCTCTGTGGCCGGGGTCGGCCTGTCGTAAAAGGCGACAAAACAACCCACCCTAGCTACGTGGTATGGCCTCAAGCCCGTCTGGATGGCGACCACCTTCGGTCTTAAGTATGCCGCCATAATAACCTTGTGTTGTGTTCCGGCATTAGTGACCCAAGTTCCTGTACCTTTATGGGACAGCAGCGTGTTCGCGATGCCACTGGCGTTGCATACACCTATAGGCGACGGTAACTGCTAAATCCTAAGCGGGCCGTCAGCCTGTCTGCTGTTCTACAGCAATAAAAAAAAAAAAACAAAGCTTCACCCATGGCTGTCAAGCCACCCTTGGTCTTAAGTATGCCGCCGTAATAACCTTGTATTGTGTTCCGGCATTAGTGACAAAGGATTTTTTTATTGCTGTAGGATAGCTGACAGGCTCACGGCTCGCTTAGAATTTAGCAGTTACCGTTGCCTATGAGTGTTTGCAACGCCAGTGGCATCGCGAACACGCTGTTGTCGCATAAGGGTAACACAACACAAGGTTATGATGACGGCATATTTAAGACCAAAGGTGGTCGCCATCCAAGTGGGTTGTTTTGTCGCCTTTTACGACAGGCTGACCCCGGCCGCAGAGATTGGTATTCTTTCTCCGCCTCTGCACGGATAAAACTACTGCTAGGATCGAGTTCCCCGATGCGGACAGCAACATGTTCGCGGTGCCAAATATTGTATTTTTACAACTGAGAATGTTGTCTTGCAAAATTCTTATACTTGAAAATTATATCTTAGCTTTAGATAATCCGAAATTTTCTCTCCTTAAAACTTTTGCACACCTTATTTTAATCGGACTTTTGAATTCAACCTTTGCGATGTTCTTTTATTTCGTGACACCACCCAATATGCAAAAGCAACGAGACAACAAATGAAAGTTAGCAGTGCGTATTCCACTTGGCTGGAGTCATTTGGAGTATTTTAGAATGTCGTTGTGTTCCATCAGTATAGTAGCTACTCCGCTTTTATATGTTCTAGATAGGCTAAAATGTTTTAATACTAGAAGCACCTTAAATATGGAATATTGATGAACTTATAAATTTTATTACTTATAAATTTTATCCGTGTGGAGGCGGAGAAAGAATACTAACCTCTGTGGCCGGGGTCAGCCTGTCGTAAAAGGCGACAAAACAACCCACCTGGATGGCGACCACCTTTATTTATAGTTTTAAGTATGCCGCCATGATAACCTTGTGTTGTGTTTCGGCTAAGTGAGCCAAGTTCCTGTACCCTTATGGGACAGCAGCGTGTTCGCGATGCCACTAGCGTTGCAAACACCCATAGGCGACGGTAACTGCTGAATTCTAAGCGGGCCGTCAGTTCAGTTATTACTAATATATATTTAATAAGTAGGCTTAAGTGATTATATACCTTTGGTTTGTATATCTTTGGTCTTATTGAATGTAAAAATTGACAATCACAAGGCATTGTTTATTTAGTATTTGTTCAGTTATTTATAATTGGTGAAATGCATCTTGCTCAAGCATAAAGAAATTGGTGTAGGTATAAGTTATCTGAATTGATTTACTCTTGCCTATTTGTGAGAATAGTGTTTACAAAATGCGAATATATGGCTACGAAATGGATTTACAGTGTAGGTTTTGCAATGCAAAACGTTTTGAAGGTTTTTAGGTGATGTTTTTCAAACTGATGTAGAAAAATGGCAAACTGAGTAGCTATGATGAAGCCTTTGACAAAAGAACCCTAATAAAGTTTAAACATAAAATTAAACGAATTATGGTCGAATTTTGACCTTTGGGCGACCACTAGTACTAATTATTCCATAAAGTTCTATTCAAGTTTGAACATTTTACTTTCACTTGCAAGTGTATGTAGTTCTAATAATACGCGTACGTGTAGACTAATGCGCATTGAATCACAGTCGTATATTTATGCCGCCATTTTGAAAGAGGTGGCGAATCATATAATGGTGAAAATAATTTAATCAACATGACTTTTAGAATGTCGACTTTCCGTCCAGCGCTTAGAGTGTTTTTTTAATATAGCATAGCTAGGCGGGGCAGAGTGCGTGCACGCGGCGTGCATCGTGCGGCGTGCGGCGTACGGCTGTGGTGGTTCACATCACAGGCGAAACGAGGGAAGGTGTGAGCGACCCCCGAGAGCGGCCCTGCCTCCAACGAGTCTTCGCTTCAAATCAAATTGCATAATTCGTTGCAGGCCGCGACGCGTCGGCACTCGCCCGATTTTTGCGCCTAATGAAGTCCATTTAACTCCCGTTGCGCCTCGAGGCTACGTTTTCAATCCACGAATTGCTCTTATACAATTATTTCGCGGTTCATTACTGTCTTGTTTAGCCGCGGACAGTTATCAACAGAGAAACAACTGTATTTAATGTTTAGATGTTATTTTGCACTACACTAAGTGTCTTGTAGTTCAAATTATGCCGATACACTAAAGTTATAATAGCGAATTTAATGCCCAGAAAGCGATTGCGCCAATCATGCTGAAGATGATCAATATAGATCATAAGTATAACATTCTATATTATTAAAATGAAAAAAATCTCTATTTTTCTCACCCCCGTGAGGATGACTTTCTACAATTAATATAATAGGTCGTTACCTATGAAATTGTCATTCTGCAGTACTGACCATTTCAAATTAAAATAATTTTAGTTTGGCTAAGAATTCTAATTTCAAATTAATTTTATTTTAAAAACATGGAATTCATTTTCTAAAAGTAGTCATTTGTTTATTGATTAGTGTTACATTTTCATCGCATTTCAATTTTTTTGGTCATCAAGGATACGTTAAAAATTCGAGTAATTATGGAATATGAGTATCGTCGTGGCAGCAACGCGGCACAAGCGGCACGCAACATCAACGACATTTACGGAGCTAACACTACAAACCAACGCACCACCTGTTATCGGTTTGCTCGCTTCCGTTCTGGGAATTTCGACCTGAAAAATGAACCTCGCGGTCGTCCGAAGACTTTGGTCGACAATGACGAATTAAAGGCGATTGTGGAAGCTGATGATACACAATCTACGGCTGAATTAGCAGCAGCTTTCGACGTTAGCGTCAAAACAATATTGGTCCATTTGCGCCAAATTGGCAAGGTAAAAAAGCTTGACAGATGGGTGCCCCACGAACTCAATGATCGCCAGCGCGAAGTACGCGTCGAGACGTGCCTTGCACTGCTCAAGACACACAAATGAAGGAATTTTGAACCGCATTGTTACCTGCGATGAAAAATGAATTCTGTTTGATAAACGCAAGCGCTCAGCAAGTTGGTTGGATCCTGGTTCAGCACCTAAACAATGCCCTAAACGAAAACTTGCCCCTAGAAAAGTGATGGTCGCTGTTTGGTGGTCTAGCGCCGGTGTGATTCATCACAGCTTCTTACCAAACGGGGTGAGCATTACTGCAGATGTGTACTGTGAAGAACTGAACACAATGATGGAGAAGCTGGCACATCTCCAACCAGCATTGGTCAATCGCTCGTCTCCGCTGCTCCTGCACGACAACGCGCGACCTCATACTGCACAGCAGACGGTCTCCAAGTTGCAAGAACTGGGGTTGGAAGTTCTCCGTCTCCGCCCTACTCACCAGACCTTGCGCCTGCAGACTACTAATTTTTCCAGAATTTGGATCTCTTCTTGGCGGGAAAAAAATTCAACACCCGAGAGGCAGTACAAAATGCTTTTGAAGAATTTGTTGCCTCCCGTCCAGCTGATTTCTTTAAGAAGGGCATCAATAACTGCCACTGCGTTGGCAAAGATGCATTGATTGCATGGGTGATTACTTCGATTATTACAAATAAAAAGTAAATGAAAAAAATTCGTTTAAATTTTTTCATACAAAACGGCAATTTCATAGGTAAGGACCTAATATCAATGGCATTACACAATCTACATATTTCATGCGACTAACCCTTTTCAAGTGTTTTATCTGAAGTTTGCGACTTAGATCCCAAGATAATGCTCATGGTTTACCATTGGTGAATTACGTGTCTGATATTGGGCTTACGCTTTATCGTCATTATTAACTAAACATTAAATCCCAGTTGCAATTAAAACTTCCGCTACATCACCGATCCGCTTTTCGATTGTTAATTTTTCATTTCGGAGGTGGCATAACTGACGTTAATTTTCCATGTGAGTAGCTTATACCCTTGGACTAGCATTCTAACGGTTTAATATTGGTAGTAGTTTTATTACCAATCGAATTTTAATGCTAACTAAAAATAGTTATATTGGGTTGAAAGTCAAAAAGAGTTAAGAAGAGAAAAAATAAAACAAAGAAATATATGTACCGACGTATTTATCCGTTCAGAGGTGGAGAGTGCTGACCCCTGCGGCCGGGGGCGGCTTGTCGTAAAGACCTACAAGCCCGCCTGGATGGCAACCACCTCGCGTCTTTCACTATGCCGCTATATTAAACTTGTGCTGTGTTTCAGCATACATGAGGTTCCTGTTCCCGTACCTAGACGGCAGCGTGTCAGCGACGCTATTAAGTGGGCTGTCCCCAGTAATAAAAAAACATGAAACATTTCACAGAATATTTTCACGAACGGTAAAGGTATTACTCACAGTTTAAAGTATTTCTGACGGTTACATCAGTGGTGAACTCCTTTCCTTTCTAATCATCGATGAAATGAAAATGTATTTATTGTATATGTATTGACAATAATTTTATTGAATCATGTTATTTCCCTGTGCAAGTTGCAAGATTAACAATATGCTTCATTTTATGTGAAACTATCACCAGAGAAAGAGAGACGGTGACGAAGAGACGTTTCTGTGCCCTTTGTGCCCCTTTTTGCAAAGAGGAGTAAGAAAACATTTCCGAGAAGAAAAATCAAATCGGAGTAACTGCTTTTTATGTTTCTAGGAACTCTTTGATTAGACAAAAACAGTCGAATTAAGATGGATGGAGTAATTTGAACTAATTAAAATCTATGGAAAGGCAAACGTCGGGTAATTTATGTTTCTAATATTTACATAGTGCGTGTCACTGTTCTGCGGCCGGGGTCGGTCTGTCGTAAAAGGCGACAAAACAACCACTTGCCCAACCCAAGCCCGTTTGGATGGCAACCACCCTTAGTCTTAAGTATGCCGCCATAATAACTTTGTACTGTGTGCCGACATTAGTAATTCAGGTTCCTGTACGCCTATGGGACAGCAGCGTGTTAGCGGTGCTCCTAGCGTCGCAAACACCCATAGGCGAGGGTAACTGTTTACTAATAAGTGGGTCGTCAGTCTGTCTGCTGTTCATAAGCAATAAAAAATGGTTTCAATATTATCTTAACATATAAAAGGTTGTAGCATACGCATGCGATTGGTCTGGCTTTCTGCTTACATTTGGATAACAGAACTAGGCTCTGTCGATACAATCGTTGTTCCACAGATCAAACGGACAATATATCAAGTTACAAGCTAAGCACATACCTTGCCTTGCAGTCTGGTGTCCGTTTGCCGATTTGATTCCACCTCGTTGGGGGTCACAAGTTGACGTCGACGGATTTTAACGGTTTTGAATTTTGGCGTGAAAGCGGCAGCGCGGTAGGCCGGTGTGCCTCGCTCGACAGTCTGAATTCCACTGTCTACTTGATAGTTGTGTCAATCTGACAGGTGCGAACAACGATGTGCCAGATGACTTGAATTAAATCGATTTGCGATAAAAATTTACTAAATGATAACGAAACAAAGGTTATGAATATATCGCGATGGCAGAGCTAAGACATTGATTTTCTTAAATTTATTCCATTAAGACATTCTAGACCCTAATTTTTAATGTACGAATTGCTCGTTTCTTTAACATAAAAATTGTATTGACATCTGCAGAATGTTTCCTCTGGCAAGATTTCGTATATCGTCTGGATATAGAAATTATTATATCTATATATGTATATCTAATAAAGTAGAATAATTTCTGACTGTTATTTATAAACGCAATATTTATTGCTGAGCAATAGGTACATCATTAGCACACACGACACGGCTAACATATTTTAGCAGAATCACCATTTAATTATTTCTGTATTTACGTCCTCCGTGGCGAATTTCGTGCTTCAGAATGCCTGCGGGGTCACGGCTTCGACATCCATTCCAAATCTGGATATTTACACGATATAAAATTTACAAAAGAAAAAGAAGTAAATATTTAAATAAAAATGGCGTGCTTTTACTCAGAAGACTGCGAGCAATTGGCAGTATGTCCGATGTTAGTGGCCCCTTGTCCAACAACGTACTGTGAAGTTTCACCTATGTGCCACGATGTCCCTGCTTGCCACGATGTCCTTCGCCAAAGGTTATGTATGTTGTGAAAGAAGCCGCGAGTTTCAAGGCCTCTAACTTGCCAAGAAGAAGATAGCTGTGAGCCACCACCAAAATATATGAAGATGGACGCATAGTGCGCAAGTGGCCTGTCTCAATTCAATCGCAACGAGAAATGCAAAAGCATTCGAAGACGCTCGGCACTGCGAATTTCCTATTTAGAAGCCCTCGTGATGTAGTTGTCGAATGTGAATTGTGCACGGACCCCGTAAAATAGGCGACCCGGCAAAAGTGCCACCCTACACACCCAAACTGACACTCGGGTGTTGTTTACTCAAGAAGAAACTAATAAAAGTGTCGCTTGAGGATATATTAGATGATAGACAAGGAATTTTCGTGTCTACTTTCATTGTGAAACGAGAAAAATAATTTAAATAAAAAGGATGACAGATTTTTTCCCCTAAAAGAGGTTAACGTCAGGCAGGCATTGTAACATGTGTGTCGACCCCTATAATGTGGGATAAGGGCAGTAGAATGAAGAGTTTCATTAATTATAAAACAGTGTTTTCTAGTTTTTTTTTAAATTATAGATATATATGTTCCGTAATCAATGGATGAACTGACGCAGGCTTAACGGTGAATAGTTACAAGATAATCGACCCATTCAAACCCAAATCACCGAATAGTTTTCTTCTTAGTAAAATTTAGCCAAATTTCTTTAGAAAACTTTTGCTTTGTTTTTTATTTTTAATCTTAGCGCATTTTTACGAGTATATACTCGTATCTTTAATAAGAAAATTAGTGAGTGCCGGCGGGTGCTTGCTCTTTCAAAATTGACGAACATTTTATACATCTACATGCATAATATTTGTGCATGTATTCTGGTAGATGTTGTTTTATCTAATTTTATGATTAAACTTACCATTTGGCTGAAAAATGAAAAAAGAAAACTTTGACCTAGTATAATTTTTTGCAATTACTCTTTGATACATCAGCTATCTGCCAGTGAAAGTCCCGTCAAAATCGGCGCAGCCATTTTAGAGATTAGCCGGAACAAACAGACAGACAGACAGAGAGACACAAAAATTGTAAAAAATATTGTTTTAGTATATGTACCGTGTATACGTCCGAATGCACTTAGTAAAAAGCGGTTATTTTAATATTACAAACAGACCCTCCAATTTTATTTATTTGTATAGATGTCTGCGTGTTTCATTTCCAAGTGAGTCCTATTGCATGTTGTGTTTTTATTATTAATTTCATGTATCTTTTAAACACTCTCACATTAAAATATTAGGTTTCTGCATTACTCCTTCAAATATATTGTAACTGTGATAAATATTATGACAAAATTCTTGTTTTACGTATTAATTATAGGTATTAGCTGGCAAGTGTAGTGAAACGCGAATCCAAGCTTCGGACATAACGGAAATTAACAACTTAGTTACTTAGTTTAATTTCCCTGTTCGTAATTTTACGATTGTCTTTTATATTTTTAAACAAATTAAGAATAATTTGAACATTGTTCTGTTAAAAATAATAGCATTCGAAAACCACTTTTTATTATTTACAAAATGTATTATTAATAAAACAAAGTAAAATAATATTAATTTTAAAAGATGAAATAAATATTTTTGAGAAACTATTCATTTTTATTTACTGTATTTCTTCATTATTAAACAAATAATATCCGGATGACCGAGCTTTGCTCCGAATTTTTTTTTATAAATTGTGTTTTTTGGAAATTAATAATTGATTTTCTTAGTCTAACCTCTAAGCAAACACTCATTGACTTCTTGTTACTTAACAACGCCATCTGCTGGAATAGCTTTAGTGTTGTGTCGTTAAAGCAATTTAAAAAAAATAGTATTATTATTCGCCGATAGATGTCAGGAAGAGTCACATTAAAAATAGTATTATTATTCGCCGATAGATGTCAGGAAGACTTATTTTTCAGTTTAAATTATTCGCCGATAGATGTTAGGAAGAGTCACATTTTTGTTATTTTTCTTCCAATAAAAAAAAAGCGAATAAAATGACATTTTCTAGAAATTATTCCTAGCTAGATCGATTTATCGCCCCCGAAACCCCCCGTATACTAAATTTCATGAAAATTGTTGGAGCCGATTCCGAAATTCCGATTGTATAAGTATATATATACAAGAATTGCTCGTTTAAAGATATAGGATACTCGTATAAAGACAATTAACGCAGCGCCATCTGTGACGCACAGAAAACATTTGAGTTTCAAAGTAAGAAACGGAGAGCTTGTGTAGTGTACTAGACAACTGACTTGTATACTTTTTTTTAATACATACTTATAGCCAGAATCAACCTGACTCGAAACGGAAATCGAACCTATGGCCAGGCGATCCTACATAAGAAAGCCGTTGTGCCACGAGTCGTCACTAAATCAACTAAGCATGACTAATATAATTTTTTTATATTAACATAGACTTAGGTAGGTATCGTTGCATGTAGAGGCGGTGATGGCGCGGCTAACACATTCCGGCACGCTTGCGGAGGTCATGAGTTCGACTCCCGTCTCACGTCTGGGTGTTTATGTATAATATGTATTTAATAACAAAACAAAAGTATATGTATACTTTATCAGTTGTCTAATACCTTATACATTTGTCTAGTTATATACTTATAGATCCCACTAAAATTCCTACCCTGCTCAGGTCCTCATAGAACGAGCTAAATTATGTTAAGGCGGATACTTGAATGTCCAAAGTGCGACGTAAAGGTTCGCATTACTGCGGAACCCCCATTTGAAATCAGCGGAACATTTCCCCAATGATTAAAGCGCTGAGGCACTCTCCAGTCTCCATCCCTATCCCACCCACTCCATTATGCGAAACTGTAATCACACAAACTATACTAGTTATTTGTATACAACCATAAAGGGAATAAAGAATTTCCTGTGACTTCGCTCACCTTTATTTAGCATTGATTAGCTTGTCCCCGCAAATAACTTATTTCTACCAAGTATTATGAAGGCGCTACAAGCTATTTTAACTGACTTAATAATGTTGGTTATCGAATGGATATATTACCAAAGAATATCATTCGATGTGTAGTGGGTATTTTACCTATAGTATTTTACTTTAAAATATTAGAAAAACTAACAGGTAAGTCCATGAATACATAAATGCTAAAGGCTAATTACAAGTTTTCACAAATACACATTACAAATACACATTTGAAGTTTTCCATGAAGGGGCGGAGAAAGAATACTAACCTCTGCAGCCGGGGTCGGCCTGTCGTAAAAGGCGACAAAACAATCCACCCTAGCTACGTGGTAGGGCCTCAAGCCCGTCTGGATGGCGACCACCTTTGGTCCTAAGTATGCCGCTATAATAACCTTGTGTTGTGTTCCGGCATTAGTAACCTAAATTCCTGTACCCATAAGGGACAGCAGCGAGTTCACGATACCACTAGCGTTGCAAATACCCACAGGCGACGGTAACTGCAAAATTTTAAGTGGGCCGTTAGCCTGTCTGTTGTCTTACAGCAATAAAAAAAGATATGAAATTTAAAAATACAATACCTCGTTTACAAATACATCGAGAAAATTCTTGCATGAATAATTTAGAATGTTTATTTATGCTGTTCGATCCTTGCTTAAAGGGTATTTGAAATCCCGCCACCTGATTTTTGTAATCTACCCTCACTCTCGGTGAGGTAATAATGGTAAGCGAGGGTGGGACAGAAAAATAGTGGTTCTTGTGTCAACGTTTGACATGAGATAACCGCCTTTTGCACCTTGTGCAATATATATAAAAAACTATAAATAACTGGACGGGACGGTCGACGTTCGACCTCCCTGGTTACTCTAATTGGCCGTGCCATTAAATCTGTGTTCAGTGTTGTGCTATAGCTGGTGCCGTGCAACAGTTCCTCAACGACCTGAACCGAACCGGGAAGGGGTGAAAACAAGGTCAGTGCGAATTTCTTTGCCCGTTGCAAGACATCGTGTCTCTCTTGCCACCGCTCCTTCCCATTCCTTTATCATACAGTCCACTGCTCTCGAGCTGTCCCTCTTATTCCTGTACGGTGCAATCTGAGTCCGTGACCGGCATCGTACATATGCATACTTGTATTTCTTGATTTTGGCGGTTCTTCTTTCAGCTTAACTTTTTCCAGTGCGAGTCCCAGATTCCCCGTTCCCCAGTTCTAAAAGAAAAATTAAATAATGCCCTCACCTTACTGTTTCATTTTTAGTTTTTAGTTTACAATAATAAGTAAAGTAACAAATGCTTTCATAAGAAAATGATCTCAAAGTTATGAAATAATATTTTAAAACACGAAATTAAGTAATGTGAGATTAAATAACTAGACTTGTATGCTCGCATTGTTATGATTGATAAACATATCTATCATTTTCAATTTAGTCATGTCATCTGCCAACCATGGTCCACGGCTGGACGTAGGCTTCCCCAAGGTTGCGCCACAGATTCCGCTCCCTGGCTTTTCCCATCCAGCCTCGATCAGCAACTTTGCGTACACTACGTTTGTCTAAACCTGTATTTTGCGACGTACATATATCAGTTACTTTTGTTCTCTTACCGATTTCCTTATTTCAAATTTTGTTTATAAGAGAAACGCCCAACACGCCCCGCTAAATGACTGAAAATTTGTGAATCAGCCTTGCCGACAGTGTCCATGGCTCGACTCCGCAGGTCAATACTGGTAGGTCGCATTCCTCGAAGAGTTTCACCTTCAAGTAAGTTGAAGCAAATTTTCAAGCACTTTTTCACATAATTAAATGAAAACAGAACCTAATAAAACAGAAACTATAGTAATGAAAAATTAATTGCTTTGATATCATGCTTATAAATTTGAAATTCATTATATCCAAATAAATATGTACAAAAAGGTTTATCGAGTCTAGGATTTGACTGAAGTGTGATGAATTGTGTTGTGTCACTTTGAGTATCAAGGACACATTTTCGCCTTCAGGACTGTCCTAAATACAAGCGCAATGCACGCCACTCTATAACATTAATAGATAGAGCTACGTGTGAAGGTATCGATAGAGTTGCTTGAAGATAGCAAAGACCTTTTTGTCTCTCAACTCTTAGTACGTTTTTTATCCGCGCAGATGCGGAGAAATAATACTGACCTCTGCGGCCGGGTCGGCCTGTCGTAAAAGGTGATAAAACAACCCACCTTATCTACGTGGTAGGGACCTAAGCCCGTCTGGATGGCAACCACCTTTGGTCATAAGTATGCCGCCATAATAACTGTGTTGTGTTCCGGCATTAGTGAACTATGTTCCTATACACTTATGGGACAGCAGCGTGTTCACGATGCCACTGGCGTTTTCAAACACCTATAGGCGACGGTAACTGCTAAATTCTAAGCGGACCGTTAGCCTGTCTGCTGTCCTACAGCAATAAAAAATCAATCATAGATGATGGCCCAGGCGAGTGCTTGGTTTCTGTCAGTGCCAGTTTAAATACCTGTGAACTGTTTTACTCACGTTTGATTCAATCCTTAACGGTGTCAGGGCATTGGATTTATGATCCTTAAATGCCATTTAAATTAAGAAGATGAGAGTATTTAGCCACCATTAATCTGTGACTATAAAGTGGTTGGTGCTGGAACGACACGAGTGAGAGCTGTGTGACTAAGTATGAGATTTGCAATATTTATAAAAAATAATAATAATGATCTAGGTACTTCAATGGCACAAGATCAGGTATCAATGGTGTCTGTCGAGGCAGAAGAGGCAGAAGAGGCTATTCCGCAGGTAGATGGACTGATATTAAGCGAACTACGCCTCTCCATAGCAAGCTTACTTCTGCTTCATAATTATGAAAGTGGACGAAACGAAACAAGTATGTAAGGATCGTAGCAAGTGGAAAGAAGTGGTCTCTGCCTACCCCTTCCGGAAAGAGGCGTGATTATATGTATGTATGTTCGTTTATAGATGTGATTTTTCGTACAATTTATCAATTTTCATTGTATTTGTTTTTGTATTAATTATCGATTTTCTTAATAATATATTTTATAGATTTAATGTTTACAAAAACTAAGATGGCAAATATTGTTTGCATCTATAATTGGCCTACGTCCTTGTTGTGGACATCACAAATGAAGTGCAGGTTAGAGGACAAATGAAAATCAAAGATAGCTGGCCTCCAAGCTGTATTTCTCTCCACGGCAGCGACTTGTGCTATGGTATGGCACACATTGAATAGGTATTGCTCACTTTTATGGGCTGAAGCACCTGCCTCCCCTACATTCCACGCAACAGCAGTTTGTCTTGTCGACGAACTCATGGTTACAGACACCCTTGGCCTTCAGAGAGGCTTTTTTTGCATTTTCTAACATTTGTACTACGGGGAATATTCTGAGGAACCTGGTAGCTTCGTCATCTTTCTACCACCGCACTATCTGCCATCGGCTGGGCATTCATCATCATATCCTGGAGCTTCTTCCTCATTCCAGTACAAATTGGTTCTATAAGATAGTACAGATTTGGAATGAGCTTCCGGCTGAGGTATTGCCATCGTAGTACGATATGTGGTCTTTCAAAAAAGGTATTATAAATTTCTTTCAAGACAGGCAGTGCGTCGGCAATGCCTCTGGTGTTGCAAAAGTCTATAGGAGATGGTGACCCCCTGCTATCGGAGGCCTGTTAGCCTGTCTGTTCAACTCCAACTATAAAAAAATTTACTTTATTATTATAACTATTATATGAGATGAATTTTAGTCTGCTGGTGTACCTACTTTATGAATAAAAAAATTTACCAAATTGAGTTTCAAACAGACAGACCTATTTTGTTATTTATAAAAATATTATAAGCGAAGGTTGGCGTGAGTCGGGTATTTTGCCACGAGGTGGACTCCGCATAATTATTTAAGTTAATGATATACACCTTTTATGCTATAAATGATTTTTTTCGCCCCGCGTGCGATAGAGAGGGAGGTATACATTTGGGCTGGAGTGAGGGGGATAGCAGTCGGGGTGGTGCCTCCACGGCTCGCTAGTGCCTCCTTGGGTACCGCAAACTGCTTTTAATCTTAGCCCATGTACTCACCACCACTTATGTATATACATATGTCAATGGTATACTTTGCATAGCGCTCGCACTCACTTCTCAGTACCAAATTATAGTTTATGAAAAATAATGATATTTTCGTATCATTAATATTAACATTTGTAAAATTATTTGTATGAGATTTATTGAAAGTACAAAGTTATATACGAGTATAGGACACATAAACTTGTTACCTGAATGTTGGGACCCAAGTTATCCACTTGGCTCTACTATGATGAGCCGCTGAAACCAGCTCTTCTTTTCAGCGTTGACGCCTACTTAAACGGCGGACAGTGGACTTTAAATAAGACTTAAAATGCAATCGGTAATTCCTGGTATTCAGGTTAAATTTTAAAATTTATATCCATGTAACGTCTATAAAGAGGTATTGATAACTGTGTGCATATTCTATCATTGGACAATGGACACACGCTGTTTAACGTAACGACCTCGCTTATCAGTACGGGTTAAGGGTGTGGTTTTGAAGGGAATTGTTTCTTCACTGTTAGACGTAAGGCTCTCCAAAGGATTATCACAGAGTCCTATTTTAGGCTCTTTGCACCCAGCCGTTGCCACCCATTTTACGCAAGTCCTTGCACCACTTTACCGAGTCGAAGTGTCCACTAGACCGACTTGTTTGATACCTTGTTTATATTCTAATAATTAATTAAGAGTGAATACGCTTATATACAGTATTAACTTCGAAGTCTCAGGATGAAATCTGCCCATATTGGTATGGACAACAAAATAACATAAGTGAAATAGACTCTAAATTAGGCTTGCCAACCGTCCTGTTTTCCCAGGACATGTCCTAGTTTTTGTGGTGTCCTGGGATGTCCTGGATAGTTTTTAAATAGCATCCTGTTTTTTAATATTCAAATACTTATTATCTATATCTATACTACTATTATAAAGAGGAAAGATTTGATTGTTTGTTTGTTTGTTTGTTTGTTTGCTTTGAATAGGCTCCGAAACTACTGACCCGATTTAAAAAATTCTTTCATTGTTAGGAAGCTACACTATCCCCGGGTGACATAGGCTATATTATATTTTCAAAAAAATTAGGGATCCTTACTAAAACTCCAATAATGTAAAAAAATTACCTAAAATATTATTTAAATCGCGTGCGTTGCGAAAACTATTGATGATAGAATAAAATAATGTACTACAACTTTGCAGAACACATCATTATTTACAAAAAGTGTCGCGACAGCATATGTCTAACTATTATAGTTATGCCACAATAAGTGTTCTTTTATTTTAAAAATTTAATTGAAATGCCGCCCCTAGAAAAGACTCTTTATTTGGATCTTGGTATTAATCCTTATCAAAATAAATTACTTCATATTCAAAACTGTTTCAATACCTTTATATAACTTTTTGAATTATTCAATTCGGATATTCCATTCGAAAGATATCACGAGTTTAAAAATGTAAGTATTAGAAAAATGTTGCGTGGTAGCCGCTCACCCTGTTCGGCTAGCTAGGCAGCACCTTATGCAATGTAGGCGTGCGTCACTGGGGTTTTTACAAAAATTAGAATACTTATTAAAAAATAACGAAAAATAAATAAAAAGTAATAACAAAAAAAATCATTAAAATAAAAGCTCATAGAAATAATAATATTCAAACTTTCTTTATAATTTTATTTTTTTAGTAACCTGACGCAAATAGAAGGGTTTGCCCTCAGGGGCGCTCCTCTGTCCGAGGAGTGCACGGGTGTGCGTACCCGAGGTGCCCGAGCATCCGTCGCTTCACTCCCCTCTTCGTTCGAGGCGACAGAGTCCTACGTTTCTTTCCGTCTACCTCTTACATCCTTTCCAACTTAGCTCTCTGTTCGTGGCGTGGTCCCCGGTGGGATGATTGCGAATACTGATTGGGGTCCCGGGTTCTACCCTGGGACCTGATTTGGTAGTCGAAACCATGCCTATTTCGACTGCGCCTGCACAGAGTGTTCATGGGGCGGGAATTGCATCCTCGCTGTCGGTTGGTCTTGCTGGGCCGGCTACGACGTCAGGCGACTCTGCTTTTTCTGGAGTGTCGTCTGGTAGTCGTACCCACGCCTGACTAGCATGCGACGGGGATGCGAGTCCCGTCCGGAATTGGCCGCGGACCTGTCACTCCCGGCCCTGGTTCTGTCCATGGTCGGGGGCGATCCTGGATGGACGGCCGTCGCCTCCTTTTGCGAGGCAGTAGTGTCTGCAAGGGAGGCGGCGGAACGGGAGCGGGAGTCCGCCACCGCACTCCCCTCCCGCCAACGTAGGCCGCGTCGTCGGCGCCGGAGGGCGGGCAACGATCTCCGGCCGACGTAGAAAATGGCCGCGGGCGGCCCCTCGGGGGAGGATCCGCCGCCCGCACTATTGCCGCGAGGGAGAAGGCCGCGTGCTGTTCCACAGCCCCCCTCAACTCCTAGAGTTGTTACAAGAGAGCGCCGGGGGGACGAAACCCTGACCCCCTGGCGCCAGCGCTTTAGAAGGGGCCCGCTTTAAGACAAAACGTGGGCCGGCGCCGGCCCGGGCCACGAGATCGGCAGGCCATATATCCGTGGGCCCGGGCGTAGACGATAGGAGAACAGCGGGGTTTTTAGTGGGTTGAACATCTTTTCCGGAGTCCCTTATATCCCTCGGTCCCCCGGGCTGGGATACCCCGTCAAGAGAGGTTTTTCCCCGAGACCGAAAAAAAATAGAAGGGTTTAATTTTTAATTTTTTGTTAAATACCCATGCGAAGCTGGGACGGGCTGCTAGTTAAATAATATTTGTAACTAACTTGTTATACTCTCCGTGCAGAGGCGGAGTAAGAATAACCTCTGTGGCTGGGGTCGACCTATCGTAAAAGGCTACATAACCACTCTGGCTACATGGGAGGGTCACAAGCCCCTCTGGATGGCTACTATCCTTGGTTTATAAGTATGCCGCCATAATAATCTTGTGTATGTCTATGGGACAGCAGCGTGTTCGCGGTGCCCCTAACGTCGCAGACATACATAGACGATAGTAATTGCTTACTATTAAGTGGACCGTCTGCTGTTCCGCAGCAGAAAAAACCTAATTCTAACTAAACCTACTTAAGTATTGCAATTCTATTACTGCGTCCTATTTTTAAACTAAATTGTCCTGGTTTTTCCAACATCATATCCTAGTTTTTTAAATTTTGGGTTGGCAACCCTACTCTAAATAGAATAGGTCTAGGGTGGTGAAACCAAATCACTGACATGCACTGCCTGAACTTGCCACAAAAGGAAAAATCGAATGATTCCTCTCTTCCCTGTAAACTATTTCCCTGTAAGCTGTTTTTAGCATAATCAAGGACTAACTCAATTTAACGGCACTATATTTGTGTTTGAGTCACATAATCGGGTAAATATATCTAAAAATTAAAACATTGTGCTATAAAAATAATTCTTTTTTTTTAAATTATGGTACATCAATGAATACCGTTCTCTTGCCTCCGTCCACGTTACATTTATTATTTATAGAAGCGGTAATTTGGTTAATTCCGATTTCTTTCATATTCTTTTATACTATTATACCTAGTCAGGTCATAAATTCTGTCACATGTTTAATGTAAAATAATTGTAACAAGTTTATTAATTATGTAACCATTCATATACCAACATGAACTTAACAAAACATAAATTCTTATGACATTAAAGTTTATTCAAAATGACCTCCGTGATTTTGAATACAAGCCTTCAATCTGCGCGGCCAGTCGTCTATCGCAGCACGAACGAGGTCCATGTCAATATCGGCGGCTGCCTTAATCAAGGATGTCTTGAGTGACTCCAAATTGGGATGAGGCTTTGAGCACGCCTTTTCCTCCAAGTGTTGCCATATCTTGTAATCTAACGGATTCAAATCTGGACTGGAGGAGGGCCAGTCTTCGTGCCGGATGAAGTCGATTTCACGCGCCGCCAGCCAGTCTTGTGTGCTCTTCGCTCTATGAGCTGGCGCCGAATCTTGTTGGAATACCCAGTGCCTGTTATTGAACATGGTATGAGAAACAGGTTCCACAAGGTTCGTCAGGACTGTATTTTGATACACAACAGCATTCGTTTTTACACCTTTCTCACAAAAACGTACCTCTGTTAAGCCCCAATAAGAAACTCCCAACCATACCATGAGCGAGGATGGAAAATGACCTCGTTGGACACGCGGAATACGGTTGCTCGCTTCTTCACTACTGTGTGCGTACACCTTATCATTTTGTTTGTTGTAGCTCTCTTCTACGGTAAACATTTTTTCATCCGAAAAAAGAATTTCCCGATATTTTTTTCCCGCGTACCGCTTCAACAAAGCGCGGCATCTCTTCAGTCTCAGGTCCATTAGACGAGCATTCAAACGATGTCCTGTTTTTCTTCGATATGCCCGAAGCCCTAAGTCTTCATTTAACACCCTTTTCACCGTGGTTCTGCTTAACCCCATCTGAAGGGCTAACAGTTTCTGCTTACGTTTGGGATTTCTTTGAATTCGTGCCTTCACAGCTTTTATCACTGCTGGAGTGCTAACAGACCGAGGGCGACCACTTCTTGACCTGTCATCTACACTAGAGTCTTCATTGTATCGTTTGATGGTACGATAAACGAATCTTTTGGTAATATTCAAATTTTTCAGTATGTTAAAAATTTGAATTGGCGCGTAACCGCAATGATGCAACGCAGTAACTGCAACACGGTCTTCTTTAAGCGTCCACTCCATATTTAAAAATGAGTAAAATTCTAAAAGTTATACATTTTTATTTTCATGAACAATTCGAAATTCGAATTCAATAAACTTTTTTGTGGCCAGCATTCTAAAAGAAAAGTTTTTACTGTGTGACAATACTTATGACCTGACTAGGTATATATACTAATATATATTTTATATATTCCCTTTCTGAAATAGATTTAAATTGTAAGGTACTTTTTTATTTTAGGAGGATATTGAATTAAATAAATGTAAATGGAAGTGGAATCTCCACTCCACTCCGGTCGCCTAAAAAGTAAGGTCCACCACCAGATAACGTGTAAATAAGGTAAGCTCAAGGCATAATTAGATCGTAAGTGATGGATAATTGAAAAATTCTTGTATTAATAAAATAAATAATAATGAGTATTTATTTAAATTAAATATATTGGGTAAATATATATTGGTATTTGCACACACAAGCTAGAAGTTACAATCATCCATTAGCTACTTGCTCTTCGATACAATCTTATGTCTTCAGAGGTGCCCTATTATACCATAAATACACGCCTGAGCCAGATCTTGATAGTGGCCATATCACGCTTTACTGGGATCGATCTATTATCTCAGACAGGACTATAGTTGCCAATAAGCCTAACATTATGATAATAGATCGATCTGCGAGACATATTAGTGTCCCACATGATGGTGACCTCGACAAACACCTAGAGAGGCTTTCATTAGGTAAATGAGTCGGATACAAAAGGCACTTTTCTCGAACACAGCACATATTGTGAGGAAATTCCTGTCTCTGGAGCCCTAACCGCCAGTAGCTTGGGCCCTTGACCTCGTTGCTAGCGAATCATATTTTTAATATAATTCATTTATAGGATTTCTTTTATACAATATTAATACTTTTAATATTTATATTTTATCAAGAGATCTGTAATTATATAAAAAAGTAAGAAATAAGAAAAATAAATTAATAATGGATAACAATAATAAAAACGTTACTTCCTTGGTGATCCGTCAGACATGATTGTTCCTATATACTACTCCGGCCGCTAACTTGCACAGATACAACCTACTAGCCAGGATTATCCACCAACAACTGGTTTATCTTGTAACCTTGGAGTTGCCCTATTACCAATGTAGGCCTGAGCCAGTTCTCAATAATGGCTCATATTTGCTTTACTGGGATCGGTCGATTATCACGGACAGGAGTATTGTTGCTAATAAACCTGACATTGTGTTAGTGGAAACACAATTATAGTTCCTTGACGAAACCTTGGAAGGCTCTAGCTTGATCCTTGACTGAAGGGTCGGATACAGAAGGCTCTCTTAGGTAAGGCACGTATTGTGAGGAGATTCCTTATTCAGTTGACTTGACTCAGTAGTTTGAACCCGCAAGGACTCGCTCATGGAAGACGACTTTCATATTATTTATGTCATTTTTTTATATGGTTTAACTAATAAATAGGCTCTATTTTTATAAGCTCTTTTAATCAATATAAAATAAGATTAAAAGAAAATGAACTTAATCGAAAATTCATTAAATGTTTTGGATTCACCATCATTTTGTCATGAAATTACTCGATGTTATATAAAAAACGATACCTATTCTTTTTTGTTGCGTAACATAAAGGTTTGAATTTAGTTAAATTGTTTTATTTAAATTTGAAAATTTTCAAATAATGATAAAGTATTCCGTTATTTTTAGGGTGTCAAAAATTGATTAATCTTTATAATATCAGCGTATCACAGCAAAAGAAACGAATAGTAATACAGGCTTTTCTTTCGAGGAAGAGGCTTTTCTTTTTAGAGTCAGGCTGTAGGATCATTTTTACGTGTTCCCGGGCTAAATATACGAGTGGGGGTACCCCATTACTTAGTTAGGAAGTCCTAAAGCCAATAAGAATATTATACCTGATAGTTTACAAACAGCATACTCATATGTTAGGTTAGTTATAAGCACGGATAAAACATACATCATGTATTATCCGTGCAAGGGCAGAGAAAGAATAATAACTTCTGCGGCTGGGGTCGGCCTGTTGTAAAAGGCGACAAAACAACCCACCCTAGCTACGTCGTAGGGCTCCAAGCTTGTCTAGATGGAAACCACCTCTAGTTTTACATATGCGCCATAATAACCTTATGTTGTGTTCCGGCAGCGTGTTAGCGGTGTCCCAGGCTCAAACACATCTATAGGCCACGATAGCTGCCAGCTATTGTATAGTGGGCCGTCAGCCTATTTGTTGTCCCATAGCAAAAAAACATGCATTAAGTATATTTGCACATATATTGTATATTTAATACACGTACAAATATATGCACAAGACATTTAATTGTAAGAGCTATTGTCATAATTAAATGTCTACTAAGCATTACTTAATTTCACACAAAGTATCGTGCATATAAAATGCTTGCATACGATACGTTCACTTATGAATCTATTATAAATACGCGACGAGGACGCGTTATATATTAATGCATTCATAAAATCTGGCGGATCCACGTTGTTTACATGTATCCCGCTATCTGATTATGCGAGGAGGAGGCGGAGTGCGCGTGAATTACACCACATGAATAGTGGGCTCATGTGAACGAGGAATCCAACATTGGAGGACCAACAATACTCTTTTATATACCTGGGATATAAAGCTTTTTGTAGGGTATAAATAATACGAGCATTGTATATGGATATTTTCAGTGAAACCTGGATGCATAATATGATCTCCAGTTCGATAACGAATGACAAGTAATTTTTACTTTTTCTTTAACAACTGCTGTCTGATAAATTATCCAAATAATTAAAAAGTTGGTATATAGCACTTTATGCGTTACATGGCGAGTAACATAGGCTTTACATGGAATAAAGTAGTGAAAGTTTTATTTTAAGTTTAAATTTAAGACCTTGACATCAGTTACAAATATTTATAATTGTTGTTTACATAAATCAACTATAGGAGTGGTGTTGAAATAGTATTTTAGTTTATTACAAGATCAATTACTTCTCTAAAAGTGAACATTGATTTTGAATAGCTTAACCAACTTCACTAATTTATGATGGTTTTGCTGTCCGTACTCGTAACACATGTAATGGTGGGAGGGGCCTACCGACGAACTGACGCCATGCACATTATCTTCCGCATTACCAGTACATGGAGATACCTACTCGTATTATGAATGCGGCGCTACTCGCTGAATATATAGGTATATGCTTCATCATTTATATATTTTAGTTTTAATTAATATCTGTGAATGTAAGTTAACTTCTACTGACAATAAATCAAAAGCAATTCATACATTGAATATGTTGGTTATACACAGATATCAGGATTATACAGGCATTTTTATGTGCAAAAGGTGACAAATTGGAGCAATTTTTATTACAAAAAGTTAACATTGGCTGCCTTACAAGTGACAGATATAGTTCATTTATCAGCAGCATTTGGTTTCATCATGGTTAAACACCTTGCAAATATGGTAATGAATTCGAATAATTAAATTACTTTTTATTGAATGACATAATAACAAGTTTTAAAAAAGAACTATTCTCTAACAAATAAATCGTTGCTTCGATATAATTAGATGAATCGCCCTCCAGGGTCTCAGAGCTCACAATAATCTGCCACAATCCCCTCGAATGCTGTTCTTGGCTTTTGTACACTAATAATACATGACGCTATGGCATAACAAACCGTAAACGTATACCGCTAAGGTTGTTATTTCGGCACGTGTAAATAAGTTGTGTTACAGGGCTGTCAGCCGAGAAAATTGTTTCCGATCAGATTAACTTCTAATATAGGGCTGCTAGATCTAAATTTAATGTTTATTTAGTAGAATAATATAAAAATGACGTAGCCCATAAGCATTCATTTCATGTATATTTTTTATTTATTGTTCATATTTGATAAACAACAACAACACCACAGCCGCCTACTCAAGGCCGTAAAAGCTTAAGAAAAAGCTGTTTAATATTATTTTTAAATGTTAGAAATAAATTATTTCTTACTCCTAAATATATATATATATATATATATATATATATATATATATATATATATATATATATATATATATATATATATATATATTTTATATTATACTTCAAATGTTCATTAATTAATCTTTATTAAAATAATCCAAACAATATTCTTAGTTTTGTCTAAAATGTACTGCTTATTAGTGTAAACTTGATTGATGCATGTATTTTATATACTTTAATTATTTTGTGTATTGATTGTTTGTTTATGATTGTGTATTGATTATGTTTTAAACAACAAATCACACAAAATGTTGATCTTGTTTGTTCTGTCTGCTGGATGTACCAGCAGTGGGCATGTCTATGTTGATGATAATAATGAAATTTTGAGATAACCGTGTTTCATACCTTGAGAAAGAGTAAACGCCGTCTAATTATTCCCACGTTTTTTCCTGCTCTCTTTTTCAATTATTTAAAGCACTATAGAACGTTGATATGTCCTTTCATAGGCTACGACATATCGTAATTTGTTTATAATACAAGTGTTGTCACAACGTTAAATGTTGTCTAGTTATCGCTGCAGCGGTGCGCCAACCCTATCCGCCACTTACAGTATTAGGGTGCGCTTGTTCGTTACATAATTTGATAATTCGCACATCGGCAGCCATTTTGGAAGCTCACATCTAAGGCTGTTTCACACGAGAATTAACGGTAATTGAAAAGGCCTATTATAGACTTAATTTAGTCAATTGCGATTATTTATTAACATTAGACACGTAACAATATGTAAAATACAAAATATGTATAAAGTTCATAACCTAGCTTTTATGTTATTTTTTTTCTTTTAATTCTGGCAACACAACATTTTAAACATGTACAAACAGTGTAAGTCTTTACAGTTATAATTAATGTAATACGATGGAAGCAAGTTTGTAAACATTCAATTTGAAGATTTTTTTAAATACGTACCATATTTGATAGATAAGTTTCGACAAATAATTATTTAAATTCATTAGAAGTATATAACCGCTCCGCTCTGTCTTGTCTAAGATCGACAAATGCAATACTCGTATGCTATGTAACAGCAGAAAGAATTGCTAAAAACGCACGTAAGCTTATTTCTTAACACACTTAATATGAAGGCGAGATAAAATGAAAAAGAATAGATATTGACTTCTGTGCGCAACGGCTTTTTCAAGTCACTTAATCTGCGAGGGATACGTTTTCCATTCCTGAAGTCCGGACCGAGTCTGGTTATTGTTCGGTGACCAAGAATAATATATTTTTATTAACTAAAAAGGAAGGCACTTCTCGATTTATATTTTATGACATTGTAAAGTAAATATTATACGAATTTTCAAACTAATTAATGTGTTTTTAATAAATTGAAATACCAAAAGATAATCAGTTATTTAGTACCCATAATACTAGCGCTATACTGTTTACTTTTGGACTAGATGGCGCTGCGTCAACTGTCAAAGTGTTGATATATTATTTATTTATTATTTTTACCAATCCGTCTTTTAATATAGATTACACTAGACTTATAGTGTAAACGGAGCATTACTGTTTCAGCACCAGTGGTCGTTTAGTTAATCGTCCTCGGAGGGCGAATTGTCCAATCATCGGCTGGAGGGCGTTAGATCGCATCAAAATCTCTTTCAACGGACAACTAAGACACCTGAAAATATTAGCTCTTTACCTATGAAACTGCCGTTTTGTATGAAAAAATGTAAATTAATTTTTTCATGTATTTTTTATTTGTATTAATCGAAGTAATCACCCATGGAATCAATGCATCTTTGCCAACGCAGTGGCAGTTTATTGATGCCCTTCTTAAAGGAATCAGCTGGACGGGAGGCAACAAATTTTTCAAAGGCATTTTATACTACCTCTCGGGTTTTGAATTTTTTTCCCGCCAAGAAGTTATCCAAATTCTGGAAAAAGTAGTAGTCTATAGGCGCAAGGTCTGGTGAGTAGGGCGGATGACGGAGAACTTCCAACCCCAGTTCTTGCAACTTGGAGACCGTCTAATGTGCAGTATAAGGTCGCGCGTTGTCTGCAGGAGCAGCGGAGACGAGCAATTGACCAATGCTGGTTGGAGATGTGCCAGCTTCTCCATCATTGTGTTCAGTTATTCACAGTACACATCTGCAGTAATGCTCAACCCGTTTGGTAAGAAGCTGTGATGAATCACCTAAACCTAAAAACCACATGGCGCTAGACCACCAAACAGTGACCATCATTTTTCTAGGGGTAAGTTTTCGTTTAGGGCATTGTTTAGGTGCTGAGGATCCAACTAATTTGCTGAGCGCTTGCGGTTATCAAACAGAATCCATTTTTCATCGCAGGTAACAATGCGGTTCAAAATTCCTTCATTTGTGTGTCTGTTGAGCAGTGCAAGGCACGTCTCGACACGTACTTCGCGCTGGCGATCATTGAGTTCGTGGGGCACCCATTTTTCAAGCTTTTTTACCTTGCCAATTTGACCCAAATGGACCAATATTGTTTTGACGCTAACGTCGAAAGCTACTGCTAATTCAGCCGTAGATAGTGTATCATCAGCTTCCACAATCGCCTTTAATTCGTCATTGTCGACCAAAGTCTTCGGACGACCGTGAGGTTCATTTTTCAGGTCGAAATTCCCAGAACGGAAGCGAGCAAACCGATAACAGGTGGTGCGTTAGTTTGTAGTGTTAGCTCCGTAAACGTCGTTGAAGTTGCGTGCCGCTTGTGCCGCGTTGCTGCCACGACGGTACTCATATTCCATAATTACTCGAATTTTTAACGTATCCATGATGACGATGAAGATTGAAATGCGATGAAAATGTAACACTAATCAATAAACAAATGACAACTTTTGGAAAAAGAATTCCATGTCTTTAAAATAAAATTAATTTGAAATTAGAATTCTTAGCCAAACAAAAATTATTTTGATTTGAAATGGCCAGTGCTGCAGAACGGCGATTTCATAGGTAAAGACCTATTATAACTTTTGAAAACAGATCATGCAATATTAATTTGATAGTGAAATAAAATCCTAATCGATATAATTTTTTTCTCTAAGTGGTTTCTTGTTGATAATTTACTGTTAAAACTAGATATTTTAAAACGACGTCTGGTGGTCGAAGTCATTACATTTTATAAAGGTCAATAAGTGGCCCGTCTTTTAGTTTTTTTCATTTATAACCTTTTTTAATTTTATATCGTTTTTTCTAACATGAAGTAAGTACAGATGACGTTTTGGTAATGATTGATACGGTGTTAGGATGGACGCGGAACTCGTCTCTTGCGTAGGCATGTTGCAGAAGCTTGCTTAAGTCTAGAAAATTGCCTAATATCTTGAACTTGAATTATATTTATATCGAGTATATTTAGAAGTTGGCAATCGTTTTATTTTACACTAATCGGTTAGATAACGCTGTAGGGGAGGGGTGAGCGGGGATGGGGAGGCTTTCACCGTAATTGCTCTTGGAACGGAATCCATGGCATTGTCATGATCACTACAACAACGCAAACAATTCAAAGAATAAAACATCACAGGAGTAGATGTGAAACAACTTATTACTTACTATTTTATGATTCATAACTTTCAACTGAAAAATGAAAATATCACAGCTAGTAAACAGAATATCCTCGTATTCTATTAAAATGTGAACGAAGATCTGGTGCACGCATTATTTCGTTGACAGACTGTATTGCACTTGAAAAGTCATGATAGTTTGTAAAAATTGACTGGGAAATAGACTTGGGATGTCACTGGGAAACATTGCTGTAATATGCATAAATTCGATCGACCTGAATTTTGTGTATTAGCAAACACATAATTCTATTACAGTCTCAGTATTAAGTATTGGATATTGTTATCACCACAAAATAAAACACAAAATATATAATTAGGGGCCAAAGTTCCTCTTTTTTAATAATACAGTTGCTTGCGAAGATTTCTCTGGACATTTCAAATGTTTAGTTGTTGTGTAAGAAATAATAAGTTGAATAATTAATAATACTGGGTTCTACCAATCCAAGATTGCAATATGATGGAGAGCATTCCTTTCAGGTTGGATTTGGGAATTCCCTATATTAATAGCACTTATGATGACTAACTGATTCGGTGGCTCTGTAAGATGTCATTAAGGACCTTGAAACATTTGTAAGATTAAAAACTATTCGTTTAAATATGGGTAAAGTTAGTATTTGTGTAAAGAAATGTCAAAAGCAAAACTTGTTCAAATAAAAAATGTCCCTCTTTACTTTCTTAATATCGATAGTTTATATATTATATGTAATCTATTGTAGATATTTACTCTATGAGGAATCGAATGTGGGCACTCGCTCTAATAGAACGGTTTGTGGGAGTGGATAAACAGACGAATAAACACAAAACCTTCCATTTCATTAGTCCAAGTATACATAAAACCTCTTTAACGTATCAAGAGGCCATTAAAGCGATTTGTAGACGTCGTCATCAATTTCGAGAACCGATATCGTTTAATCTTCTGATTGAGGTCGCTGGACGTATTTACTTCTTAAAGGTTGTTCTTATACAAGCTCTTCCTGTGAAGTCAACTGCCATAGGTATATAGCTATTATAAAAGACTAAGGAACAGGATCCCGAGCACCGAAAGGGTACATTTGGGTATAACGGTGATCAATTGTCAAGACGATTTAGTACTGCTATAAGATATATACGTCTAATCAGCTTCTATGTGGTGTTTAATAATGTCTTTATAAGCTAAAAAATATGTTTGTTTCCTTTAAACAAAGTCCTTGTTTCAAATTACCTTGATATACTGCAAATTACACAAATATAAACAAAATTTAATTAAGGTTAAATAATATTTCTATTGATAACAATTGATCTTTTATTTCAAACAACAACAAATATATCTATTTATTTGCAAAATTTACTTTGTCTCATACGAAACAGTCATCAAGTGCTTAGTCTGTTATTACGATTTCCACATAAAGATATGAAAGCGAGGCCTGTTTGCCACACACTCGTGCACATTATGTAAAAATTGTAAATGGAATGTCTCCCCGCGTTTCTGCGAGCAGGGCGGAGGGCCCCCCTCGGGCCAAACACTACCGGATATTACAAAACGCTTTCCATTAAAATCCCTTAACTATTGCAGATCTTCGTCGGGAGTACTCACATTAACGTCATTGTTTTCCCACCTGGGGATGGGGCGTCATTACCGGCGTCGTTAGTGGGCGGAACAGTGCCAGGTATACTGCCTATACACTGCTGTGCCGGCCATTTTAATGGTGATCATAACGAACGAATATATATTCATTCTTCATATTATATTTACTGCGCCTGTGTATTGGCTGAGTTTTAACCGGCTTTTAAGATAATAAATAAATAAATATATTAACACAAATCACACAGCACCATCTAGTCCCAAAGTAAGTAGCATTGGACATGTGTTATGGGTACTAGACAACTGATATACTACATACATAAGTACACAAGTATGACTACGTCTCCTTAAACAACTGGCAGATCCTGAACCTGATTAAAGCAGCCACGGGGGCTGCTCATGTGAGTTTCTGATGCTGTCTGACAATACGTCTAATACCACGCTGAACAGAAACGGACTAAGGACGGATCCTTGGTGTACCCCGACGGTGATGGGGAAAGGTTTTGTGTCGTCAACAGCGGTCCGAACTACGGAATCGGAGTCCCGGTACATGTCTTGGATGATGTCAATATAGGCCTCTGGAAACCTTTTAGATCTCAATGCCCACCAGATTATCGCGCGAGGAATACAGTCGAAAGCCTTCTGCAAGTCAAGAAACAGGCAGTGCAGAGGCGTATTCTTCGTCCTGTAATTCTCCGCGACAGTCCATAGGGCAAAAACTGGGTCCATGGTCCCATGACCAGGACGAAACCCATACTGACATCCCGAGACAGTGCACTCCTGCCGAATTCGAGAGTCGATAACCCTCTCGAAGAGCTTCATGGTGTGGGACATGACCTTTATACCGCGGTAGTTACCACACTCCTGCACCGATCCCTTGCCTTTGAAGACTGGAGTAATGACACTCAGCCTCCATTGGTTCGGGATCGTACCGGTGAGGAGTATCCGGTTAAAAAGGTTTGTTAAGATGCCCACACCACGAGAGCCCATCGCCTTCCAGGCTTCGATGGGGACTCCATCGGCTTCGACAGCTTTTCGATTTTTCATGCGCGAGGTAATACTACTCTATTTCAACATAAAACAATCTATCAATCTACCACATTACTTGATATTTTTGGCAACTTCCAGTTTTATTTTTGGCAATTATTTAACAATATGTAATTGTTTAGTGATAAATAAATAATATCGCAGATCCACTTAGGGCTTCTTCTTCACATGTTGCTTCAACTGACTTCTTCTTCTAGTCTACATAAAAATATAATTTCATAAAATCGATATTTTATTACAATAAACTGAAGAAGAAGAAAAACTAACATTTTTCAGCGGCTACTCAATTTGCTCAAAACTATTCTCATCTATTACTTGAATAAAATAGATAAAGAAATATTTTTAAACAAAAAGTAATTAAATAAAATATCTATATCCCATAAAATTAAATATTAAACTTTCAATAAATTATTATAATTTTTTTGGAGTTTTTAAATATTTCATTAAGCTGAAAAGAAAGTATCATATACACTGGTTTTGCGTTGTTTATGATGCACGGTGGGCGTCTGCACTCCCTCGTCGCGTTCGTTAGCAAATTTCTAGCATTTCTTAATGAGCGTTTTGTGCTGTAAATGTAAAAATACATAAAATGCACCATCAAGGGTGGCGCTCTCCCCGGACCCACAATGTTATTATGCACGGGTGCAAGAACAAAAAGGGGTGGGATACGAGGAAGTCACTTTTTATATACCAACACAAATATTTTCTATTCCGTTACTTGAACAATACATATTTAGTAATATATTTTTAATATTATGGAACTAGTGTATTTCAATCTTATATGGTGTTGGGTGCAATAGGGTTCACTTCACTAATGGACTGTATATTGTTTTGGAGCGAATGAAAAGCGACGTGAGCTTAGTACTATATTTCATGATCAACTGAAATCCATTAGAGGATACATGTTGATGCATCGAGAGGCTTTTTTTATTTTTTTATTTTGCTTTAGGAGAGCAAATAGGCTGACGGCCCGCTTAGAATTTAGCAGTTACCGTCGCCTATGGGTGTTTGAACGCCAGTGGCATCGCGAACACGCTACTGTCCTATACCTAAGGGTACACGAATTTGGGTCATTACGAGTAATGCCGGAAGACAATACAAGGTTATTATAGCGACATACTTAAGACCAAAGGTATTCGCCATCCAGACGGGCTTGGAGCCCTACCACGTAGCTAGGGTGGGTTGTTTTGTCGTCTTCTACGACAGGCCGATCCCGGCTACAGAGGTCAGAATTCTTTCTTCGCCTCTACACGTGTCTATTATGTACCAAGACACACGGTCATATTTCTATGATTTACTATACTAGAAAATTATAACCGACATGCATTGGTGGCAACGATTTTCCGTTTTCTACGCATGCTAAGTTCATTTTAAGAATAACATTCAAGAATATGAGTTATATAACAACTATAGATATATATTTATGGGTACTGTTCTAACGACCATATTTCTGCATTTATTTGTGATACGAGGGGGTACAAATGTTATTCCAAAAAGCTTTTAAATTCATTACACGATAATAAGATAATGTATGTCATAAGGGATTTCATTTATATTCGTATATTTTATACAAGTAGATATATATCAATTTAAGTTAAATGGCTTGTTATATTAGCATAGAAAAGGAAGCGTTTGCAAGTGTTCTTTTTAGTATACATATAGTTGCGATAAATATTTGAAAGTGAAAGGCAAACTAAATTTATCTGGAAACGAATTGGTATGTGTCTAAATATTGAGTCAAAAGTTTGGTTATTTTTATTGAAGGCGATGGCGATAAAATGCGACCAATTGTCAGCTCTAAGCGCGATCTCCTGTTTTGCTAGTGAGCGCAGTAATCAACGCCCCCCCCCCCTCTCCCTCCTCTTGTGCACTACACTGTGATTTGACTGCATGTACTATTATGCATTCATTATCAGAAAATATATTCTGTTTTACGATTTTACGATTCGCAACATTCGACGATAACACCTCATTTCAAATGCTTGTAGGCGTTTCTAGTGTCGCCTTTTAAAGTTCTCGCTTCGTAACCGTACATGACTAAATAAGATTTGCCACTTCTGCTTAACTTCTGGCGTTGCTTTTTCCTGAGTTAAGGACCTATAAGAAAATAGATGTGACCAAATGTGGTTTTTATATGGCCAAATACTGCCTGGACCCCCAACCTTGAAAGTAAAATCAATCTGTAAATTAACAGAAGGAGTAATATTTCAGTCAATATTAAATATTATTTATGTAAGTGATAGTGTAGCTTTAAACGGAAGTAGAAAACCAGTTATTTCAAATGAATGATGTTCTGCAACAAACAGAATGCATGGAACGACTTTCCATAAATGTTTGAAGGAAATATTCAATACACAATCTCCGTGAAAGTAAGTTTGTAAAGTAGTTTGCGAATTTGCTATTCGCACATCCAATGCAAATGCTGCAGATTGACTCCTTCGAGGCGCCATCGCCTTTAATATATACATAACCCATTTCCTAACGACGTATGAAGCAGCGAAATCCCTATGGTCGCGAAATCACGGCATTACTCAATACCTACTTATATATCTTCTATTAACTTTTATATATACATTTTTAGGAGTAAAATATTCTTTCTTTTTTATCTAAGATTCTCTATGTTTAAGATAACACGCATAAAGTATATAAATTAATATATTAATAGAATATGAGACACAAATAAGCCTTGATCAGAAACGTTTCTAATACGTGTTTGGGTACGCAGTTACGCACCCAACGCCCGTTGCATTACGTTCAAATGTTATATTAAAATTGTTTCTTCTTATGTAAATAACTTAATGTTAATATGTCAATTAAAATTGTACACAATAATCTATATACCTACATATTTATACAAGCGAAATATCACACTCATCACGAGATTTCTGAAACTATATCTACACCCGATTGACTTGAAATTTAGCATAGTTACTGATTTCGTAATGTAGAGGCTCACTAAGAACCGATTTTGCGGAAATCCTGTCAGCACGTTCTTTTTTAAATATATAGCAAAACAACGTTAGTCGGATTTATAAAGATAACATAATCCTTAGTACATATTTTAATTATGTGTAACATCGTATTAATTTCACAAAATATTTTGATGTAAGTCAGATAATTAATTCGTTATTACGAAATTTCTTATCATGCGTTATTATATCAGAGTACCCGGATGACCGAGCTTTGCTCGGTATTTTTTTTTATAAATTGTGTTTTTTGGAAATTAACAATTGATTTTCTTAGTCTAACCTCAAAGCAAACACTCATTGACTTCGTGTTACTTAACAACGACGATCGTGTTACTTAATGACCCCCACCCCCTTGGTGATACATGGTGAGGTTTAAGACTACCCTATGTATCATATGTATTTTTTAGTACCTACCTACAAAGGATCTTAATTTTAAGTATCATCTAATTTTATTATAGAAAATTAAAGACTACAATAATAACGTTTAGAGATAGACAGAAAGGTTGTAGGTTGTTTATGACTGACATAAAAATAATGAAAGAAATGCGAAAAACTTTTTTGTACTAATATATGAACAATGAATATAATTTAATGTACAGTATCCTCGGACCACGGATTAGCAAGACTCTTCAACACCAATAACTGGATAAGCATCTTGCAAGTCAGTTGTTGGCACAGTGCTAAATTAGATTTTGTACGCGTTTGCCGAAAAAATAAATACACGTGAAATATTACTACACCCCCCCTCCCCCCTTGTGATGTTTCGTGATTTTTATGGACCCCCCCCTTCAAGCCTCACGTAATTAATGGACAGCCCCTTTACGCTAGCGATGTCAAATTAAATAACAACTGTATTTGTTCGAATATCCATATTTAAATACAAAACCAGTCATCGCAGAAGCCTCCAAAATGTAGAGCCGAAGAAATAATTATATATTAAGATGTTATGTACTCCGCAGGTACATAAATCAAAAATATAATAACGAGGCTTACAATGTTCAAAGCAAAAGTTCTCATTTCAATGAGTGAAAAAGGTCGTCTTTGATCTCACGTTTGGAGCTGGATAAAGGTACTACCCATCCCCCCACCTGCTAGACCCCTCTCCAGCGAGGCTTCGCAAACCAAATAATATGGAAATGCCAAATGAAAACATCAGAGGGTCTTCGCCGACATCGGACAACAATACTGCTTTGTATTAAAATTTATATTTTGTACTTGATGACAAAAATATTGACACTTTCAACTTCCTGTAAGCTGAAACATAAAAGATGATTAAAATTAAGGCCAGGGCAAAGTGGAGGGGACCAGATCACGTGGAAGATCACCCATGCGATGAACCGACCAGATCAAGTCGGCTGTGGGCGGGCCTTTGCATGAGTGCACCAGAATGTCTCTGAATCGCGAGAAATGGCGTAAAATCATACAGCGAACAATATCTGCCTCTAATAGTACTACCAGTTGATCACGACCGCTCTGTAAAGAGTGAAACGACTAAGAAGAAGAAGAAAATTAAGGCACGTTTTGAGGTTCTCAATTCATCTTTTTCATGATGAGAGAGAAGAAGAGGAAAAGAAAGAGCTGTAATAAACGCATATACCTACACATACTAATAATAGTAAATGAGATGCTTTTGAGAAAAATGTAAGATTTAATGTTGACTACTTGTTTGGTTAACATTGGGGTGACACTTTCTTTGGCCTGCACTGTACTTTAGATAGGCATTAGGTAAGTAAGATGTGACAAAGGCGCCTCGGGGCAAGTGGGCCCTCTTTGAGGCGTGATCACCGACCACGCAATTATACCTACCTGCTCGTTATGAGACGTTCTTTGTTTACGACGAGGAGTTCGCTGAAGAATATTGTTTTATTAGTTTATACGAAATGCACACTTTTGATAATAATTATTTGTAGTGGTGGCCATTCAGATGTGCCGAAGAATTAAATTTTTGAAAGTTGTCATACTTTATAACAACGAATGAGAAATAATATCATCGTACTCCCGTGACAGTAGAACGTGTAAACATTAGTTTTTGCGTGATCCGTTGGCACGCCCAACGCTGTCACCGCATTTCGCCAAACAAAAGTATTCTCTTACAACACAAATGTCCGTATCACAATGACACATCTGACAGCCATTGGACACATTGTTGCTCAGTAAAATAGAGTTATGTGAGCTTTTATACGCAGTACCAACAAACAATGGTCAAATTCAATTTGAGACATGTTGAGTCAATAACTTTTAAAAATATAATATTATTCGTCTTAAATGCTCCGCTGATTTATTATCACCATTCCAAAAAGGTATTCATATTATTGTGCATTGATGACATATAAAGAGTAAGAATTAAACTATTGCATCTGCTCTAGTTATTTTAAAATACTTTTTTATTTCATAAAATAACATATAAAATGGTATTACATGTGAAATTTTATAAGGTGATCACTTTTATCAACATCAAATAGTTCAACTGATAAAAATATGGTAACCGAATTTCAGAAATAAAAAAACAAAAATTACCATTTATTGCCATACGTCAGCTGAAGCCAATAGAGAGGGCAGAGGGAGGTCCACCACCGTGCCCTTGTGGCACTCGCTGGCGAAGAGTCAGGCGGGTAATGGCTTCTCCACATGCCGACTAACACCATCCACGAGTTACGAAATATTTTATTTCCTTCCAACTATTATCGCGTCTCTAATAATTGTTAATAACAAGTTTTTCTATTGATCTGATAAAGTAAATTGATCACTGATCAGAATTATTAAGAAGTATCTTCCGTTTGTTGCGCTTGTTGAAAATATATCCAATCAGGCTTACTGCGTAAAAAACATTAGGAAATACAATAGAAAGTGGCAGAAGACGGAAACATGAAGACAAACATTCAATAACGTAAGGGAAAGACGAGAATGAGCTTAGTGAGATAGGCGGGAAAACAAATGATTGGAACTCTTGACGGCCGAACAAAACAGGTTTAGCTTAAACCTAAGAATTTAACTCTATTTCATGAAATAACAACATACAATAACATTTTTTTCATTTTACAAACAATAACATTTGTAAATAAATTGCAACGTGGAAATTGCAAACAACACGTTAATAATTAGAATCAGCTATCGAGGTATTTCGTACTTCGTTTGCGGATAGCAGATAAAAGGGGTGTGGACCGATTTGCGATTTGCCAAAGAGTGTTCGCTGCGGGAGTGGGCCCTCCACACGCCTCTGCTCGCTGAAGCACCCCCGAGAGGCAGTTCTTTAATCGCTTCTCCTCGCGACAGGCACTCGAAGGCTTTTTATACAAATAGTTTTAGGTCTTTAATCGTTTTATTCAGTTACCGGTTACTATGTTGCGACAATTATTATAATAAACCAAAAGTCAAATGAGTGAGTAGATTTAGTCAAGAATAACCAACAATATTTTTAAAATTGTTATTAGTAAATTTCATCTTAGTTGCTATCAAAGATTTACTCCGAAATCTGAGTCTAATGAATAATCAAAGAGCAAAACTATTACTTTTATTACGCAAACAGGCACAGAAAAACACTCCAACCATGAAAGGAAAACACAATGGTACCTTTTGTTTGTTCCCTGTAAACTAGCATAAGGAGTAACCTAGATAGGTTACTCCTTAGAAGGAAGGAACAGATGTTCCTATTTGAAAACTACATGAAACCTATTTGAAAACGGCATGAACTTGTTATTCTTGTTGTCCATCATAGGGCGCACACAACCAAAATGACAACATTGGGAACTTCAATTATATTATTTCTATTCTCTAATAAGTAATTAAATTCAACTCATTCCTTTGTTTTCACTATTTTATGGTACTTGACCACTCCATGTCAATGAGTTTAAATAAATAATTGAGTGGTTTAAATTTTAATTACTTCTTTGGATTTTTCGGTGAATTATTCAAAGCATTTTGCTTCCACATTCATCATGCGAACCGCCAAAGAGTGGAATTCTTTGCCGGCGTCTGTGTTTCTCGAACATTATAATTTAGGGGTCTTCAAGAGGAGAGTGAATAGGTTTCTTATAGGCAAGCGTGCTACACCGTCAACCGCATCGTCGCTTACCATCAGGTGAGATTGCGGTCAAACGTACGCCTATCTTTATTAAAAAAAAATTATAACAAAACGCATCTATTGTGGGATATTTATGAAACGTGTTTGCATATAGTAACTTCCTCCACTTACAACAAAACGGAGGCTGCCCGTTTTCTGCACTAAACTTGACGTGGGTTGAAGTGGTCCCACACGCTGCAGCTTTATTGTGTTAAATAATATTATTGAACACACTATATGCGTAGAATATAATTCGACAATTGTCATTGCCGATACCATACGATACCCAGGTTGAATAGAGACCTCTTCAGGCCTTATTCAGAATCTCAAGTGATTTTTATTTTGTATATTAACTATTTACTATCTGCTAGTTTAAAATTCAGATACTGATAATTTTCAAGAAATTTATTTATGTAGTACAAATTTTGACGGGATGACTTAAGCGATCTATTGTATTGAATCCAATATAAGCCAAATTCACAGTTTTCAGTTCTGCTAAATGTTATCGTCACATCGTTATTGTGTTATTCATTTATAAGATTATTTTTATACTGAAAACATAATTCAAGGAAAATTTGTAAGTAAATATCTTATGGAAATATCGTTAGTGATACAAAAATATATAAGGCTTCACGCAATCAACTCGCCCCGGAGGCTTGTAATTCGATAAAGTGCGTTTATTGGTAATGGGGAGCCTTCACCCCCCTGCGCCATTTCCCGCAAGCCCAATTCCCTCTAATCACTTAATATCTGAGGTAGACGGGTACTTAGAAATAGCTTTTAACTTCTCCACACTAGTTTCACTTATTATTAACGAATAAAAACAAATCCAAGGGCATGGTGGTGGTGCATGTTCGAGCGGCAGAAGGTGATGAATAGGCGATAAACTAATCTAACAATCAGTCTGCAACTTTCGTTTCTCTATTAAATGAATAAACTGGTATAGCCCAAGAACCCAGGATGGCCAGACTTTCGTCATTTTATTAAAGTTGAAAGTTTTTCTGTGCATGTCCCCTAGTAAGAACGACCAGCGACTGTAGAGTTTAGAGAGGCAGTAAAGGTGTATAAAATAGTACCTTAAATTCGTTAAAGTATAAAGCAAATTTTTTTTATATTTTCTGTATAGGGGACATGCACAGAAAAACTTTCAGTTTTTATAAAATGACGAAGGTCTGGCCGTCCGCGTCCTGGCCTCTTGCTCTAGTACAATTCACACGGCGTCGTCTTGCTCCAAAGTGTGTAGCAGAGTATTTGTGTTATACGAGTAGTTACTAAGTTGTCTACTCATGTATTATTTATCTTTTGTTAATAAATACAAATTAAACATAAACATCCAGACTTGGAACGAGAATTGAACCCGTGACCCCCGTCGGCGTCCTGACTTGACATGCGAAAGCCAATAGTCGTTTCTAAAACGTTGCCTTCGATTTTATTTATTATTTCTATATTAATTAGACTTTACTTAAAAATTTGTCTATGTAAAATACTTATATAATGTAAAAAAGAGGTCGATATAACCCCACCCTTTACGAAAAATGCGTTCGCAGCTAGTTGCGTGCGCGAGGTGCGTAATTCGAATCCCATTTGGGTCGACCCGCTTCGTTACGTGTCACAAATCGGGGAAGTTCGCTGATCATGTAATACACATTATGTACAATCAAGGCAGATGGGAGGAATGGGGGCGAAATCACCTACTCGTATAAACGAATATGACAATTCTTCATTTCTTCACATTTAAAGAATACCTATTATTTCAATTTTTATTCCGAACATCCGATCACTTTAGTTTAAAGGGTAGTAGAGAAAATATAGTATCTATTATGAGTAATAGATATTTACTTAAGTAAATAAGATATTATGCGAATATATTTTATTAACTGTAAAAAAGTTCCAAATTAATTACAATATGTTAAGTTGATTATGCGATTATCCGATGCGTTGGACCGACGACCTTGTTAGAGTGGCCGGTAAGGACTGGATGCGAAAGGCGCTAAACCGAGAAGAATGACGTGCAATGGAAGAGACCTACACTCAGCATTGGGTGGTGAAAGGTTGAAAAAGAAGTTGATTATTCCTAAAATTAATCAATACGTCTTCGACTAGCATAATTCAGTTATAAGCTTGAAAAATTTGCATTAAAGTTATTATAATACCTATTGTTTTTGTGATTTTTAATTTATTTATTCATAAAAAAATCCACCGTGTGGTGGCAATTCCATTCGGAAGAAATAACCAAAGACCGTTTGTTAGAAGAGAAAAAGCAACTTAATTTTCAACAAGAGAACTTAATTTTCTAAACTAATACTTTAATTTTCATGTATATATAGTATATATTATAAATCTAAGTATTATGTAAATAAGTTAATCGTATATTGTAATACTTACATACAACATTAATACAATAACAGGCGGCTATATACTTGTGAATGAATTTATAATAATTGTTTGTTGTGCAGCCATTTTATCAGTAGATCTTGATAAGTTGGCATTATGGACAATGGGGTGTCGCGTTCCTGTCACGTCGCTTGTGGGGGAGTGACAAACAAACACGCACTTTTAAATATTATGATTATGTTTATATTACAAACCACTTTACTTTTTACTGGTTATGGAAAATAATAAAATTCTGCAGAATGTTGGTCTAATCTTTGTATTGTGTGGTCAGTGTTGGTTCGGATTAATGAAAAATATACTAATAAAATATTAATAAAAACGACTATTATTTATAGGATCACGTCGTGGTAATTGTATTGTGTTACAAATTAAAAAGAGCCAGTTATACTCTACCATGAAAACTAGAAAAAATAAAGTGTCAGATCGCATTTCAGTCATCAACATAACTTAGAATATTTTTTATTTATTTATTAAAACATAATATGTAATATAAAAATCTGTAATAAGTCAAAATTTATTTTCATATTTACAATATGTATATATTATATATAACTATATGTACCAATAATATGAAACACTCAAACTTGTAACTTGATATCTGAAGACATTTATAAACGTAAACCAATAGTGAACGAAACGTAAACGTAAACTAAAACACCAACCAACTGGTGCTCAGAAAATAAATTGAATTGGTCGAATAAAATATTTGTTGCGCACACGTCGCCTGTAGTACACGAGTCTCGTATTTAACCCGCTAACATGTTTTGTGTGAATCACAATAGTGACACAAATTATTATATTTATTAATTTACATAATGGCCGCTCAACAATGGAGGTCGTGACTAACATTTAAATATGTTTCAAGAGCTCACTGCTCCCTCGCTTCAGTAAACTCCATTGTGTTCAGCGCAACAATATATGAGGGCTTATTGAGGAGGGTGAAATAAATAAAAAGAGTTATATATATATCAAAATAAATGAATTTATTTATTTACCTTTTTAGCTGTAATTGTAGAAACCAAATAAAGTTCTAACGTCAAAGCTAACCGTCATTTTTCGAAAACCGAAGACAGATGAATAATTAATAATATTTGATTTTTTTGGAAATGATTATAATGAGAATAAGCCCTGATTCTTGTGGTTTTTTGTGGTTTCAAGATAAAATATTTAAATTTATAATTAAATACAACATTAATTGATGATAATCATTTACAATGACACTATATGAAAATAGTGTTTTGCTAGGTGGTAGGGCTCCAAGCTCGTCGGGATGGCATCGTGTTAGCGGTGCCCCTAGCGTTGCAAACATCGTGTAGTGGACCGTCAGCCTGTCTGCTGTCCCACAGCAATTCAAAAATCTTATAGCCATTGAATCATTATGGTCATTTGAACATTATCTAACGGGTTTTTAAATTGAGATAGAGTATCATTTTTTCTGTAGTTTTATAAACAATCATTTAATTTAATCACTTTGTATGAGATTTTTTTTATTGATGTAGGATAGCAGACAGGATGGCGGCCCACTTAGAATTCAGCAGTTACCGTCCGTCTCCTATGGGTGTTTGTAACGCCAGTGGCATCGCTAATACGCTGCTGTCCCATAAGGGTACAGGAACTTGGGTCACTAATTCCGGAACACAACACAAATTTACTATGGCGGCATACTTAAGACCAAAGATGGTTGCCATCCAGACGGGCTTGGGGTCCTACGACGTAGCTAGAGTGGGTTGTTGGTCGCCTTTTAGGCCGACCCCGGCCGCAGAGGTCAGTTCTCCGTTCATTCTTTCTCCGCCCCTGTACGGGTAAAAATATATTATACGGAATGTACAAAATCTTAACTGCTAAAGGATGGGATGGTGTCGCAATAGAACGCCCGTGCCCGCGGGGAGAATGATCAAGTACTCTTTGCTGCAAGGGAACGAAATATATTGAATTACAATATAAATACATGTAACATGCCTCGGTGCCAAAATTAAAAAAAGGTTAATAATAATAGTATATAATAATATAATAGTAAATAATAAATAATGTCTATGGGTTAAAATACAAGCAAACGTCGTAGCCAAAGGTAGCAGAAGCGTAGCAATGCTACGTGTGTGCTATCTTCGTAGAATCTACGCATCTACAGTTGTCAACAAGGAGTGAATTTAGTCGTCACAACTGGCCTGTGGCGCATAGGCACTTATCAAGTGGGTAAGTACCCCATCGATAAACACCCTAACGACCATAAGCGTTCGGTTAAGGTCACTATGACGTTTTACTTCCAAAATGTCGTTCTGGAACTCCTCCGAGAGCACTATGGCAACCCCATTCTCCCCACCAAGTGCACCTGTGTAGATCAGCTTGTAGCCATTCTCAATGAACCGGGATCTGCTGGCCTTCCACTGAATCTCCTGCAGGAACGCCACGGTCACCCTCCGCCTGGAGAGCACATCGGCCAACTCCCTCGCCCGTCCGGTTAGCGTGTCTATGTTCCATATTGCGATGCGGATCTTTCGACATGTTTGGTCTGCGTGAGTTGGGGCTAACGTCGTTAGCCGTGCCCACCCATGACACGGTAGCCCTTATCCAGTTCTTGCAAAAGCCGGGCGAAGTTCTTGTGCGTCGTTATGCGGCGGCGTCCTAGCCATTAAACGATCTCGCATTCGTAGTCTTTCCATAAGGTCTGGGTGGTTTTAGCTTTTATGGGGAAAGCCGTCATCAGGGCCTCGTCCGTTATGCAGCAGGGTGCGCCGACTTGCAGGTAAGATTGACTTGGGCCCCGAAGGTGTTGGTAGAGCCCCTTACACCCCAATCATATAATGCTAATAGTGTATACATAAGTAAAATTCCTAAAGGATCTTCACTGTTAAATTCAATATGTTTAGATGTTTTTGCGTGTTCGTTTCGTGTAAACGGGTTTAACATTCCTGTTAGTATCAAAACAACGGATGCTCAAAGAACTACCCAAACCGGATGTAGTACCAAAATAAAGAATCGAACCTTGTACGTGAAAGGACGTCAATACTCATTGATTTGCTCGATCAAAACAATGAACTATCGTATTGCATGGTCTATTTGAACCGTCTGTGGCTTAAAGGATTGCTTACAGAAGTTTTATTGATTCGGTTCTGCATGTTAGACGACATGCATTTTTTTGGAAAAGGTTCTGACTGATTTGGCCCATTTTTACACGCTTTATATTAACTTTATATTAAGCTGTGTAACAATCTATGTAACATAATTTTTTGCTCAATTTTACCCGCTATGAACGCTCAAAAAAATTCAAAATTTTGCAAACTTGTTAAGACCTGATGACGATATCCAAATTTAATAATTTTGTCCCATAGTCCTTATCAGGATCATCAGGATTAACGTTTTCTTTTCCTTCTGCCGAAACGCTAGCTGGCATTTAATTAATAAAACTGCGAGAAGATGGCGTCCAATTGTAATAATAAAAAACATTTACTGATTCAGAATTGTCAATAAATAAATTATATTTCATAGTTATTTAAACTAAAAAGTTTAAAAAAATAATTCTTAACACAAGAATAAAATCACGTGCGAGATGTTACTATTTTAAAAGCGTGGAGTGCTTTGTACTATATTTTTGAACTAACTCTGTATTTCCGAATGAAACTTTTTAGAACAGTGATATTATTTTTCTCACCACTATAATAATTTTATTCTTTTGTTAAAATTATTTCTTACTTTTTAGTTTTTAGATTAATTATAAAAACGGGTTTATAGTTTTCTTTTATTAAATTTGTGAATGAAGTTTTTAAAATAAAACTGGATATCTTTTTATTTCGAAAGTACAAAATTATACGATATTATGCAATGTCTAATTGTGTAAATAAGTTTCATTGTGTTTATATAATTGGTTTACAATAAAGTGTTATCTATCTATCTATCTATCTGTCTATACAAATAAATAAAATTGGAGGGTCTGTTTGTAATATTAAAATAACCGCTTTTTACTAAGTTCATTCGGACGTATACACGGTACATATACCAAAACAACATTTTTTACAATTTTTGTCTGTCTGTATGTCTGTTTGTTCCGGCTCATCTCTGAAATGGCTGCACCGATTTTGACGGGACTTTCACCGGCAGATAGCTGATGTAACTTAGGCTATTTTTATTTTAGAAAAAAATAATAGTTTTTGTTAAAAATGATAAGTTTCGGAAATTTAATAATCCAATTTAAGTTGATCTCAGATTTATATCATTAATCATATGAAATAGGGTTCAGCTTAGGCTGGCCTTAATAGGTTGAATTTCCGATTTAATTTGATATCAAATATCCAAAAAATGCTGCCTAAAGTCACTATTCCACGCGGACGGAGTCGCGGGCACAGCTAGTCGTACAATATAATGCAACATTGTATAAGATTTATACGATATTCATTTCTAGAGAAATAATTAAAAAAAAGTAGCAATAAATAATTTTTGCCATTTTACCATCTTATTATGATATATTAAAAATTGAAAGTTGAAAAAGAGCGATGCTGAGCGATATAATTAGCGGGTTCGATTCCCGTCCTGTTTAGATTTTTGTGTATAATATGTATATATTTACAAGAACATATTATATACTGATGTATTCTGATGATAATTCATATCCTGATGAAGATAAAATATGAACTTGTAATCGGTTGTTGACCTTTGACAGGTCTTACGATATTTACTAGGAATTGGAAGATGAGTTGTAAGATAAGGGAGGCCGATATCCAGCCAGGGAAGAAGACCACGTATTAACGATAAAGCTTCGAGTAACATGGATTTTCTATATAAAAAAAAATCTAACGAGTTATTATATTATTCTCACGATTACTATAATCACTTTACCTTGTTAAGGGTATTTAATATTTTTTGTGGTGAATGACAGTCGACACCTGTCCGAAGGACCCATTGTGCCTCTTCTCTGATCACAAAAGGCCTCTCAATTAATATAACACAATTAAATGTATCTGTCGGTTTGCCGGTCAATGCGATTTGATCTATTGTGAATGCAGCTGCTTTTTTTAATTTCTTCAATGCCTTCTGCCGCGTCATTTTGCTGTTGCCACCAATTGTTGTGATGTTAAACGTCATAATAATATCGTTGTGCTCATGAGATTGTAGCAACTTTTATATATTGAAAAAAATTCACTCTCAGGCTATGTCGGCGTGTCGTCGATCAGGGAAGGGAGAGGTGCGGGGACGGCTCGCACCTGCAACCAATAATTAAGCGTGACGCAATTAATTGCCTATTAGCATCCTGTCGGAACCTGCACGTGTGTGTGCACGCGATGCACAAATTTTGTTAACAATAGTTACAATAAACTTTGCAGATAATCCATTCTATTATTTTAATGTTCGATAATGAACAGGCTAGAACAAACTTTTTCAGTTGATGGGAACGAGCACAACTGACCTGAGTCGGAATTGAATCTGCAGTTACTACCATATAAAGCTGTTAATGTAGCTACTGTGACAACCGTGTTTATTATGTATTAATTAAACATGGTTTTATTTTATTATATTATATTCAGGATATTAGTTTAGGGTGTCCTTCAATCTGTGAAAGGAACCGTTATCTTTTTAAGATAACAAGGATTGTTTATTGAATATAAATAAATAAATAAATACATATATTAAGACATTTCACACAACGCCATCTAGTCCCAAACTAAGTTGCATAGCACTTGTATTATGGGTACTAGATAACTGATATACTACATATATACTTTTTTTTTGTAAATAAATACATATTATACATAAACACCCAGACGCTGGACGGGAATCGAACCCGTGACCTCCGCAAGCGTACTGACGTGTGTTAGCCGTTACGCCAGGAGGTCGTCATATTCTAATATTCAATAACTACCACCGTTACCAATGTTGTATATACGCTAATGTGAGCTGTCGTTCGATAAAAATTCGCGATCAAGACATCATCTCCCAAAACTAAACCAGACACGTACCTATGTATGAAAAAAGGAAAAAGTTCAAGGCCATTTTATTAAGTAAAATTTAACTTGTCTCCTAATAAAACGGCTTAAAAATATTACACGCCAGGAAGCCTTTCACCCGATGGATTCCTAACACTTTGACCGAAGACCAGAACTGTAGAACTGGTGTCGCTGTCGCAAATGTCAGAAACGTTCAACGAAGATGACTCGAATGCTGTATTTGATATCGTCACAGGCGATGAAAGTTGGATATAATGCTATGAACCTGAATCTAAAAGATAATCTTCTCAGTGGATAGTTTCCTTTTGAGGATCGGCCTATTAAGGTAAACAAAGTAAGAAGTAAGGTAAACAAAGTAAGAAGGAAAAAGATGATCGTCTCGTTCTGTGGTCTTAAAGGTCATTTCGCGACAGTTGTGCTGGAAGATGGAAGGACGGATACTGCAGACTGGGATATTAATTGTTGTTTGCCTGTTGTCTTGGAATATTTGTCGGCAGCACTCTCAAAGCAAGTTTCTTCAGCACGACAACGCTTCGTGTATTTAATGGAAATGCGGAGGCGAGCAATAAAACAAGACCGAATCTGCGAATCAACTGGTTTATTCATATCTACCTACAGTTAGGTATAACAGTAGGTTCAGTTAATAACAAATACCTTACATTAACTATTGCAGGTGTCGGGATAATGAGTAATCCGCCATATATTCCTGACCTAGAGCCCTGCGACTGTCATTTATTCCCAAAAACAAAGATAAACTACGAGGTACTCGCTTTACGAGCCTTGAAGATGCGGCGAGTGCGTTCGAAAATGCCATAAAAAAGACCCCTATAAACGAATGGGCTTTTCTTTTTAGTTCCAATGCACGCGAAGGTAAATGGAGAGGTATTTCAAGAAACAATAAAAGTATCGACAGCTTTCTATATCCAGTCGTTTCTTATTTTCTAAAGACAGTGTGACCAACGTATTAATAAATTCGGCCCATATCTTTTCAATCGTCTGGCTTAATTTCTTTGATTGCACAAAGTGTGGGTAGGCGGAGTAAAAATATTGAGCCCTGTGACAAGGGTCACAAGCGTATTCGCCGTGCCTACAACAAAGCATCTTCGCAAACGTCCATAGGCGACTATAATTGCATACTATTAAGTTTGCCATCAGCCTGTCTGCTGTTCCTCATCAGCAATAAAAAAAACCAATGCTATTTATCAGATAACACGCCACAACCTTTTTCCCATACCCAATATCTAAAAGATAAAAAAGTGACGCAGCGATGATAGCTAATTAATAAAATATTAAATAACAAAATTTTGTTGAACATTACAAAACTCGCAGAATATCGTTTACATATTGTGATATAAAAGGTGTTATTGCCTTAAGGAAATTCATGCTGTCTGCTACTGTTCAAACTGTTATCCCAGATACGCCTCTGGTCATATTATTAGTCATTTGCTATCCCCGGGGGGTCAATTCCGGTTACAATTAAGACACAATATAAGTATTTAGTATGTCGGCATAGGTTAGTACCTATAAGGGAATAGATAAATGGGGCAAAGTGGTAATGAACGGATACCCTAAAGACAAGAAAAGGAATCGTGGGAGAAGAAGGGAGGACGAGATTAAGTCTTTAACTGGAACCACGTGGACCAGACAGGCAAGAGACAGAAGGAAATGGAAGGATTTGGAGGAGGCCTTTGCCACACAAGGGCAAACTGACATAGTCGTCGATGTCAACAATTTAGTAGCTTAGGGAAAATAAAGAAAAGTATTTAGAGTATTTAAAATAATTAGAATGTCAAGAGAATTAAGAATCATTAAAAGGTATCCACGAAAATAGACTCGCTGAAGTATTTATTACCTTGTGATCGTACCCGAGAGTGGACCCCAGATACCTGCGAGTTTTTAATACAGTGCTTCTATTAAGATGCTTGGTTTTAAAAAGTTAACAGTTACTTATCTCTTTAAAACCCTTCAAAGATACATATGTGTTAGGACTATTTTAAAGAAATTCGGTCATTGTCATAGAATATAAACTCGTATTCTTTCGATCGGATTTCAGTCGCTCAAATATTCATTTGAACATGATAACCTTCTTCCAAATTAATTGGAACGTGCATGCGTAGTCTGAATTTCCCGGTCTCGACGAGTGCCTCTTTAGTGGTATCACCGTTAGCTTTTGTTTCTTCAGCGGTGAGAGCATATAGTAATAGATATAATAATAACGATACTCATTGTGACCAGTGACCGTGTCAGCTCGAGGAAAGAGGGCTGAAGAAGGGCATAGAAGTCAAGGGTGTCAAAATTTATTAAAAATTTTAGGTGTGAAACTAGTATAGGGAGTTTTACACCTAAAATGCTAAATATATTTTCTGGGTCTTTAAAATTGTAACTGACAAATATGATTCGGTAATATTCACTTGTTTTATTAGGTGATGACGATGACCTCATATATAACATGTTTACATTATGGAATAATGAGTATGGCGATAGTACCATCGCCATGAAATTATGAAGTTCATTCTTGGATATAGGATTCCCCAAGGCCATGCTATAATTCTTGGTCGAATTCCCACCCCACCTTAACCGGTCCACATTTTTATGCCGATGGTTTTAGCCAAAAGTTGTGACATACAACATACGTTATTGTTTATATTTACACGGAAATGCTGAAATATTATATAAAAATAGTTCGAAGCGTATTGACGCTTCGTAACAATAGTAACAATTGTGTTAACTAATAAATGTTGCTAATTAGCGGTCCAAATTATTATATAAAAAATAATAATAATTCAGATATGACGAAACAATTTTAAGAACGTTATCAATGAATGTTGCTTCCTCCCGAACCAGTTCGCGTGGGTGAGGTTGACACTAACTCTTTATCAGCCGTGCACAGTTCAGCACCACATTATCTACGCGCTGCAACTACGTCACTAGGTATATATAAAAGAATTCGCCGCTTTGTTTCGGCAGTCACGAATCAATTTGTGCTTCCGACACAATTATATGAGGTAAGCAATACATGTAATACATTCCATAGATACGACACATTTTTATGATTTTTGTGTCTTCAAAATATATTTTAAGTTAAATTATAATATAATTTTTCTAATTTGTCTTTAATGATTGAAGCGTTCTGATAATTTATATAACAACTATTAATAATTACTACGTTATGAATTTTATTGTTATCTCCTCTCTGTTTAATAGACTTAGATTTGTTTTATTGCGTTCGAGTATTATGATTTAGCAATGAATATACATTCAAGAATAATGAATACGGCTCATGTGAACATACTATCTATTCCAGCAAACGTTGTTTTGGCCTATAAATTTAAAAATATATATATATATGATGATTTCCATAAATCCGTTCTTAGTGAACGTCTATCTCGCCAAATGAGTAATCATGCAAATTTCAATTCAATCGGGTGTATAGTTTTAGAAATCTTGTAATGAGTTGTGTTTCGCTTATACATAGATAGGAAAGTCTAGAAAATTAAGAAAGCTAGAGTAGTGAAATAGATTGTGTTTAATAGCCAACACTCTTACGTAGTATGTATACATATGTAGGATTGAATTATAACTCATCTTTTAACATTTTAAGTAACGAATTTCAAATGTTTTTCTCAGTTATGATTAGCTAAAGTGACGTAGTTGAGAAGAAGGAAAACTTCTTCACTCGTAGAACATTCAATTACTGTTTCTCCTATTATTTGTATCTTGCATGCATTGTATTTCGCCCCACATGCATATATACTAATTCCATTGCTGTTCATAACGAATTTCAAGCTGTTTTACGAAGTAAGGATGTTTAGTATTGATATCATTTAAAAACAGGTATATTAATTTTGTTTTTGACTTATTAACATGTGTTTTCATTAATTTATAGGTATCGAAAGTTTTGTTTCTAGCAAGCTTATCGAATTATAATATTATTTTCTATTGTTAACTATAGGGAAGCAGTAGTCATTTCAATTGTTTTGCATGCTGTTTGTGGCATAGCATGTCTACTTGTTGTTGCAAAATCTCAATGTATAATATAGAAAAAATGTGTGATTATTGTACCTATTGTGAACTTGTAACACAATATGTTAAAGTAAATAAATATATCTTACCTTATCCATTTAAGAATTATTTAATTTCGCGCTAAAATCAGCACATGTTCAGGAATCCTTATGGTTTAGCACTGTCAAGTGATGTTTTCTTAATTGACAGATGGCATCGAACCCATCGATATACTACGTGGTGCAGTTCAGAGAAGTGCCTTACGAAAATGTTGAAGAATTAGTGATCGTGCCGTATTCTTGGGTGAAACGCGTCACCCCGATGGAAGATCAAGTGTTGGTGGCGTACCCTAAGGAGGAACCTGCCGTTACATGGAAACGCGTTATGAGAAATGAACCACCTGAAAATGAGTGGAATACATATTTAGCTGAAAAAATATATCTCTTTGGTAAGTTCATTTCTGTAACACGCTTTATATTAACTTCAATTAATGTGTAATGTTCCCACATAAACTTACTCTGTATTTAATTGATTTGATTTTGTAAATAACTTAAGTTTTACCACAATTTTATTTGAAGTATTTTTTTACACAATTCACACAGCGTCATCTAGTCCCGAAGTAAATAGCACTTGTGTTATGGGTACCAGACAACTGATATATTACATACATACTTTTCTTTATAAATAAATACACATTTATTTTTATTTAAATATTTATTTATTGGAAAGCATAACAAATAACAATCACAAATATTTAGTATACATATGGTTACTGTCTTGATCTAGATTGCTATCAAGGCGTGCTGGCACATAAGTCTCAAAATTATATTGACACAAAACACTAGTACTAGCAAGAGTAAATATTTTAAAGATATATATTCAAAAGTCAGTAATAAAACAATCTAAAAGAAAAATAGTCTTAGTAAATATCAAAATCAGGGAAAATGAAAAGGAAATAATTTACGGAGAATAATTTTAGCAGTATTAATAATGAAATTTTGAGCGTCACAGCTGGAATTAAACATGTCCAACGATGCTCTTTCGAGAGCTCATTATATACACGAAACATTCTTGTTAAAAGATTATAATACGATGTATTATTTTTGCTTACCTGTACCTAATGTGAAAGTATTGTCTGGTATACGTCTACGGGTAGATAATGTGAACAGTTCTCGGGCTAATACAGAAATTGCGTTCCAATCAGCGAAAATGTATTATTCCTGCCTGGGTGCATGTCTCACTAGTTCGTATGACAAGTTTAAACTTGTTCTCTCAAGTAGTTTGTTTACGCGAATTTCCGCAGTAGAGGTAGACATATTGCGTGTTTTTCGTTAAAATGGCTACACTTGAATGTCGTGCGGTCATAAAATTCTTCGTTTTGGATGGATTAACCCCTAAGGAAGTTCATCCGAAGTTGACAAAAGTTTACGGGGACTCTAGTCTGAGAAATAATTTGCCCGATTAACTTATGAAGTTAATTTCCTTGCAGATAGTTTTAACAAAGCATACAATTGGATTGTTAAGAAAAGAAATACACGCGATGGTGAGTTACTTTTTACTAAAAATATATTTTATTTTTGTGTTTTGTCTGTAATACTAATGCATTTAGGGCCTAGGATATAGATGGTGTGCAATTTACGACAATGACTTATGAAATGTAAATATCACTTAAAATAATACTTTATGTAATATCTGCAGGTTAGTTGCGAGTTTTATCAATACTTTTTTGAAGGTGCAGGTTCCTGGCCTCCAATAGGTTTGTTGTTGAGACAGAGTTCTTCTTCAGAGGTCTTCTTGGGAGTAGTGTTTCAATATAATACGTAATAAAATACGTTTCCATTATTCTATGATTCCATAATTTATTTAAAAAATGCGCTGTGTATATTTACAAATACGGTATGTGAATGGATGCTAAGTTACTACGATATTGTATTACTTTATAAGTTATATAATACTGCAAATGTGTGAGTGAGATGGAAGTGAAGATTAGTGCGTATCGTGTTGCACACCGTAATTATAAAACTTTGCGGTTTTCTGCAACACATACACATACACAAAAAATCAGCGCTCGCCGCATTTGTCGCGCCTGTCTGTAAGAATGAAGAGCAAATCGTGGTGCTGCTACACTTTATTAAATGTCAACGTGAACAATAACGTAGAATAGATGCTTGGATACATTATAATTGACGACCAGAATAGAGATGTCGGTGAGAAAACTCGAGCCGTTCGACGTGGCCAAGGACAGTTGGAACATGCACGTGGACGGGTTAGAACAATACTTTATTGTAAATGATATGAAACCGGCTTCAAACAGCCACTTTGATAACTGCTACCGGGTAACGAACTGATGATTAAACTATGAGAAGACATTTGCAGCCCAAACCTAGTATTCTGGTAGAGAGATTCAAGTTCAGGCAACTCACACAAAGATGCGGTGAATGAAAAAAATACGAATATGTTGCCGAGTTAAAAGGATATACAAAAAATTGTGTTCGTCTGTGGATTGTTAAATAATAATATCAAACAGAGGCTCAGAAGACGAAATATGCTTCGATTCGACTTTTAAGCTAGCAGTGACAATAGAGGCGGCTGAAGCAGATGCAGCTTAAATGGAAAATTTAATTGATTACAGTCTACGGTGGCAAACCCACTTCGGGTATTTGCGAGTATAAGCTTTATGTCTGTCGAGAGTGCAAGGAAAAAGGACATTTGAAAAAAATGTATCCGGAAATATCTACAGTATCGTCAATGTCCAACATGGATGGCAAAAAGGCTGAATGTTCCACACAATTTGACTGATGTGTTCAGGAGGTAAACGATAAAAGTACGGCAAAAGTATATTCAGCTATTCGTAATTTCATGAAAAAAAAAAATGGATTTCGTTCATACAGGTACTCGATGAACGCAGTAATTTCGCAGCTGGATCTTGGTGCATATTGATGGAAATAGATACGGGTAGTGCGATTTCATGTAGGGTAAAACCGGGATAGATGCCGCAGTGAGATAGATGCCTCACTTTCAAAAAACCCAAGTTCTCAAACTCGCCATTAAGAAAATATAAAACCACTTATGAAATATAATCGTAACAGTAAAATAGAGTAGAACTTCTTGAAGTCGAAAATCTCCTAAGCTCGAAAATTTATCTAGAGACTTTTACCGTCGCTGGACCCAGCACCAAGCGTAGTTGCTTGGCGATAGCATTGGTCAACGGTCCGCTCACTTCACCACCCGGCACGATAAACATGCGGGCGCTGGTGAGTGGTGCGAGTCGTCTTCATCCGGCCGACCGAGGACGCGCGACGACGAGACGTATAATTTCTTTCGCCTCCAAGGTGAGGTACACGGTCTCTTCGACGTCAGCGATGGCTTTGGCCGCCTTGCCTTTGCCCGCTTTTTAGAAGTAGAGGCGGGCAGGGGTGGAAATTCATTGTCCTCCCGGAGCTCGGCTGTATAGCAGGTGGGATCACACTGCGGGGCAGCTTTTTGGCCTTAAGGCCCTCTTTAAGTATCGCGAGGCGGGAGTCCATCAGATCCTGAGTCGGGGACTCGATGGTCGGAGCCATCACGACCGGGAGAGCCGCAGATAATTCGCTAAATCGGCACGTTGCCTGATCCAGTTCCACGCGTAGCCAGGGGGGGGGGCATTGTGGGGCAATGCCCTACCTTAAAATCCTCAATGCCCTACCTTAAAAATACCAAAAACTAAGATAGATTATTATAATTAAATTTTATTCATAGTTTGAGATAAAAAAAATTATAGTGATAATTATCTAAACTTTTCCGTTCTTCGCATTTTTAATAACATGGCGAATTGTAGAATTCAGCTGTTAAAAATATTTTTTATTATTATTCTAATTATTATAATAAGTTTGCAGAAACAATATGATCTAAATGGTATTTTTGGTCGTATCTATTTACTCGTATCACCACACCCAATAATTAATTATTGCCTCACTCTCACTCAGAAGTGGATCTCTACATCCAAATCTGGAAGGTCAACCATCTTGTTCGCTTGTTCTTCATCATTGAGTATTTAATAGTTCTTAGATCCATGCTCATGATCTGTCATATACATGGTGATTGATTTAGGAGCCCGTGCTTCGAGAGCAGATCAATTATGATAAATTTTTTACTTCTGCCTCAAATTCGACTCTAGCTTCAGCCCTGCTCCCCTTGCAGATTTTATTGGTGACTTGGAGGACCGCCACCTCTTCGGTTGCCGAGCGACCAGCTAGTTCTTCGGCCGTCTCGGACACTATCTCCGGACTCCTTCAGGGCCTTCACTAGCGTGTCCTTCAGACCCTTCGAGGTCTTATAAATCTTTGCTACGACCTTCATCGACTCTTGAATTTGTTGCTACAGGCCGATGGAGGCTTTGGCGTGGTCATCCTCGCCTTCATATGCGTCCGTGTTCTCAGCCGCAGCCACGGCCTCAGCTACAGCTGCGGCCTTTCTTGTGACCCTGGACTTTATCAGGACGTTGATCTTCACGACCATGCTTTTTTCTAATTCGAGGTTAAGATCTTCGCGCACGGCCTCGGCTAGCGCGCGTTTGGCCTTAGTTAGGACGCAGTATTCGTCGGTGATAGGGGCCTGCCTCTACCCCTCTTTCCAGCTTTCCTGACAGCCCAGCCTCAGCATTTTTGTTTTACTCCTTTGAGCGCCACATCTCGACTTTGTCTACACCCTAGGGTGCATAGGGGATTTTCTATCCTTTCGGGTAGTAGCCCGATGGGGCAGTACTTTATCATTGAGTGATTTCATATTTTTCCTTTGTTGTTTTGGCACTTGGGAACGCGTGCCCCCACCACAGCCCCTCAACGCACCATGGAACCTTAAGCTGAAGCTTAAGGTTCCATGTGTGGGCTGTTATAGGTTCCTCAGCCTGTCTACAAAGTTGAGAGATTCCAGTCGGGACTCGCCTCGCATTCCCGCCGTGTGTCAGTCAGACGTGGGTATGAACATCAGACGATATCCCGGGACAGGATCTAAGGATGACATAGATGATATATAATAGGTCATAGATAGGACCTATGAGTCGCGTCGCGTCATAACCAGCCTAGGTCAGTCCAGGATGTCTGGCTGACAGCGAAAATGCGATTCCCGTCCCAGGGTTCACTCTCTGAGCGGGTGCAGTCGAAGTGGGTATGGTTGCCTTGTACCAGATCAGGACCCGAGGTAGAACTGGAGACCCGACTAGCATTCACAGCCATCACACCGGAGCTCACGCCCAGAGAACGAGATTGGGACAGGGTTGGGGCTTTGAAAAGAAGTAAGGTAACGGAATTCAGTCTCCTCGGAAAGGACCCCTCCTTAAATGAGGCAGCGGATGCTCGGGTATGCATACCTGTGTACTCCTTGGACAGAGGAGCACCTTGGAGGGGAGGAGTTAAGATACTTTCTAGAAAATATTGTCTTAAAATAATTTCAGATTTCAATTTAAATAATTTCAGTTCCAAATAATATGAGGTGTTTTCCGAGAGACTTCAGAGGTTCACAGACAGCACACTGGGGTTCCAGTTACACGCCGACGCGAAACAGACCCTATCGCTCTATGCGCAACGGGTTATGGGTGAACGCACGCTCGGCCAGCAGTCACAGGATGGAGTGGTCTCACCGATTAAGTCCAGGTATTTATTAAATAAAATTAGAGCAGATTTTTTAAAACTATATCCAGAGTAGGCGTTTTTCTTGATGACGTCATAATAACAGGAGATAATAATCGCTCACACTTAAAAAATTTCCATGAAGTGTTTGATAGGCTTAATAAGGACTCAAGAAATAAACGAGTATGTCATGCGAGCGTACTTTGAATCAACAGAGTTGGGGCTATCGGATCAAGTACGGGTCTATCCAGCGGTTGCACTTGTTGGATGAGTCTATACTAGCCTGTCTTCGTAATGAAATATATACTAACCAATAAATTACCATCACAACATGCCCACCGATAATGGGAGAGGTGTTTCGCAACATCAGACATATACCAGTCATTCTGCCTGAACCAGATGTGTGTAGCAAAGGGTTAGTAATGCATGCAGCCAGGGTAATGAGCTGATGAGGAGCGCTTTGGAAGGGGCGTTTCAAGATATAAAATACGCCATAGACCACGCTTACCACGTTTACCCATGCATAAACATAACCTCTTATTAATGGAAGTTCAAGATTCATTGTTATGCCTGTATTTTTGGGAAAAGAAACACCTTGTAGAAACGCATTCTATCCTTTATTGCGGTGCTGTTGCTATGTGCCGCGCAGCTGGAATTCAGTTCTCTAGCCATGCCCATTGCCCAAAGACAGCAATATTACGACGGTAAGCCATTGTGCCAGAAGAGGATAGAATTTCGTATATACAGAATTAGAACTCTCATAGGGGTTTTGTAAATCAAGCCTTTACAGGTATCAATTTGATCCCAGAAGATTATTGAGGCAGGAACGTAATATTTTTATTAACAAAATGTTAAAGCGTGGGCTGGCAGGCTTGGTCGGTATAACTTGAACTGCATATTCCAAAGGGATCAGAAATCTATAGAAAATGGAATAAACTAGATAACCCTGTGCCTGAGTGTCAGGGGCCAGATACGGTGACAACATTCTGGAGCAACATCTGGTCGGTGCCAATCAGTCATAGGAATGGTGAGTAGATTAGACTGGGTTAACAGGCTTGCTACGAGATAGACGATATGGAGACGATAACTCTTGAACCACGAGACATCTGTTGTGCAATACGTAGCTCACGTAGAAATTGAAAGTGCTCAAGATGCATTGTATAAAGTGGTTCAAAAGTTCGCATTCCTGTTTAGCTAGGCAATTCCAGGAAGCTATAAATACTGGGTTACTTCCATCTTTTGTGTCGGAGTATGCATTGCGATATGGTGTTAGTTGACAAGGGACTCACTCCGTTATACTTAGCGAAACAGAACTGGCAAAGTCCAGTGGTGATAAGTGCTTGCGACCGAGCAGATACATGGAAAAGTAAGGAGTTGCATGATAGGTTCTATAATTCCACTTGGTATACCTGATGTGGACCCACTAGCGTCGGTAGGCTAATTTCGCTCCGAAGACTGTTTGGGGAAACAGAAGGTTTTGTCTGTGCAATTATGGACGAAGTTATTAAGACGAACAACTACAGGAGGGACGTTCTGAAGGACGGCCACACTTGACATTTGTCGAGCGTGTCACCTCCTTAATGAATCGTCTTGTCTCTTCATCATCTTCTCGTCTTGATAACATCGAATGCTTGCACAGACACAACTTAGTAGCCAGGATTATCCACCAGTAACTAGCTTTGAAATATAATCTTGTAACCTTGGAGGTGCCCTATTACTAATATAGGCCCGAGCTAGTTCTCGATGATGGCTCTTATACCTACGCTCTACTGGGATCGGCCGATTATCCGTGCAGGGGCGGAGGAAGAATACTAATCTCTGTGACCGGGGTCGGCCTGTCGTAAAAGGCGACAAAACAACCCACCCTAGCTACGTGGTACTTGAGCCACCGGATGTAATTAATTTGGAATAATTTTTAAAAAGTATGGGTTAAATGTTAATGAAGACAAAAGCTAGTTTTTGGCAGATTGGGTAACGTATCTAGTTTTGTAATTGATAAGCCTGGGGTCCATACTTGTCCGGATAAAATTGAGGCAATTTTACCGATTCCCTCCAACGTTTTCGAACTAAGATTTTTCTAAGGTTTAGTTATTTATTAGGCTAAGTTTGTGCCTAATATTTGTACAGTATTTGCCCCTTTATATCGATTGTTGCGTTAAATACGAGTGGAACCAGTCCTGTAACATAGCCTTTAACTGCGTAAAGGAAATGTTAGTTTCTAGTGAGGTATTGGTACACTATGCACCTGACTTGTCATTGATATTAACGACAGATGCCAGCACCGCAGGCGTCGGAGACGTTATATCACGCGTAACATCAGAAGGGAAGCACCTATACCGTATGCACCACCGGTTTGCAATTCTGCGGAAAAGTCAGCTAAAGCTTCCTTGTCTATCTAAGAATAAGTTCTTAGATAGACAAGGAAGCTTTAGCTGTTACCGTTGGTGTTAGGAATTTCTATCAGTATTTAATTTTGTACGTCATCAGTGTTGTAGTTATGGCCACAATATTATACAAGATACGTGAATAATATCAAGAACGCGGTAAATGCTTTATCGCGCTTACCGATACCCAGGTCGGGTGGAGAAACAGCACATAGAGACAGAAGTCAGAAGAAGTCACTCGGTTATAAAAGCATTAAGCATCGTTTGCACCTTTTGGTTTACCCAGGGAAATAGTATCAGATAACGGTCCTCCATTTTCAAGTTCAGAGTATGCCAGTTTTATGACCAATAACGGAATAAGGCTTTCCTTTTCTCCGGTTTAGCATCCCTCTTCAAACGGTACGGCTGAAGGCGCGGTTAAACTTTGTGTGTATGTAAACTTACTTTGAAAAAAGCAATACACGATGGTAGTGACTTGACGCGGCCTTACAATCATATCTATTGGCGTGTGTCCGGCGAAGTTGTTGCAAATATGTTTAAACATATTTGCAACAACTTTCTATTATTAGAAACTTATAGTGCCTTGATTTGTTACGAATCACTAGATCTATTTAAGATATAGTACATATTAGACAGAAAAAAGCTCAGGCAGTGGTTTTAAGACTGGGGATGAAATATAGGCCCGTAACTATGGTAGGGGCAACAAGGGTGACGGGAAATATTAAAGAAAGAAGTATCTGTCGATCAGGGAAACGGTCCATCGATAAAAAGGCATGTCAATCAAATTAAGAATATATGGTTATATACGAAAGGGCCTTCAGGCGGAGCACCACGCGATCAAACCTCGTCAGCACGGCAGCCAGTAGAACCCAGCTGCTTACTCCAGGTGACATTTCTGAACGTGACGTACCATTAGGAACAGAAACTAATAGTGGCAGCGAACGAAACACATCGTTTCATCGTCACTGATCCCCAAGCGCGTTCGTAAACCTGTCTGACGTTTTGAAAATGATAAAGTGTATGATTTATTTTACGATTTTCTAATGTATAGATATACCTAGTCAGGTCATAAATTCTGTCACATGTTTAATGTAAAATAATTGTAGCAAGTTTATTCATTATGTAACCATTCATATACCAAAATGAACTTAACAAAACATAGATTCTTATGACATTAAAGTTTATTCAAAATGACCTCCGTGATTTTGAATACAAGCCTTCAATCTGCGCGGCCAGTCGTCTATCGCAGCACGAACGAGGTCCATGTCAATATCGGCGGCTGCCTTAATCAAGGATGTCTTGAGTGACTCCAAATTGGGATGAGGCTTTGAGCACGCCTTTTCCTCCAAGTGTTGCCATATCTTGTAATCTAACGGATTCAAATCTGGACTGGAGGAGGGCCAGTCTTCGTGCCGGATGAAGTCGATTTCACGCGCCGCCAGCCAGTCTTATGTGCTCTTCGCTCTAGGAGCTGGCGCCGAATCTTGTTGGAATACCCAGTGCCTGTTATTGAACATGGTATGAGAAACAGGTTCCACAAGGTTCGTCAGGACTGTATTTTGATACACAACAGCATTCGTTTTTACACCTTTCTCACAAAAATGTACCTCTGTTAAGCCCCAATAAGAAACTCCCAACCATACCATGAGCGAGGATGGAAAATGACCTCGTTGGACACGCGGAATACGGTTGCTCGCTTCTTCACTACTGTGTGCGTACACCTTATCATTTTGTTTGTTGTAGCTCTCTTCTACGGTAAACATTTTTTCATCCGAAAAAAGAATTTCCGGATATTTTTTTCCCGCGTACCGCTTCAACAAAGCGCGGCATCTCTTCAGTCTCAGGTCCATTAGACGAGCATTCAAACGATGTCCTGTTTTTCTTCGATATGCCCGAAGCCCTAGTCTTCATTTAACACCCTTTTCACCGTGGTTCTGCTTAACCCCATCTGAAGGGCCAACAGTTTCTGCTTACGTTTGGGATTTCTTTGAATTCGTGCCTTCACAGCTTTTATCACTGCTGGAGTCCTAACAGACCGAGGGCGACCACTTCTTGAGCTGTCATCTACACTAGAGTCTTCATTGTATCGTTTGATGGTACTCGTTTATCGTATCTTTTGGTTATATTCAAATTTTTCAATATGTTAAAAATTTGAATTGGCGCGTAACCGCAACGATGCAACGCAATAACTGCAACACGGTCTTCTTTAAGCGTCCACTCCATATTTAAAAATGAGTAAAATTCTAAAAGTATACATTTTTATTTTCATGAACAATTGGAAATTCGAATTCAATAAACTTTTTTGTGGCCAGCATTCTAAAAGAAAAGTTTTTACTGTGTGACAATACTTATGACCTGACTAAGTATAAGTTATAATTGACTTATGACAATCTTTTGGACTGTAGTACAGGTTCGGCACGTGCTAGGCTTTTGGCCGTGGGTGCGCATGAGGCCGGCTACTGGCTTCACGCGTACCCTTCGTCAAATGCAGGAATATTTCTTGAGCCTGACATGCTCCGAATCGCAACCTGTCTACGGCTTGGGGTTCCGGTCTGCGCTCCTCATAAATGTCCCTGTGGCAGTGATGTCGACAAGCTAGGACATCACGGACTGTCATGCCAAAAAAGTGCAGGCCGCTTTTTGAGACATGCCGCACTTAACGATATCATACGCCGGTCTCTTGCCACCGTCAACGTGCCAAGTCTACTTGAACCGACTGGTATTGCAAGAGACGATGACAAGAGACTGGACGGTATGAGTTTGATTCCATGGAAAGTGGGCCGGGTGCTGGTATGGGATGCAACCTGTTCAGACACGCTGGCCCCTTCCCATCTACATGGAACCAACAACAGAGCTGGTGCGGCTTGTGAAGCGGCTGAAAAAGCTAAAGCATGCAAATACATGGGTCTAGGCTCCGAATATGATTTTGTCCCATTCAGTGTCGAGACCCTTGGTCCGTGGGGTCCTAGCGCTATAAGGTTTTTTAAGGTAATAGCAAAAAGGTTAGTCGACATCACAGGAGACCGAAGAGCTGGCAGCTACCTTGGACAAAGAATTAGTCCTAGAACCTTTCCTAAAGGGATAATAGATAGAAACCGCAAGGCTTCGCATCGCACAAGGGCAGGTGTGAAACAATCGTCGATACGCATATTTTTAATTTTGTAGAGGGCACCCAAGAACACTGCTTTCGAACGAAACAGATGAAATGGCTACGTTCTTCTGACATAGACTTACTTAATTCTTTTGCTCTACGTTATTTATTTATTTTTTGCAGATCGTGGCAGTTATAACTTTAATGCAAATTTGAATAAAGAAAATGACATAATAACACGACGAGACACCGAAGAAGAAAATACATCTCTCCGTTTATTAACATCTAACGAACAATCACTACAGGAAGTTAAGAAAGATTTGCTAAAGCAGAACCCGACATCATCTTTGATTTCCGTTAAAGATATCAGCTTTGATAAAGCTGACAAGGTACCAGAAAATGTCAATAAATATGGAACAGGTGAAGCATCTCAACCTTTAAACTTTGTGGAAGAACTAGAGTGTTTGACAAAACATCAATCGTCACCTACGCACACAGTCAGTTCTGATCGAAAATCAAGCACACAGCAATTAACACAAACTTTTCAAACTGAAAATGGTTCCAAAGAAGATTCTCATCACAAAAAAGATAAAAAACATGAGAAGAATACGAAGCGGTCACGCCTAAGCAGCCAAAAGTTGCCAGCGCCCGCGTCACCAGAGATAACCTTGCCAGAGGTGCGGTCCGTTGGTGAACCAGACCAAAAAACAATCAAGATGAATAACGATAAAAACAGAGAACCTCAACACAACGCTAGACACAAAACACATATTTCAAGTTCAAATAAGGTGACTGACAAAAAGAATGTATCTAAGCAGTCAAGTCATATTCATAATACAACAGAAAACAATAGCTGTAAAAGCTCTCACGAAGACCAGCTTAGCTCAAAAGAATTCACAAATACTGCCCAAAGTCAATTAGAGAACTTAGAACCAAAAACTATGAATCGTGATTTAACTTTGGCAGAAATTAAATCAAAGCTGAGGAAAACACGTAAGAGAATTGCTGATGAACTTGATAAAGCATATGAATATATAAAAGAAAAGTATGACGGGGATCATAAACTGTAAGGTTGGGTTCTAATGATCTAATCTTGATGAAGAGCCAGCACCAGTCAACTTTAGTATAACAGTAGTGGCCACAGGCATCTACGGCTGTTACATTCAATTCTTTTCAAAAACTATAAACAAGAATTTGGGTTTAATTAATATACTTACTAAATAATTATTACCACACGCCGACCGCTAAGTCATAATGACAGCAGCGAGCGATCTTCCTCACATAGTACCTATTATTCGCTGTAATTTAGGATTTGTTCAATACCCTCAGTTAACTGTTCAATTGATTTCTTAATTAATTACTTGATTCTATCTATATTTTGTTACACTGAAGAAAATACTAAAATGCCTTTCTAGTTTGTAATTGTTGTGTAGGAGCTTAATCTTATTTTTTGTACTTGTTTTTTAAATTATAATATCTTTAAGGTGTTAAAGCTGTTGTTATTTTGCATTTTTTATATTTTTGTCAACATCATCGTAAAAGTGGGCAGTTAACATACTAGTGATGAAAAAGGAGATGCCTTCATCAGAAAGTAAATTTAGATAAGTAGATAAAAAACTTTATTGTACTTTTTTTTTTATTCGAATTGCGATTTTATTACAATGAAATTTAAAATAATTACAAGGTATTTAAATACAAGAATAATTAAATATTAGCGTAAATCTATCCATAAAAATAGAAAATCAAATATTAAATAATGAAAGAAACCAAAAACTGGAAAACTATAAATAATAAATTGATTCCAAATCGCTTTCGGCCGGAAACGTTCCCAAAACGCTGGCTGCATTACCGCGTTGGATGGCAACACTTATCCTTTGCCCTAAATACAAACCAGCTTTTTGATCCCGTGAGACCTCTATCAAGCGTTTTGACAGGTCTCGATAAAGTCTATGTGCTTGTGGACCCCACGGCCCCAGAGTATCACACCGAAAGCCACAAATATGAATCCACTGTCAATGGATGAATATTTGCGGCATTTCAGGTCCTCTTGTTTTGCAGCAGCAGCACCAGCTACCAGAGCTGTATCTGGAAGATGGGAAGCCGCTAATGTGTCTACGCAGGTGGCGTCCCATACCAGAGGGCGTCCCATCCTCCAGGGCACCAATGTCTGGTCTCCTACCATCGTCGCGACTTAGTCCATTTGGTTCCAAAATGGAAGGCACCCCGACGGTGACAAGAGAACGACGGATAATGTCATTTAATGCAGCGTGTCTTGGTATTCGGCCAGCGCTTTTGCAACACGATAAACCGTGGAGCCCTAGGCCACCGACTTTATTCCCACACCTACAGCGATGAGGAACTACAGCTGTTGCCCCCAGTCGAATTGAGGCCGCAATTCTAAACGAATTATTGTCCAGGAGCGTACCTGAATTCGCCGAGGGTAAGGCTTGAAGCCATAAACCTGATTCCCACTTGGAGACAGCTCTAAGACGGGCGCGCTCTGTATCGTTAGCGCTAGAAGATAAAAGATTTTTGTGCACTCAACTACTGAGAGGAGCGTCCCAAAGCTTTTGTACCTTGGGCTCCATTGGACAATTAGTGTTCGGGCATGCTAAAGACCAAGCATGTCTTGCCTCAGACAAGTACGGGCCCTCAAAATCACTAAGTGATGGATGTAGAATTTTACCGATGAGGTCCACAGTACTGTGAATTGAGGAAAGGAAGGCAGGTAAAGCTACATGAGAAATTTTGCGTTTTTGAATTATTATAATAATTATAATAATTTTTTTATTGTACTTATTAAAAAAAGGTATGAAAATGTATTTTTTATCTTTATCCGTGCAGGGGCGGAGTCGGTCTGTCGTAAAAGGCGACAAAACAACCCATCCTAGCTACGTGGAGGTGCTGGCTTTTTCCCGAGTTCACTCGTGTTCTAGTTCAAACGTGTCCCTACGCGCAGTATATATTTTTAATAGGTTACCTTGAGCCTCCTGAATGGCTTCCATTGTGAAAGTTGATGACGTAGTAATGCACTGACTCCTTACTTTATAAAAATGCTGTGTTGTGTTTGGAATAAACACAAGGCAGAAGACTAGTTACCAACTTTATGCAAACATTTAAATTACGTTATTTAATAGCAAATAAATAATTTTATAAGTTTAAATTAATCGAGAACAATTTTCAACACTGTTACGTTTTTTTGTTAAATATAAATTAGAGCAGGCTTTAAAAATTATAGCAGGTTAAATACTGAAAACGCAATATCTAGGTTTTGTGTTTAGACGATGAATTAAATCTGCGAATGAGGGGAATTTTTTTAAGTCACAAAGTGAAATCGCCAGATTTTCACAAAATGAAATTGGCTGTGTAAGCCCATATCATAATAAACTGTTGCATAAATATTTTTTCCTTCGAGGGGATCAAACTCACAAACAAGACTGTCAAACCGTGTGTATTCACAATGAGCCATCTGTTTAGCAAATAGCAATATGGCTGCCGATTTTTTATCATAAATTTCTGTATTTGTTTTGTAGTTACTAATCTTGGTGATGAAATAACAAGTTATTTATGTAAACTATTACTATTATATTATATCTAGGATTGTAAATTAATCCTAACTTTTAATTATACTATAAATCAAATATGAGTATGTTTGTTATGGTTTCACGCCTAAACCGCTGAACCAATTTTGATAAATTTCGGTATAGTCATAGATTGGACCTTGGAGAAGGACATAGGCTTTTCTAAATTCATGTGGTAGAACAACGTTTGCCGGGTCAACGAGTTAAATATAAATGGGTTTATTTTAAATACATGAAATCCACGGCTTGTAAAATACAATGTAGTACCTAACTGAAGGAATCAGGAAAGTAAAATAGAGATTCTGTACTAAGACGCGTGTTTACGATAGTATAATTGCAAATGGAAAATATTGTAATAAAATATTCTACTTATGCTAGCCCGTTGTTTCTCTCCCACATATACATACATACATATAGATTTTAGCTAGAGATTACGAACTCATATTTTCTAGATAAGGTTTGTGTAAAAATCGCAGAAGTCGTCAGTTTTGCTGTTGTTTGTTCTAAAGTCGTAAATTTAAGAGTATCTACATATTTAATGTTTTGTTACTGCAGTGGCACTCGAGGTTGGTTCATATAGAGATGCGTGTGTGCCATATCTTTCCTACCATATTGGATTAATCGTACATATCGAATATTTTCGTAAACTGATTTATCCAGCATCCCACGCTTTTGCCACAGTAATACGTCACAGTAATTCGTTCAATATTGTATTCCTATATTAAGAATCATTTTTCACTTTTTACTTCAATTTGTCACTAAAGTGTGTTCTTTATTGTGACTTGTCTTGTTCTGTAAATATTGCAGATGTTTAAAAGATTCTCGCCATTTCTGAGATATATATTTAACAATAAAACAATATTGAACTTAATTATTTTATTAAAAGTTAATATAGCGCCTGATAAAAAATATTTCATCAGGCGTAATTTGTAATATGTTGCCATTTTTTGATCCTGTCGATCCTCATTAGAATAATGTTATAATCTTATTGCATTATTGTATTGTCATCGGTCCTAAATAAGTCTGCAACATGTGAATTAAATGTGACCGTTTAAATTGGGTCAAAATTGTGTTCAAAGGAGTCACCATAAACAAACATACAATCATACACGTGAAACGAATAAAAGCGTGTTAAAAATAAGCAAGAGCCGTAGTATTCATAGAACCACTGACAGGTTGACACCCTACTTAATAGTAAGCAGTTAGCGTCACCTATAGGTGTTTGCGACGCTAGGAGAACAGCTGACTCGCTGCCATTCGCGTAGGAAAACTGAAACCTGAGTCATGTATGCGGGAAAATAACACAAGCTTAGTATGGTGGCATACTTAAAGACCAGGGACGCTTGGCATCCAGTTGGGCTTGGAGCTACCACCTAGTTAGGGTTGTTTTGTCGCCTATTATGGATAACCCGCCCCCGGTCGCAGAGGTCAGTAATCTTATCCAACCCTTCACGGAGAAAAGTAGCTCATCATCCGGGTCTAACCTTTAAATACTCAAAAATATCCAAATTTTCACAATTTCAGGGCGAGTTGGCGACATGACGTCATTTCAGAAGGGAAAATAAGTAGTACTATAATTTTGATTTTCTTTGATGGAGTACGTGACTGTGATTGGTCGGTGGTGACGTCGCTGCGACCCCTGATTGGTCGGCGACCATGCGAAAAAAGTACGCTTTGTGCCGATTCCAGTGATTATCCTGACTCTTAGTTATGTTACGGCAAACCAGTTCACAGCTGTCGATATATGTTATCGATACTTTTGATATTTTTTTGTTGCTGAGGAGCAGTAGACCGGCTGACGGCCACGTAATAGTAAGCAGCAACCGTCGTCTTTGAATGTATGTGATGCTAGAGGCACCGCAAACAGGTTGCAGTCCGCATAAGGGTATAGGAACCTGGATCACTAATGCTGGAACACAACACATGGTTATTATGGTGGCATACTTATAGATCAGGGATGGTTGCCATCCAGTTGGGCTTGGAGCTCCACCACCTAGCTAGAAATGTTTGTCACTCATTGCGGAGTCATATTTCACACTAGGTGGAAGGGTCTCATACTTTGATTAGTATTTTAAATTAAAATACTATTCTTAGATTATACTTGTGATGACTGATACAACTGAGATTTAGTGATTTGATCACGATTTCTATGAATATTTTATAACACCGTTTACTTTCTTTTGTATGTGATATATTTATACAACTACTAGCTATGATTCAAATTATAATTTTTTTTCCATTACAGTCATAGAATATAAGAGAAAGTCATTATTGTCATCAATTGTCAATTAATTATGATTCATTTTTGATTTTTTATTCAGTTCAGTTCAGGTTATGGTTCCAATGCCTCTAGCATCGATTTTGCCAGTATCAAAGTTACAAAAGTGACAGGTTGTAATAAAATAAACTGTAATTTAAAACGCGTGAGTTTCGAAAGCTAAGAAGGCTTCGAAAGTTATCTGGAATCCTGAGGGATTTTTTATTCGACCACGCACTGTTGTAATATTCATATATTTATGATTGACAATGACTTTACCAATATTATAAAATGGATTTACTCTATAGTCCTGAAGGAATACATATATTTAAGTTTCAAAAACTTTATTTAGGTATCACACGACCTACGAAAAAACATTAAGATGTAACACATATGCTACATAGTGTCTGGCATGTTTCGCCTTACATTTCAATATTTATGTAATAGATATAATGAATGTGAGTATCGATAATTGTTGGTAAGTGACTCGTCCCTCACTAAAGGTGTTTACTATTCTCGAGGTGTATAATGGGACCAGTGGCAGTTGGCAGTTACCGCCGCGTCTCAATCAACCCACCTTTTACTTACAGTTAGAACGGGACAGTCATATTTCACAGTCAAGAGAGAAAGGGAGGCGGGAAACGCATTCACAGATATTGTGCTTTTCAAATAAAGTATTTTATTAATATCTGCAACCGGATTTAAACTTTATTGCATTGGCTTAAGATTTATATTTCTTAAAAATGGTCTATAGGTGTATTTGTCATATCAATATTTAGCATGTATGTTTGCGTGGAGTAATATGAATGCAAATAGTAATGGCGCATTTTTATTCGAAATGTTTACATAGAGGGGCGCAGCTCCCCGGAGGGTAAATATGGCGGACGCCATTTTGAAAAGTCCGCTCCAAAAGTACAGCCAGCAGAGTGTTATTTGATTCTGAGTGAGAGGCATTAGCTGCGGGGTCCCAATTCATTTCATCCTTGTCAACGACACAACTTAATTGCTTTTTCTGGTAGCTCAAAGAAACCTTCTCAATGAAAGCAAATATTTTTCATCAATTTTCCTGTTCTTATTACCACTGGAAATCCAACAAGTCCAAAAACGTGCATTTATCTTGTTCTTGTAACAATACTTAATTGGGGCCCAAAGGAAAAACACGAGATGTCTGGAAAAAAATAATAAAATTATATAAGAAAAATATAAACATTTTTATGAAATACTATTTATTAGTAGGTAAATGATTAACAACTTTATAAAGCAACCACCTTTAACACAAATTATACTCATATATCTCATAGAGAAACTTAATTCGTGTTTGTATGTTGTATAATTCAATTATTTTATTACTCGTAATGGAATTGATAAATAATACAAATAAATAAAATAATCTTAAAATTAAATCCCAATACAGTTGTACTGTTAATTTTTATCCTTTTATACTATATAAGGATAACTGTAATATAATTTTTTTGTATTACTTATATCACGAAATATTTTTTATGTATTCAAATGTTTTACCACGTTTTCTTAGCGAGGATATAAAATGAGATTATCGTGTTAGCTCAAATATACCCAATAATAACTATGCAACTACCCAGGTATATTCCAAATTTCTGTTTCGTAGCCTAAGGACCCCAGTTCGGTGTCCATAGCTTCGACACAACAAACACGAGATTTTGGCGCGGAGTGGGTTCACTAATTATGGAACCGGACCCAAAATACACATAAATTTATGTGAAAAGATGTAGTTATGCTATTATTATATTACTTATAAGAAAGGCTTATATTATTGATATTGAAGCGTGCAGTTACCAGATCCGCCCTTAGAAAGCCCCTCATAAATCTGTTATACTCGAATCTGTCAATTTGGATTCCTAATGGAGGTCTTCAAATCTCAAGACTCTTTTCCCTTTAACCATGTGGGTACCGCATTGGTACCATAAGTGAGGCGAAAGCACTTTAAATAAGATTAAATTCGGTGATTATTTTTAATATTTTTAAAGTACTAGTCACAGCCGAAATTTCATACGACCCACATTGAATTTACATCGACATGATTGAGGCATATAACAATGAGATCTGCTTAAATTGTTTGATAAATGTCGTTATTAAAGGTATCTGTGTTAAAAGAACTTTCAGAGGATATCTTTTAAAGGGTATAAAATATAATATTATCCACTGTTTTCGCAATATTAAGATGACGACTAAGATAGTAGAGTAGAAATAGACAACATGTTGTGCCGGCCCCACATAGTTTGCGATAAGGCAACAAGAAGAAGAAGATTCGCAATCGGTTGCCATTTGACAGGAAATTTGTTTAAAATTAATCTGAACTGTTTATGACCATGTATGCTATATTATACTGACAGTAGGCCATAACAGTATAAGCATGTTAAACATGCGTTGTTAACAAATTCTACAGATGCTGTAAGCTCTGCACCCATCTTATTAAAGACCGTTACACTAACAGTAACAGGAAACGGCTGTGTACAATGCATATCAAAGCGTAATCTGTCTCACACGATCCATATAAACACGAAAAATGCTATGAAGCGGAAACTAGTTGAATATCTATTTTATTTAACCCGATATGCTAAAGTACGCTGTCAGCATATTCTTCTTAGAAGAGTTTTACTGGGGTAAGGTTATATCTGAAATTTTCGGGTGTTATTTGGGTAATATCATATTATTTTATAATGTATGTGATCCATCACTGTAGGTCTACCATCTTCTCTATATATTCTGGATGTGCGAAAGTGTTCCATATTACAGTACGTATAATACCATAGACAATTTGTGTGATAAGACAGTGCGACACATAAAAAGATATTACGTGGGTTAAAAACAATCTTCTTCTTTATTAACTTGAAATTCTCTCAGTTATTTGGGAGCGGCATGCTTGTGTTTCAGCCTACATGGAAACTAAATGGTATCATAGGTGGAGACTGGAGGAGGACCGGATGAAAGTTACGGGTTCGAATACCACAATGGCATGGTACGTTTGATTTTGATGGGCAGTAAGGGGGATACGCATAATCTAGCACCCCCAAATGGCAACCTCTTGTGGTGCTCCCTGCTGGCGACGGACGAGGCTCTGATGACCGATGAATGAAAATAGGTTGGTACTGCGGTCACTTACCCGCCTGCCAAGCTTGGTGACTAACGGCAAAACCCCTACGTCCAAGAGGCCTACGTCCAGCAGAGGACAAGGAACGGCTGACGACGGACGCAGATTTTCTCACCTAATGTGCATCTTATAACGCTACGTACCTACTAGTATACACCGAGATTACCGCTGTGTGAGACCTGCCATCTTGCCTTGGACAAGCGTAGCAGGTGTACTGTCCGTTTCCACTAGGGGCTCAGCAATGGAACGTTGCGGGTTGCTATTAAAATCGCTACTGAGTTCTGTCACAGAGTTAACTTCTAGGTGGTTTTTTGGGTACTCTTTCTTGAACTACGAGTAAATAGCATACGAAAATGTGGCTAAGCATAGCCCTCCAAATCCAAAGAAAAGGTTGGTGCTAATCCATTACGTAGGTTATAGAGAGGCCCTTTGCTTCTGAGCAAGTTGCCTCGGTCAATACAGTGCTTCTTTTTGCTTGAAATCGAGCGCGTAGGTTTTCTCACAGCTTTTCCCTTGCGCATGCTATTATAATCACACCAGTGAGAGCTTTGGTGCTCAGATCTAAAGCCAATTCTCACTTTGAGTGCTAAAACGGACCCAATTAAACATTTGCATATCATTGAATGACAAAGTCAATAAATTATTATTATTTCTTTCCACACATTGAAGAAATGACATTGTAAATGACATGATAAATTTTCCTTACAGGGTTTTTGTAGCTCTTTCTTTAGGAAATTATTACAATATGACCTCGAAGGATGGAGAGGCCGGGGGTGGTTATTGCCGGTGCTTAGGGAATTGCTTCGCTTGTGATAGAGATGCTCGCGCCCGCTGTGGATATCTGCTATTTGGGTATAAGGTTGATGGATCCCGTTACCTTGAAGCAAGGCCAAGAGCCTGCGGGAGGAGTTATAGTTGCTAGCCTCCCACGTGTCCTTGAAAACAAAGGGCAATTCACGCTTAGATGCTGAGAAACAACAAACAAACTGACAGCCTACTTAATAGTAAGCAGTTTTCATCGCTTATGGATGTTTGCGACGCCACGGACACCGCGAACATGCGGACATCAGCGTACTGCATAAGGGTACTGGAATCTGGATCACTAATGACCAAAGCAAGGTTATTATGGCGGCATGCTTATAGATTTATGGTGGTGGCCGTCTGGACGGGCTTGGAGCACTACGAAACACTACAACTAGGATTGTTAAGTCGCTTTTTACGACAGGCCCACTCTGGCAGTAGTAGTCAGTATTTTTACTCCGCCCCTGTAAGGAGAAGATATCTGTTATATTATTGACACATTTTTTTCACGCCAGAAAAAACTAATAAACGCTAATCTCGCTTAGAGACATATAAATTGGTATCAGTATAATTTGTGAGTTGAACAAAGTGGCCGGTCCGGTGCCCTGGTGCGTGCCTCCAGTCTCATTACGGACTTGTCCAAAGTTGTTACAAGTTTATTCGCGTTCGTCATCCGATGTCGCAGCGATAATCAAAACCAATTCTGTAATACACTTTTATTACTATAGGGCTGCCTCCTGACTTCTCTCGAAAAAACTATCATTCGTAATATAAATTATGCTTAGTAAAAAAAAAACCTTTATTTCTATTTGTACGGATTTTCAGCAACATTTTTAACTTTATTATGGCAGAATTTTTTTTTAATGTTAAAGTAAATTTCCTAGGTAATTGAGTTTTTTAAAAGTTTGTCATTTAACCTCTATGCTTTGCAATTGTTTCAGTCCTTTGCAATACATATTCATTCGAGACTTATCTTCTTGAAATTATCTTTTCATAGTTTAAATTGTATTTCTACCAATACTTCTGCTTTCCCTGGGAGATTTATAATTTAGGTCCAAAACTAAAGTCAAACTATAATCAAGAATTTCCTAAGCTTCTTTATTCTAACCATACACAAATTTATCACACTGTCAATTCAATAATTTCAAAATACAGTGTATTTCATCGATTTCCGATGAAAGCCGATCCAGTTGGATCTCGCTACTAGCTCTTCATATGTTTACGTTGAAGTTTAATGGCGCTGACGAGATCTTTGCGCCTCCAGTGAACATCCCAGCTATTATTATAGAGCATCCTGAACAAGACTTTGGCGCATAGGTACCTTTCGGGTTCAAAGGTAAAGGACTAAAATTGCCATTCCTATCATATGAAAGTCTGTCACTGTGGACTATGGAAGGGTGAGGAAGATAAAAGCGGGACAGGAAATGTACTACCGGAACTATGATTATAAAATAAACAATTAAAACTAACCACTTATATGGCAAACCTACAATCCTTATATGGCAAAATGGTGGAATCACGCTTTCGCGTATCTCTGTCGACAACGGCGCAGTTCTCAGAACCAAGATACCTGGTACTCTCTTTTTGTTGTTTTAGATAACAGACAGGCTGACTGTCCACTTAATACCGTCGTCTATAGATGTTTCTGACGCCAGCGGCACCGCTATCACGGCGGAATATTTTCAGACTCTCTTGGGGCCCTACCTTTTGTCGCCTTTTACGACGGGCTGCCTCCGGCTGCAGAGGTATCCTTATTACGCCCCTGTAAGGAGAAAATTTGACTGATACGATTTGTTTATACTGATTGATGTATTATTGTTAGTTCTCGACACATCAGCGGATGCGAGCAGCCCTAGATCGGGCGATTGGGCAGCGTGAACGCAGCCCCGGGGCGATTGCGCTGCGATCCCCAAAAGCTCGTTATAAATTTAATAATGTGACTTGTTAATTCGATTCGTGACATTATTGTGATGGTGACTTGTTGCGTATTCCGTTGGCCCGATGCGCGTCTACCCACGTCTTGCAATTACCACACTTTGTCTTTGTTAGAGACTTTGTTTTTATATAATTTAATAAGTTTAATAATGTGGGATAAGGGCAGGAGGAAGAAACTGATTTCATTTTAATATTTTTCAGCATTATCTATTCTTGAATACATCATAACGTCCATAACGTTCGAAGAACTCACTACAATTAGGGAACTGTAGGGAACAGCATTCTTATTTGGCCAGCCCGACACGCTGAAAGAAAGATACAGGTTAGCAGAGCTCTGCTTTCTCACTGCCGTGAGTATTAAACCTGGGTGGCGATAATTCAGTAATTATTTTACTGAGTGAGACATTCAGTAGGCACAGTGTCCCGTTTCTTTCCGGAATGATGTGCGGGCGAGCGGTTCGCCGCGGGGCGAATTGTGCGTGAGATCGTGACTTTCGACCGCGGCCGCCCACCCTCGCCGCGCAAATTATTTATTTTTTGCATTATCTACGTATATACGTATCGATAATTCTATTCCCTTAATGATGTGCCGAAATAAGGCGATATATTTGCGAGTTTTGTATTCTTTCATTCGATTTTATTTCAAAGATGTTTTTATCGCGTTCGGATGACGGCAAAGAACCCGGCTGGCGCTTTTTATTCCTTGCGATATGACATTATATCTATGATAACCTCATATCTCAATGAATGTCAATATAAATAGCATATAAAAAAGTTACCACTCAAAGAAAAATTAATTCACTCGTCGCCATGCTTCGAAATTGACAGCCAAAGCGAATTTTCATAGAAAAAAAAACTCATGCTGTGTATTTGGTATTTATGAGTCACTCAAACCGAATGTAACTACTACTACTTTAAATACGACAAACTTATTCTTCTACATGATAATGCCACAATATGTAGGTTGCGTTGGTCAAAACCTACCTGAAAATAATTGGGAAATCCTGCTCCACACGCCGTATTCATCAGATATTGCCCCATCCGATTACCACTTGTTCCAGTCGTAGTCTAGCTGGGCAGCGCTTTACATCATATTATGAAGAAATCAAAATTTTAGTCGATTCATTGATAGCCTCAAAAGATAAGGAATTCTTCCGACATGGTATCTGAATGTTTCCAGAAGGATGGGAAAAGTACCTAGTGGCTAATAATGGAGAATATTTTAAATAAAACATAATAATATTATTTGTACACGTATATAAGTAAATGTGTTGAGGTGTGTTAAGCAAATTATGTGTATGTTATAGGTAGGTATTGCCTATGTATGTATACTTTCAGTGCTAACTGTATCCGATTGATTGAGCGTATCAGTGCGGATGCGGAGGCGAGGCGGGCGGCGCGGAGCAGACCTCGGCGTGGGCTCGTTAGCGACGGCGTAATGGGCATTATGGCGGAACCCGGCGTCATCGCGCCAATTACACCCAACCACCGATGTATATTATGTCATTGTTATATATTTAATGCTGTCATATTATATTACTCAGTGCTATATTTACGAACATACTAGAATTTTGATACTTAATGTTGAAAGCTTTTCTAACTTCCTAGAAGACGATTCTCTAATTAAGTTCACAAATGTCGACACAGCAAGACTTGGTATACTTAAGTTGCTTTCAAAGTATCATGTCATATAGTACGAGTATTCTTCTTTGGGGTAATGCTGCGGGACTTAGATACAATTTTTATTGTACGTGGGTGACAGTTGCATCGCAGTACATTTATAATAATAGCATAATAAATATTCGCATATTAATAATTACGTGAAATTTTCATAAGACAAACACCAGACTTAATCACCAGGTCCTTCAAGGGTGTGATTATACCTACGTTTTTATAATAAAATCCTGAACGACATTATTGACCTGCTCTTGACCAAATTTAAGTTCTCTAACTATTTCTTGAATAACGAATTTATTGAAGACAAGGCTGCTTTTACTTTAAGGTGGTGGCTCAGTAGTATAAAGCTCGATGACCAGCTAGACGTTCCGGGTTCGAATCCCACGATGGCATGCACCGCTTACTCAGTTTTTCTATCCTGATGTGCATATTGCTCGTATTATTTTTAATGCTGTAGGACAGCAGACAGGCTGACGGCCCGCTTAGAATTTAGCAGTTACCGTCGCCTATGGGTATTTGCAACGCTAGTGGCATCGCGAACATGCTGCTGTCCCATAAGGATACATGTACTTGGGTCACTAATGCCGGAACACAACATAAATTATGGCGGCATACTTAAGACCAAAGGTGGTCGCCATCCAGACGGGCTTGAGGCCTACCATGTAGACGTATAGCATAATTTCCATGTACTGACTGACGGTAAAGAAAAACATCGTGAGGAAACAATCCTGGCTGATATACCGTCCGTTGCCTGTAGGGGAAGGCGCGAGCTCAGCAGTGGGACAGACAGTGGGTGATAAGACTGCTTTTACATAGTTGCACGCTTCAGGCATTTTTCATTCATATTATATTTGTAAGCTTGTCTAGGCTATGTGATTCCTTTGTATAACAATTTATATTTCTACGTATTCTGAGCTTAAGCTTGTACATTGTTTTGCGATAGAAAAAGTATTCATATGAAATTAAAAAAATATATAGGTATTAAAATTAGAAGGGTTGCTGGGGAGTTTGTTGCCACTACTTCTTCTTCTTATAAATAATAGTTATATGTTATATATAAATATATGACTCAAAAAGCTAGAAAGCTAGGAACTTATTTTAAATAAAAATTTTGAGATTGATTTATGCGACATTTTTCTTCGTATTTTACATTTTTTTATTTAAAGATTTATTTTTCTTTTATTGACCTGCTCTCTTGTCTCTCAACAGTTTTATAAATATATAGTAACATGCTTAAGACATCGAAATCATTTGTTTAATAGTGGTCTTTCTTGAACTGATGCTATTAGAATTTCAAATATAGGACATGGTGGTTACAATCCATTTGAAGTTAACAGTAACAAATAATCGTCTCTGATGTGGAACACTAAATAAATCCGAAATATATATATATATATATATATATATATATATATATATATATATATATATATATATATATATATATATATATATATATATATATATATATATATATATATATAATTCTGCAACTCTATGTAGATAATTGTGCCATAACCTATCTTTTCTTAATTAATCTATTTTCCAATCAAATAATATCTGCAGAGGTGATGAGCTGGCTAAGAAATTAGATTGCGAGCAAATGAAATTATAAAATAACTTCTGCATGAGCATTGAGAGTAGTGAACACTGATCATGGACTTGACACAACGAGCGTTTTGGAAAACATAAATATATCAAAGAACTGGTCCATGCATTTACTGGCTGAAGAGTTCTACTTCTTGCCCATATCTCATATTATATTGAATGGTCACAACATTTCTTTCTCCATCACTCCTTTGTTGGCCGTCTTCTCAACATTCACATCCTTATATCACTTTTATGAAGTCTTTCTTTTTTGGTCTATTCCCCCTTCTGTATTTACTCTTATTTCTAGCATCATCCTTGCTCCGTGGCATCCTTCGATTTCAAACTTCTCTTGGTTTAATCATGACTAATTTTATCCATTTTCGTTACTCTACACATCCATCTCAACATCCACTTCTCCGCAATATGCAATCAAGTTCAAATCAGTTAGTCCTTTTTCAAATATTTTATAGATATTAAAATACTAATATAAATGTATTCATTTATTTAATTTTGTATTTAAACAACAAAAAAGAGTAACAACCTTATTCCCCTTAACTAACAAAACAAATTTGCTCTATTCAATTTTCGGTTCAAAATTAGACTACATTGTATTTAACAATTCGGTTATGAAGCCCCCGTAACCGTCGGCGTCTCGCCAGCCTTCACTTTTTGCTGATTAATTCGTTTTTATTACGAAAATAAATACACATTTTAGTTAGGAATGTAATAAAGGAATAATTTTTCTTTGGAAATTAACCAGAATAGATTCCGCATGAATTTAAACATAAAAAGCAAGGCTAAAAAATTAAGAGATTTGTTCATAGGTATCATTATTTACAGAAAATGTTATTGAAAATATTAATTTGATGTAAAATTGTAACGTAATGTTACATTATTTTTTAGGAATCGGACACATGACCTCCGCAAGCGTGTTGAAGTGCGTTATCCATTACGTCACGAAATGCTGACTTTCAATGTTGAAATGAACATTTTATAAATATATATAAGTAAGCTAATGTACTGTACTCCTAGCTTGGAGTACAGTTATTAGCTTACTAATATATATTTATTTTCGCCAATAGTTATTGGTGAAAACAAATTGGTTCATTACTTTTATTAGAACTGCATTGCATGCATCGTGGCGAACAAGAAGTCATAAAATCAAATTGACTGATATCTATAGGTACCGACCTCTTCTAGTAGCTATATTTTTTTTATTGCGTAGGACAGCAGACAGGCTGACAGCCCGCTTAGAATTTAGCAGTTACCATCGCCTATAGGTATTAGCAACGCCAGTGGCATCGCGAACACGCTGCTGTCCCATAAGGGTACAGGAACTTGGGTCACTAATGCCGGAACACACCGCCATAATGGCGGCATACTTAAGACCAAAGGTGGTCGCCATCCAGACGGGCTTGAAGCCCTACTACGTAGCTAGGGTGGGTTTTTTTGTCGCCATTTACGACAGGCCGTCCCCGGCCACAGAGGTTAGTATTCTTTCTCCGCCCCTGCACGGATATGAGATTAGACAATTTGAAACAAATATTATATGCATATAATTTGCTGTGGTTATATACAAATTATCCTCTTCTTCCTGTCCTTATTCTATGTGTGTTTATATGGGGTAGGCACAACATGTTCTCTCCTTAGCCTTCTATTAGCCTTTATTTCAGTTCAGGTTACACTAAAATTGTGACGTGTTATTTCCAACCGGCTGTCTGCCTGACGTTATTCCCCTTTTTGGGGACGAACTCATTATTAAAAACACCCTAAAATTAAATTGTATTTACGTAGTAAATACTTATCTACTACGAAAAACTTCATTTTTGGATCATAGGTCCCTTGAAATAAACGAATATCTAAACATCTGTATTTGATATAAAACATTTTTAACTACAAGTATTTCGTTAAAAGATTGGAAGATGATGAAATTCTAAAATGTACATCACGTTTTGAGTTTTATCACTGTCGATTTTCCACTGGACAGGACACGAACTTTTGACCTTTCGGCCAGGAGTCAAAAGCATATCTATAAAACGCAAACCCTGTGAAATTCTTTGAAACCAATCAATACAATGAATTTGTCAATATCCCCTCGTTCGGACACTCGATTTGGATCGTGCGAAGCCAATAGCCGTCGGGCGGCTCCTGCGCGCGCTGCTCATTGGCCCCGCTCACACGAACGACTAATTATTGGCCACCCTAAAACAAAAGCTGTTATTTTGAACTAATGGCGGACGATAAATCATTGTTTTCTCTTCTTATTTAGTTGTAATGGCGTCGCGCAATTTAACAGTCGTTTAATGAAAATCTAGTTCAGTGAATTTCCAGTTGCAGGGCGATAATAATTATACTTACGTTGTGAAAAAATGGATATAAGGTAAATACTTCTTTTGTATGGTACAACTAAGGTGGAAATACTACGAGAAATGACAAAATATAAGTATCAATTCTCTTAATGTTTAACATCTCAATTGAATGCAAAGAAATATCTAATTTTCATCAATATCTGTATAGTGGTACAGCGGATATACCTATAGGTACTATCATATTTTTTTTCTTAAATTGCGCACTTTTAATAAATGCGTTTGATTTTGAATAATATTAACAATAAGAAAGTATCAACATTATTTTGTTTATATGTTAACAACATTATATAGCAGTATAAATGTAAAATGGTCTCAAAAGGGTCTGAAGGTTTTAGGGTCTAGGGTCGGAGAAATAAAATAATACAATACATTGCTATCAATGACGGATAATTCAGTAAATTATAAAAATAATTTAATATAGTATATATTTGGGGAAATTCCTCTAAAAATATAGTACGTCAAAGTATGATTTGTAATTGCATATTGTTAATTGTCATCATCATCATCCTCATCCCAGCGTCGTATCCCGGTTGCAACCCAAACTTTCGTTTCGGTGTCCGGGGTCCGCTTTCCGACTTTTTCTACTCCACTTCACACGGTATTCAGCATCCCTGGTAGCCCATTGGCATGCATATCACCCCTTACGATGTCAAGCCAGCGCTTTTTGGGTCTACCCCTCCTGCCGGGGCCCGGCGGAGGCAGCATGGCCAGACATTTGTTTCCCACGTAGGTACATAAGGATCCGGTTGCTGTAAAACGTGGCCATACCAGCGGAGCCGACCCTCCTGAAATTTATCTGCAATGTCACGGACATGAAGACTGCCGCGAATGCGGGAGTTCCTTACGCGGTCCTTCCGCGTTACTCCATACATCCACCGCAGCATATTCATCTCCGTGACACGTAGTTCTTGCTTGTATCGCTCTAACGCCGGCCATACTTCACAGCCGTATAAAAAGACAGGCCAGGAACATCATTAGATGGTCTTATAGACCTGACCCTTCAACTTTACCTGCATCTTAGGGTCACAAATGACACCAGTCACCTCACGCCATTTGGCCCACGCGGCAACAATGCATGCCTTGACGTCGCAATCGATGTTACCAGACGCGTGAAATACAGATCCCAGGTATTTCTGTCTGAACTACGGAATCGGAGTCATGGTACAGGTCTTGGATGATGTTAATATAGGCCTCAGGACCATGCGATGGACCGATCAGATTCGCACTGCCCTGGAAACTACTGTCCACGACGCTTTACACTCTGCTTCCGATAGGGGCAGATGGCGGCAAATAATACGCACCAAAGTACTCCGTCGAGATGATCACGACCCTCAGCACTGAGGAAACCGACGCGAGGAGGAGGAGGAGGCCTCAGGAACCTTTTTGGATCGCAATACCCACCAGATTATCGCGCGAGGAACACAGTCGAAGGCCTTCTGCAAGTCAAGAAACAGGCAATGCAGAGGCGTGTTCTTCCTATATATCTCCGCGACAGTCCTTATGGCAAAAACAGGGTCCATGGTCCTATGACCAGAGCGAAACCCATACTGACACACTATATTTTCAGAAAGTTTCAGTTTTTTAATGATGTCTTATTAAAATTGTGATTTGTTTTAAACACAACTTACGAGTGATATTAAAGTCTACTTTAGATACAGAAAATACACACATCAAAAAAGTCTAAGCAACATGTACTAATTTAAATTTTAGGATGGTTTTTCACGTTATAACGTTGTATTTTATTTTTAAAATAATATTTTTAGGGTCCTATGATGTAAAAATAACAGCTGTTGTCTTTATAAGTTCTTTTAATAACATAATTTTATCCCATTGTTCCTGGGTCCATGTTCTGCGTTCTCTACACCATTCATTTCGACGAGCGCAATTCCCGTGACGTATCGGTGGGCACCTAATTGGGCGTCGAGCTCGTAGGCCGTACTCATGCAGTCGATTTCGCACAGTTTGGGGACTTACATCAACACCACTTGAATTTTGTAGCTTCAAACTTATCACTCGAGCAGTTAACATCGGCTGGCGTCTTGCAGTCAGTTGTATGTACCGGTCTTGCCGAGTGGTTGTACTCCTTTTACGGCCTGGATGCTGTTCAGCGGGTTCCCTTGTATTATTGTAGCGCTGCCAAAGATGATACATAACACTTCTATGAATGCCAAAATGCCGAGATACCTGAGATTGATTACTTCCCGCTTGCAACATCCCTACAGCTCTTTGCATTTCATTTGCCGTCAAATAACGTCGCTCCATGACGTAAAGAATATCTAACAATTCAATTTTGTCGCTAATTTTATTTAAATGGTTGGTAAAACGCATTTAAATTCAAACAAATTCCCTTTCATTTAATTTTATGAAAAAAACAAAACAATCGAATTTTTTTTTTACAACCAACCAGTATGTCATCAATAACAAAAAAGTTTACATACCTACGCACTTTGAGTGAGTAAAGACTTAGAAATTAATTAGTATAAATGGTAAATTTGTAATATCATGCATGTTGCTTAGACTTTTTTGATGTGTATATAATGTATTAATAAATTTGGAAGTATTCACGGCATAAAAAATATTAATTGCTCTTTTTTGTTTCACTGGCACTGCAAACGCCCATAGATGACGGTAACTGATAAACTGTAAGCGGGCCGTCAGCCTGTTTGCTGTCCTACAGCAATAGATAAAATAAAAACTAGGAAAACAAATAATCAACTCTCTTATATTTGCTGGATAAAAGTAGGTGGCTAAACCTTTGAATTTGAAGTCAGATGAAGATGACTCAATGTCATATCCACTGGCGAACAAGCAGGCTACGGCAGATTTAGAATACATCACTAAGGTTTATTGCAAAACATATAATTCACTCCCGGTTAGCATTTCATCACTTAACACCAAATAAGTCTGATATTGAACGTACATTTATACATATTAGGCTATATAAATATGTATATGTACATATGTTGTGAAATGTATAAGTAATTGGGACGCTGGGACAACCCTGCGGCGGGTGAAGGCAGTCTGCGGCGGCAGGGCTGCCCCGCCCGCCACCCTACTTAGGTTTTTTAATCAACCGCCCTCTGTCATTAGTATGGAGCATAATGGAGAGCCGCGGCGGCCGATACCCGCACACACAACCACACCTACGCCACCCGCTGATCTCTGTTTATATTAATTAATGAAGTCGTCTTATAAGCGTCAAGTCACATTAATATGTTATTACGTTACTTGGCCGCAAAAGGTATCGTGGAGACTACATGGGTCTATCAGAAGATATCAATAGAAATATCTATTGATCGATTCACAATGGTTAGTAAGGTGTTTTATTGTGTTGTGTATATTTGATCTAGTTTAAATAAATAAATAAATAAATAAATAAAATTGCTAAAAATTTAACTAATTTTGTCCTTATTCCAGTCCTTAAAGCGTCCAAATTAATTGGTCGGTCGTAGTTGGTATTTTTAAAATGGTTATTAAACTGTGGTACGAGTAAATTTAAAAATGGAAACTATTTGAATTAATATTCACTAGAGCAATAGGTGTCGCATGTGTCTTTAGTAAATAGCCTTATTTTATTATTATAATAATATTATATAATAATATTATATAATATAGATATTAATATTTCTGCATACCTACTAAATAGGATAAAAATCGCAGTCCGTTTTGAGCTTCAATTTCGTGAAGTGAAGAAATTTCTAAGTAAGTGTATGCCACAAAATGGGGCGATGGAAAGCGCAAAATGCCTATAAGTGAGTTTCGCGTTGCATAGAGGTGCACCGGCGCGCAATTATGCACCCTCCGGCTGGGTGGCGGCGGATTCAGTGAGGCGGGGAGCACTTTTGAGCCCCGCACCCTGTTCTCCGTTTACATCCTTACTAGGGCTGCTAGGTAAAAATCATGAAAAATATTTTTTAACTAATTCATAGAGGTATTTAAATAACTTCTTCGAGCTGGCTCCGGCTGTTTTCTAAAAGGCTCAAACGTCAGTACAAGCGACTGATCCATAAATTCGAAGACATTCTTGCGAATTATGTTTATTTTTCTTATAATAAATTCGAAGAAAAGACCAAAAAAATAGTTTGGAAGATATTTAAGGAAAGGGTGTAGAGAATGCGGAATTCCATTGCATTTATTATGTAAGTAGATATAATAATTTCATCTATGAATTAAATTTGCAGCTCGAAAATTTTTGTTGAAATGCACCTTATATTTGTCAAACTATCTTTGTCTATTGCAAATCAAAGTCATTTCTTTTTCTTCTCGGTTGAATTCTTCATTGCTGAAGGTCGTGTCCTTGAAAATCAACCTTGACTTTTCTCGTAAGCTTTTTCCAGTTGATGCGGTCCTCAGATTCTCGAATAGAGGTTGGTATTATGAGTTCAAAGAGGGCGGTTACTTGTTCACACCAGCGGCTAGGTGATCGGCCGCGAGGTCGCTTTCTTTCCATCTTGCCCATCATGATCTGCTGATGAATGTGACCCAAAAATCAGTCATATTATTTTTATAAAATGACAATTTTGTAACCGTTCAAAAGAAACTTTATAAATTTATAAAGCAAATGGTTACAATCCACTTTCTAATAAGTATAACTATTTTGTAGTAGCAAATATATATTATTAAGACGACTTAAATAACAAAACAAAATCCACGGTCGTTAGAGTTTTAAAGCGTATACATACAGACATATACCTATGCATAGATAAGTACATAGATACTATCGCAATTATTTCTTCTATTGCTATGGATAAAAATAATTTAAAATACACTATTTGATATTATTACTGCTAGCCCTGTCACAACATAGGGTTGTCGATTGCTTTGACTCTTAATAAAAATAAGAATCTATCAACGCGTTCGTACGAAGTCCTCCGTGCAAGGGTCTGATCGCTGAAATTAAGATGGATTGGTTTGTCGCTGTAGTTATTTGATTGAGAATTTTTACGCAACCAATTCCAGCAACCTGAAGCAACTGTTTGCTCCAGTTTCTATTTATTTGATTCTTTCAGTTAATTTCCAGGATTTAAAGATTATTGTTTGAACTCCTCATATACAACTATCGACTGATCATACATTTTTGATACCACAAAAATGTCCAAACCAAATTAAAATTAATATATATGTATTTACTGGAAAGTATTACATACCAACCGACAGCAATTTCTAGTAGTCTTGTCATTACGAAAATTTGTGGAGTGTGGCGTTCCAATCAGTACGAGTTACGTTTGAACAACTCAAAATACAGGCCAGTTCCTAGTTTGAGACACATACTTTTGAACTCAATTATATAGCCAGAAGCATAATTAAAATTTTATTATTTTTTATTCTGTTAAATACTAATAAAGATATTGATAATATTATATCTTATAATTATTCTTGAGGTTTGTTCCAACTTAATGTAAAAAGGATAAAACTTTTTTTCATTGTTTCTTCATTTATTCTGAATTTTCAGTCTAAATTATAAAATTTATCAAATCTTAAAGTAGTTATCATTCGTTTTAATATTTCAACTTAATTCGAATGATCTTAATGTAAACAATATATAAATATAGTTTTATAATATCTATGTGTAAACTCATTTATATAAAACATATTGTTACAAATCACCTATGACCAGGTAGTATGTCATAAGATTAATAAGATTAGTAATTCATATTTCAAAAAATTCTTTGAAATTCTTGCAGGCTATAAAAGGGGTGCTCAACAAGCCATTTCTTCAGGCGACATTTAAAAGAATGTAAATTACGGGCAGCTGTTATTGGTGCCGGCAATTTATTAAATATTTTAGGACCCATAACATGCGTCAGTCTTTTGGACTTCCATAGACGGCGTGGCATAGGGGCAATCCTATATCTATTACGAGTTGTATACTTCTGAACATCACAGTGTTTTTTATATGAGTCACTGTTCCCCCGCAGGTACAGGGCAAACTGGTATATTAGTATACAAGGCAAGGTGAGGATAGCCAGTGTTTGAAGGTGACCCAGTCCTGCCCATAATAGCACGCACGGTTCTCTTCTGCTTGCGGAACACGCGCCCCCAGTCAGCAACACGTGCCCACAACTCGGTACCATATTGTAACAAGGCGTGCACCGTGGCAAAATAGCAAGATTGTACTGCATCCTTTGATACTACGCGAGAAAGCCTTTTCAATGTGTACGCAATGATATATCGATTAGACTTAAAAAAATCTGTTTTGCTTCAGCAAAGTATTTGCTTCGTTTTTGAAATGTATTTATACATTTCAAATACGAAGTATATTTAAGTAAAAAGCGTTGTTGTATAATAATCGGTCTCGAATACCATCACAATTAATAGTTTGTCCTTTTCCTGTATAGCGATTAATTACAGAACTTTAATCAAATCGGAATATTTTTAAAATGGCCGTTAGGATACAGTGTAATCAAGATGTTGACTTCTTGCTCGCGTTTAAGGTACTTAAGGTGGGCAAATTCACATAGGTAGTTAAAATATATAACACAAATATTATAAATTTTAGTTTAAACAAATTTAAAATATGTCACAGGTATAAGATAAGACATAGGTAAAAAAATATGCTCGTAATTTCAGGATCTACTTAGATTACTTGCAAGGAATGCATACCTTAATCTAAAATATACTTTCAATAATAATTTTTCACGTATTCTCTGTTATGATATCGAAAAAAAAAACAAAATTACGCCCTTAAGTATTAATTTTGATCAAATGCAGTAACGTGATAATGAAGTTCAGTTTCAAATGTAAAAATCAATTAATATTAAAAATATTTACCTCTCTTCGTGTTCTGTCTTAATTGACACAAGAAAACAATATCGCAGAAAATTAGTGGTGCTTATAAAATATAAATATAATATACAATATATTGAGGATAGATGATAATAATTTTAATGTACCTCGTATACCTACCTATCAATGACGAATGTTATGTTTTGTGGGGCGTCGCAAAGGCTTCTCAACAATTTTTATATACAGAATAATAATCGTGAAAATTTAAGAAATATTTATGTTTACAAAATAGTTATTAATCTATAAGGATGGTTTAAATTGAAAAAAAAAAATACAAGTTAAAAATAAGAGCTCTAAAACAAAACCCTTTTTGTTTGTTTCTGTCCTTTTCCACTTTGTATTTCTCTTCTTCTTATTTCAGCTTGTGTGTGATTTCCATTTTCTCACGGAGTTGAGAAAGGCAACAAATGGGTTACTATTATATATAAGTTAATTTTAGAAACATATTTCATCTACGTTTTTTCTCGTACCACGGGGCAATTAGTATGCATGTTGTACCTACATAACATAATTTTTTAAATAAACTATTTCTAAAAAATCGTGTATATTCAGATTTAAAAATTCCCAATCAAATGTGTCTCTGAACTAGGTATTACTATGTTAAAAAATTTGACAGAGTTCTCGCCATTTGGGACAATTGGTAATTCGCAATTTCATTCAGATGAAATATACGAAATGACGGTATACAAATATATTGTAACAAGACGTATCAAAGAAGACAGAGTTGCAGCGATTGCTTTTCATCAAATGGACAAGGGATGGTAGCTCATGTTCTGAATATATGTATTAAAATTTTCTCCCCGATAGTACAAAAAGAAGAAGGTCAAGGTTCTATTGCGTACCTACTATAAAACGAATCGATATACATGACATGTCCTCAATCCATCCCTACATGAAGTGACTAAAGCTAAACAAGCTAAATTTTCCTTAAAACGGAAACATGTTATAAAATTAATCGTAGAAATAAAAGTATATTCTTGTAAAAAATACAATGCAAAAACACTATAACTAAAAAAAAATAAGTTTTTTTTGAAGTCTTTAAAAATTGTTCCAATTGTCAAAAGTGTAAATACTTTTCTGCCAAAATGTATCTAGAGACTACTTGAATCGTGGATACTATTTGATAATGAATTATTTATAAATCATGATCATTTATTGCATGAAACATGGTGAATAAATACAGATCTAAGTTAGATAAAAATAACTATCATTTTGTCATCACATAATGACACAATTTTTGAATTAATAAGAAACTACAGTATCATATTTGGAATGATTTAAAACACCTATGTCTGTTATAAATATTTTACATCTGTAGATTTCGCAAGGTTCGACAGAAATAATAAACCAAAAACCAAACTAACCTGGTTTTAAGTCATTTTATAATTGTCTGATTTATAGTTGAATGACAAATTTAGGTCACTAACGTAACGACGCAACAACACATCCACATTAAGTCGCATGAAACATCTGGAAAAAACTACACTTCTTATGAAAAAAGTGCATAGAGATAGATTAGTATTGTATCTATATGTACACTTATAATACCTATATATATAGATACGTACCAAACAGATTATAAGCCTATATTTAAACCGAAAGCAGCCGTTTTGTATAAAAGAAAATATTTTACTGAAATAAACCAAACATAGGTCCTAATAACAACTAAGTAAATAGCTTATTATATACAATGACAGTACTGAATAATGTGTTCCTTCCTAGCAAAATAAAGGACAACATTCGACAACTTTTTAAAACAATTTTGGCCTATAATAAAACAATATGAAATAAAAAGAAGCTAAAGGATATTTTCCAGGTACCATAGTTGTGGATGAAAATTTGACTTTTCTATGTACTTTTAAAATGTAACAAAGTAGTTATATTAATATAACTACCATATTTGAGCATATGATAAGTTTTTTTTTAATATTGTAGAATATTTATTATTCTTATTGTTCTTATTCTAATATTTAGTTTTAGCAGCGCATGTGATGCAAGCTAATGCATTTTTTTACACCTTGGGTTATATTATTGAAGTTTTGGTAGAGATTTCAAATTTTATAGCTTATGTTAATTAGGTTATGTTACTTACTTCAAGATAATGGTAACATTCTAATGGAGAAATAATTTTTGAATCGGTCCAGTAGTGTTCGTTACTAAGATACAACTTTTCCATAGATTTAGAAATTATTTTAGTACCATAATCGAATCCAAGTTATTGATTTCAACATAAAACCACATAGTTTTCTTTTTGTGACTTGAATACTCCTACGTAGTTAAGAGTCCTCCCAAAATGAGTTTTTTCTTGAAAATAAAGGCAAATATTTACCACCATTACCTAAAGAAAAATCCTGACAAAAAAAGAAACGACCAAACAGGCTTTGCGAAACAGATCAAGCGAAACTTATTCTACATAATCTAAGGATTTTGTGTATCCTACGTTGTTTATTCACAAAATCACAGTGTTGAGCTTAATGAATGCTGTATAATGTAGAGTTAGTATAGGGTGTAAAACGTAAAGAAAGTGGGTTGTGTTCTTTATAGAGCAAATGTTGAGGTAGCGAAACTTGCTGTAATTCTCGCTAGTTAAACTATAAGTCGAGAGATTTAGATGTGGGGAGGGGGTCATAGGTCACTCTACCAGTAAACGATAACAATTGGGTAAAAAAATTATAATGAATACCATTTAATTAATATATTAATATGATATTTAATGTTTTCCTATTGCTAAGGATATACAGACAGACTGACTGCACACTTAGTAGTAAGCATGACGTTAGGAGTACAGGAACCTGGGTCACTGATTCCGGAACACACACAAGGTTATTATGGCGGTATACATAAGAACAAGGGTGCTTGCAATCCAGCCGAGCTTGCGACCCTACCACGTAGGTGGGTTGTTTCGTCGCCTTTTAGGACAGGACAACCCCGGCCGCAGGGATTAGTAATTTTACTCCATCCCTGCACGGAGAAATTAAAATGTAAGGTATTATAATTATTTAAATTGCTTACTGTAACATTATTTATAGTAAAATTCATTCAGATTCAGATAATTTAAATCCATACTATCCATACTAATATTATAAATGCGAAAGTAACTCTGTCTGTCTGTCTGTCTGTCTGTCTGTTCCTCTTTCACGCCTAAACGGCTGAACGGATTTTGATGAAATTTGGTATGGTGATAGATGATAACCTAGAAATGGTCATAGGCTATAAATAATCACGCCATCGTTCTTAGGGGGTAGGCAGTAGGCAGATAACTAAATTGAGTTAGTGATTTTTTGTGCTTATCCGGTATCTATGAGAATCGGCCAACATCTATTTTTCATCCCCCTAAATGTTAGGGGTAGTCCACCCCTAAATTTTATTTTTTATTTTTTGACATTTTATTATTTTTATGGCAGAACAACGTTTGCCGGGTCAGCTAGTAATATAATAAACACTGGACTAAATTATGTACGCCTATATTTAGCAGGTATATACCTACATAAGACAATATTCTGGATATTTTAGAAACACATATAAACTAATTGCATTCCTTGCTGTTGGCGAGTCTTTGCAATAAATAAATAGGGTCTAACCATCTGGATAGTGGTAAATATAAAATGATATATGGTGTTCTGCCGATCCAGTATTTCAATATTTTATTATATCAATTTTGATGAACAATATTGCGTTGAATTCGACAAAATTAGAAGCCCTCACTAGAAATTTTTAGTCAGGGCCATTTGGCCCTGCTATATATTTATAAATAAATAAATGTACTGAGACAGTACACGGCGCCATCGAAAGTCAAAATAAGAGTGTCTGTTATGTGCAATAGAGAACAGATACAATTTTATTTCTTATATAAATAATATAGATCCAGACTTGGCTAGGAAATCGAACCAGAGATCCGTGCATTCCGACGTGCGAAAGCCTTCACGCCACCGAGGTCTCTAAACATCCATTTTTTTTTCGGGAAAATATTTATATAAATAAATCACAAGATTAAGTATATAACATATCATATACATTTAAAAAAAAAAAACAAAAAAAATATTAATACATACTGTATAATAATTTATGTGTATACACATTAGTAGATATTAATATAATAAATGATGATTTGTAACAGTGGGAGGATGTATTGTGGTTGATAACTAATCCAACTTTGCAAAAAGAGTATTTTAGCAGAAGAGCACAGCAGAAGTGATAACAAATTGTATAACACAGCTACATCTTTCTTAATACGAATTTCTTCATATTTATAGCCTTAATTAGAGATATTGTTGTATTCATTAAAAACGATTGTGGCAAAACAAGAGAAACATAGTTTTCTGCAAACATTCTTTCCTCTCCCCAAGCTAAAGGACAACCGACAGAATAGATGTTGGCTATTCTGTCGGTTGTCTTTTCGCTTAGTTTTAGTTCAAGTATCCTATGTATGTGCAGACGCAACAAACAGAGATGGCAAGGGTTACCGTTGCTAGCAAAAGCAATTTCTTTCTTCAGCATTTAAATCTAATGACATTGTCGACAAATAAAGATATACTGTATTTTTATTTAGTTACATGTAAATAAAATATCTGATCAAACATCGCAAGCAAAGTTATGTTGGCCACATGCTCTTGATTTCAACCTTAAACCAAGGCCTGTCCTGGGATGGAATCCCCAAGAAAAGCGCAAACATGGATGGTGAAAAATCGGCGGCCTTATTGCTTCTAGACAACCTTACTCAAAATGAAATTGATAAATAAATAAATGTATCTTCGTATGATGGAATGTATGTGTTTCATATCTAGAATAATAAAATAATAAAATATATATATATATATATATATATATATATATATATATATATATATATATATATATATATATATAAGTAAAGATAAATTATTAATTTTTGGAGAGCTTTGAACAAAGATTCGCTCCAAACTGTATATAAATATGATAATAATAAAAGAGAGATGAATTGCGTTTGCCAAACCTATGACAAACATTCTCATTCCGCAATAATTCCTAACATCATAATAAAACATCATCTATATATTTATTTATCTATTATTTGTGGAACAATGACGTCGATTGACATGGGTTCTCAGGTGTTGGCTGGCATCTCGCGTTTCACATTGTCGCGCGAGTGAACCCGACGCGCGTCCTATACTTCTTTGTCCAAACGTTTTGACAGTCAGATCCTTTCTGGCATTCACAAACGTCTTTTAAACGATCTTTGGATCTATTGGCATTGAAATTATATTCGGTGTGTATTAATCCCAGTTGTTGCTGTGTTCCGATTATTTTCTAATAAGATCACTTATTTGTATGAAATAAACACAATCGGTGCCTGGTAGCTCATTGGTGTTCTACTCAGAAAACAATCTAAAACGTTTCCGGGTTCGAATTCCATGATGGTATGCTCCGCTTAGACAGTTTCTCGCCTAATGTACATGAGGGGCTCTGAACAGAGTCCCTCCTAATTTACTGGAGAAATGCCTTTATCACTCCAACCAAACTGTTACCATATAAATACAACACGTTACAATTTATAGCAGTTCGTATATTTGACAACTCAAAATACAAGAATAAAAACACATTTTAAAGAAATATATGACAGTACGCTACACAAACAAAGCCTCTGATAAATCAATAGTATTTCGGTATCGGTGGTTTGAGGTAATGTATTTTTACTGAAAATTGACGTTGTTCCATCTTTTGTTTTATTGCTTCTTGTCACGGACTATCTCTATGCCAACATGTCGTGCCTTCTGGATCTAGCATCATAAAAAAAGGTGCGTTATTAAACGCCACATACATATTATAGCATAATTGCCGTGGATTGACTGACGGTGGACGGTGAAGGAAAACACCGAGATCACCGGTATGTGTAACCCGCCAATCCTCCTTGGATAAACGTGGCGGGTATTCTGTCCACTCCCTCTAGAGGGAAGGCCGAGCCCGAACTCATATGTCATAGACTATTATTACCTTTTATTTTTAACGAAATTGTAAAGTTTATAAGGCAAGTGGTCCACCCTGGCAGGTGGTCGCCGTCGTCTATGGACGTCTCGAATAAATTCTATAACGACCCGGTATCGTACGGTGCTGAGAATACCTTAGCCGGAAGCTTAGTCCAAATCCGAAGAGTACACAATATGAACGTCCTTCTTTATACCTGGTATACTACCTACCTGTAATAAAAACACAATTAGATATAAGTTCATTATTTTGTCTGTCTCTCCTGTTCTTTTCACTAGTCATTTGTCACAGTTAACGGTGGATTCCATTTTTAGAAGACGTAATTGAACTTAACTAAAATTTCATACAGTAACATAGGTAGTCTGTTTTATTTTATTAATATTATACTTTTTTATCAGATTACTATTGTATTATACATTATTATGCATGCAAATGCATCTTTTTTGCTAATGCCGGATGCCGGCGATGATGAATACCGCGCGAAGTGGAAAATAGAAAGTCAGAAAGTGGGCCCCGGGCATCGAAGCGGACGTTTTGGTTGCTACCGGGATTTAAGCTAAGATGTTGATCATTTCGCATCTAATCATGAGTTGTATTTATTTCGAAAATTTTATCTTAAGTAAAATATAATAACCCATCATTGTTGGTCAAATCCTATGCCTCGGTAGAAATAACTTCGAGAGGGAGGTCGTCTGTCACCTATACTACAATACCTCAAAACAAAAGTCAAGACTAATGCGTCCTACCGGTAATGATGTATTGAGCGGAGACGTGGACACTCACGGTAGGGCTGGTCTATCAATTCAAAGTCGCTCACCGAGCTATGGAGTGGGCCATACAGGGAGTTCCTCTGAAGGATCGCATTTGTAATCAAGTGATCCGTTAGAGAACTAAACTCACCGACATCGCTTCTCGAATTGGTAAGCTAAAGTGGCATTGGGCCGGCCATATCTGTCACAGAACCGATAACGATGGGGCAAACGAGTTCTTAGTGGAGATCGTGACTCGGGAAACGTAGTGTAGGACGCCCAGCGGCGAGGTGGGGCGACGACCTGCGTAAAATAACTGGCAAGGACTCGATGCAACGAGCCGAAGATAGAGCTCTGTGTTTCTAATAGGTCTCTGCATCTCTATGTTTATAATAGGTCTTTAAGTATGAAATTGCCGTTCTGCAGTACTGGCCAATTCAAATCAAAATAATTTTTGTTTGGCTAAGAATTCTAATTTCAAATTAATTTTATTTTAAAAACATGGAATTCTTTTTTCAAAAGTAGTAATTTGTTTATTGATTAGTGTCACATTTTCATCGCATTACAATCTTTTTCGTCATCATGGATACGTTAAAAATTCGAGTAATTATGGAATATGAGTACCGTCGTGGCAGCAACGCAGCACAAGCGGCACGCAACATTAACGACATTTACGGAGCTAACACTACAAGCAAACGCACCACCTGTTATTGGTTTGCGCGCTTCCGTTCTGGGAATTTCGTCCTGAAAAATAAACCTTGCGGTCGTCCGAAGACTTTGGTCGACAATGACGAATTAAAGGCGATTGTGGAAGCTGATGATACACAATCTACGGCTAAATTAGCAGTAGCTTTCAACTTTAGCGTCAAAACAATATTAGTCCATTTGCGTAAAATTGGCAAGGTAAAAAAGCTTGACAAATGGGTGCCCCACGAACTCAATGATCGCCAGCGCGAAGTCGCGTCGAGACGTGCCTTGCACTGCTCAACAGACACACAAATGAAGGAATTTTGAATCGCATTGTTACCTGCGATAAAAAATGGATTCTGTTTGATAACCGCAAGCGCTCAGCAAGTTGGTTGGATCCTAGTTCAGCACCTAAACAATGCCCTAAACGAAAACTTACCCCTAGAAAAGTGATGGTCACTGTTTGGTGGTCTAGCGCCGGTGTGATTCATCACAGCTTCTTACCAAACGGGGTGAGCATTACTGCAGATGTGTACTGTGAAGAACTGAACACAATGATGGAGAAGCTGGCACATCTCCAACCAGCATTGGTCAATCGCTCGTCTCCGCTGCTCCTGCATGACAACGCGCGACCTCATACTGCACAACAGACGGTATCCAAGTTACAAGAACTGGGGTCAGAAGTTCTCCGTCATCCACCCTACTCACCAGACCTTGCGCCTACAGACTACTACTTTTTCCAGAATTTGGATAACTTCTTGGCGGGAAAAAAATTCAATACCCGAGAGGCAGTACAAAATGCCTTTGAAGAATTTATTGCCTCCCGTCCAGCTGATTTCTTTACTTTAAGAAGGGCATCAATAAACTGCCACTGCGTTGGCAAAGATGCATTGATTACATGGGTGATTACTTCGATTAATACAAATAAAAAATACATGAAAAAAAATCGTTTAAATTTTTCATACAAAACGGCAATTTCATAGGTAAAGACCTAATATGTCTAGCAGTGGATTTCAATAGGCTGACGATGATGATGATGTTGTTAAAGATATAATGTTGATTTTTTATAGATATTTAGTATTAAAAATATGTATAAATATTAAATCTTTGATTTCCTTCAGCCCTTATGTTACATTACGTGGGTGGGGTACGACAATCTCCCTTTCCCTGCCTCTCTGCCCTGTGAACTGTCATTTCAACATTCACACCTTTTCCCGATAAGTTACGTTTAACGCAATCCATCCATCTATCTTTGATCTTTTTTCTCCACTTACATATTAATCAAATATATTATAAATAAAATATAAAAAATGTTATAAACAATTGAAAGTGATAAATATTATATAAATTCACTAGCTGGGCCCGCGACTTCGTCCGCGTGGAATAGTGATTTTGGGCAGGATTTTTTGGATACATCTTTATTTTGTAATTACACACCCTATAAACCCTAAAATATAAATGAATGCAACTGTTACGCCATGCGCCTCCAGAATACGTAGGTACGTTTGAACCTACAAAGTCCAGCCTAAGCTAAACCCTATTTCAAATGATTGATGATATAAATCTGAGGTCAACTTAAATTGGAATATAAAATTTCCGAATCTGATTATTGTTAACAAATTTTTTTTTTCTAAAATAAAAATAGCCTAAGTTACTCCTTGTTACGACATGCCACTATATTCGAGTAAAGCATCCCTTTCCTAGTATCATTTTCCTCGCCCCCCCCCGTTAATCTCGGATCTTGTGCGCATGCGCCCGCGCAGCCATCTAGCCGAGTCCATTTGAAATATAGAAAAATTAATGGCTGCCTGACCATCGACGCGGAACCACGTGCGTCTGTTATAGAAAAAACTTTGAAAACCAAACACAACTCAGCTACCGACCGTTCCCCGTGAACGCACCAACCGGTGGTGGAAGCGCCAAGGCCGAGTCCTAGCCAATTCCTGCCACAGCTCCAATAGCGGTAAGTGCTTCATTTTGTCCTTACTGGGTTCGTGGGGATTTATGGGACGGCGTCGAGTGAGCCGGAGTCAGGGTTGCTTCAGCGTTGTGGCCATTCTTAACTACTTCTTGTTACATCAGCTGTCTGCCAGTGAAAGTCCCGTCAAAATTGGTGCAGCTATTTCAGAGATTAGCCGGAACAAACAGGCAGACAGACAAAAATTGTAAAAAATGTTTTGGTATATGTACCGTGTAAGAAAGTTTTGAGTGATTATTTGTATGAGCTGAATTATCAAGAGTCAGAAGAGATTATCAAAGCAATTATTTAAATATAATATTACATTTTACTTATATATAAACTTACATACATTATATTCACATACAATCATTGTTTCAGTTAATATATGTATCTATATTTTTCTTTCCCTTCTTTTTTCATTAATATTTTATTTTAAATTATTATTTATTTTTACTACTATATCTCATTTAAGTACTATATATTATTTAATTATTAATATAATGGTAATTATTATATATTAGTACTTATTTTAAAAATACTGGCCCACTGAGATACAGTATTCACTAGTTCAGGGGCCAGTGTGATTTTCTCTAAGTCAAATTAGTTGTTGTACATGAACTGCTGTGATATGTATCTTTTATATTTAAAATTTGTATGTCATGTTTATATAATTAAATAAATTATAGTTAAATAAAATAAATACATCCGAATGCACTTAGTAAAAAGCGGTTATTTCAATATTACAAACAGACACTCCAATTTTATTTATTTGTATAGATGTTAAAATTTATAAAAATCATCCCACTGTTCCTTTAGCGGGAACGGAAAAGAACCGGCTTGTCTGAAGAGGTTTGGCGACTTTTCTCACGATATATTCCTTCTACACCGGTACCTGGAAGTTATTTTTTTTTTTTTTTTTTTTTTTTTGTATATATTTTTGCGATCTGTTTCATTATTAACATTCAGCAACTAGTTAAGTATGTTTAGTGTCTTGGAGGGCGGTCTGTCCAGTGACATTTGCCCTTTATTGCAAGTGGTGAAGCTTATGAAGGTAGGTCTATCGTGCAAGTTATAAGTCATTAGGTGACTTTCTTTTCAGCCTTTTGAACGCTGTATCGATATTCATCAGTCCCGATGCTAATACATTTGGATGGTGGTTTAGCCTAATTCTGTAGGATCTCATCATGTGTTTTATTTCTTCTTGAACTGTCCTAACTCCAAGGTCATGATGTAATTGTTGGTTGGTAATAAACCAAGGTGAATCTGTGATTATCCTACGCATCTTTGATTGAAACCTGGAAGTTATAGTATACAAGATATATGCTCCTAAGGCCAGTAAAGCTGCGTAAGCGATTCATGCCCCTGCAGAATACGAACCTACGGTTCTCTACCTCTAGTTTGTCCAAGTGGGATACCATTTGGCTACCTCGTCAATCAAGCTATTTCACAAATAACTACGAATGTTTATGGCACTCAGTTCACTTTTTTGTAAGCGGGCCGTCAGCCTGTCTGTATCACATTAGCTCGACTAGTGTCTTACTCACAAACTGAAAGTGCTCAGTCTAATGTAGTGTGAAAACATAGGGCTAAATTATGCGCTAGGGATGCTGAACTATTGAACTATGCAAGGTCGTTTCGAAAGACCAAATCTGAAATTATGCGAATTTTAAGAATAAGCTCAAGAGTTATAGGTAAGCCAGGAAAGGATGAAAACGCTGCTGTCGCATAGAGGTACAGGAACTTGGGTCACTAATGCCGGAACACAACACAAGGTATTATGGCGGCATACTTATAGACCAAGGGTGGTTGCCGTCCAGACGGGCTTGGGGCCCTACCACGTAGCTGCCACGTCGGGTTGTTTTGTCGCTTTTTACGACAGTCGACTCCGGCCGCAGAGATTAGTATTCTTACTCCGTCTCTGCAAAGAGATAGAGATTTTTAATTTATTAAAGCCTCAATTCCCAAAGAAACAGAAACATAATTAAGACAACAATTTACTCTTTTTCAAATAATTTACAATAGATTTGATAAGGAAGAAGATACATTTAACTGTGTTGGATTTTGATCACTAATTGCTGTCCAACTTCCTAAACCCAAGAAAAGTCCAAGAAAGTACTTTCTTGACTGCTTGTAGGCCACAAGGGCATAAGATTAACCGTGCAGGGGCGAACAAAGAATACTGACATCTGCGGCCGGGGTCGGCCTCTCGTAAAAGACGACAAAACAACATTTAATAACTTTGTGTTGTGTTCCGGCATTAGTGACCCAAGTTCCTGTACCCTTATGGGACAGCAGCGAGTTTCCGATGCCATTGGCGTTGCCCATAGGCGACGGTAACTGCTAAATTCTAAGTGGGAAGCCTGACTGCTTTCCTACAGCAATAAAATAAATAACTACCCCTAAAATTATCTAAGTGACCTTATTCTTATATGTAGGTAACATGGAATGAGAAGGGACGCCGACCATATTACTAGAAGAATGTTGAACCTGAAAATAGATGGGAATGCGTGATGCATGATATGGGGATTTGTAAAGTGACAGGTGATGGATGCCAGTATCCTTCATTATCATTTGATTGGGACAATTGACACAAAAAGTGTACTAAACTTTTGCCCGATGTCAACCGTACATAGGTGTAACTGGGATTAACCGCTTCAATGATCATAGCGATGCCACAATCAATTGTCTAAGAAGAAGGTAATTCTAGCTAACACTGGATCTTCACACAAGTACTCTTTTGAACTCGTGGGCGTGAAGATTCGTATTCTCATGATAAACAATACAAAAGGCACTTTGATGAAACGAACGCTTGACGAGCAACGATAGAGCCACGGAGCCGGTCGCGGGCAGCGCCAGTGGCCGGATCATGTGCTGTAATTAAATACGGCGAGTAGGTTGAAAGAGGCAGGTTGGGTTACGACCGGAGAGGGGAGCAATGATTGATAATGGGGCATTATCGCGGCGGATGTGCCATTGTGGCCGAGGCGGGAAAGGCGCCCACCTGACCGGCACAGGCCCAGGCGCGACCCCCGCTTTCCACGCTACACCGCCACTCCGCCACCGGAGACCGCACTATTCATTTCTTACAATTAATCAAAATTAAATCACCTCAATACGCGCCAATTGAATACCGACCTCAATTTCTGAATGTTGCAGTGCATTATGGAAAGTCATAGTTTATGGTAGGCGTGTCCCTGCGAAGAAATCTGGCCAATAGAGTGCGGTAACAAAATATCCGTATTGGCTATTAGTAGGCTCCGCCTGCGAGGTATGGGGGCGCACTGTGTCCATGATCAAACGGCGTAAGTAAGCGCGACGACGCGGCGTGTACGGCCTTATTCTTTTCGACGTGTATTCTTGTAGCTGAATACGAAAGGGATTATGTTATTTGAGAGGGTGGCGAGTTACGCCGTTTCGGCAGTGATGCGCTAGGATCCGCACGCCGAGGGGGTTTTCTCGTTTTTACAAGGTGGCAGGTTCAGGCCGAGGCAAAAGCGTTCCAGACGTCGCGGTGAACGCTCGCGTCGCGGCCTATAAGCCATAACGTGCTTTTTCCGCGATTTTCTTTTTAGACTTTCACTAGAATAAGTTTTCCTTTTGGCCTAATTGGAAACTCGCGCCTAATTTTTTTAGTGACTTAGTGCTCGAACTTGTGATATTTTAATGATGAAGTGACTGCCGAAGCCAAGATGCAGGCAATGAGCGCGAACGCAAGCACGCCGCGGGCCCCCCAGAGGTCCCCATTCGCCATTCAAGAGCTACTGGGCTTGTCCGATAACAGGGAGAGTAGAGACAGATACTTCGAGAACCGAGATGCGGATCGGGTGCTCAATTTGTCCGAGAGTAGGGAGCCGAGGTCCCCGTACACTCCCCAGTTCCCTCTACCCGCGTCTATGGCCAGCCGGGTGGCGTACGCCGCGGCGTTCAACGCTCAAGCGGCTGTTGCGGCTGCCTTCCTCCCGGGACCACCACTCTTGCATCCACCGCCTGGTGAGTTCATCTATTCACCTATTCACCGGTTACAGCTTAGACACCTATTTTTTTTTTATTAATGACTGGTCGATGTTAATCTAAGGGAGTTTTATTTCATTTCATGTGAACAGAAAATGTATGATAAATATGATAAATAAAATATGTATGGTAATCTTAACGATTAAACCGTTTGACGGTTTTAATTACTGTTTTACGAGCCGTCTTATTTTGTACATTACATTTTCAAACATACAGAGCCTACTTAAATTTTAGCATTACAAATATGATATTATATCTAATTCTCGTTGTATATTTTGATATTACGACTACAATTTTATGTATAATTCTAGCAGAAAGTAAAAAAAAAATACTTATACCTCTAAATACGTTTGAATGAAATCCATTAATGAATTATTGAAGCGACGAAAATAAATAATTTTAACCTTACTGGACTCGTTTTAAAACATATGCCAATTATTATAAAAGAACACAATTTGAAACGTGTCGTTGTAAATATAACGTATCTATGCTTTAAATTTAATTAAAAGATAGATTAGGTTTAAATAAGAAGTTACAAATAAAATAGTTTATGTTTTGAACTGGTACAATTAATGAATACGTATAAAATGAAAAAGAGCCTGATCTTAGCGCTTCAAACACTTCCTTGGTCGAATTGTGTGTTGTGCGGTGTTCGGGATGCCGTCGGGCCCTTCATTAAGCCCTTGACGCGTTTAATTAGCGTTTTTTCATTATAAATTAGCGTGTTCGAGGACAATGAGGCCTTTGAATAGGCTCTGCGCCGCCGACGGCTGGCTCCGGTTACCTCGCCTCCGACCGCTTTATATCATATTTTTATTATTATTTATTAGTGTCGCAAAGCACAGCTGTGGCCCAAACACTGGTACAATAAACCCATTAATTAGGTTTGCTTAAAAATTGCACAAAAATCTTCATTTATAACATGTTTCAATAATTTCCATTAACAAGTTGTCTCTAAAAAGTCACTAAAATTTTGTTAATATTGCGAGGTTAGTTTTCGACATAATATATTCTTCAAAAACGAGTGTGAATGTATTTTGTTTGGGTGTTTTGTTATTTGGATCTCCTAGTACCTATATACGTACGTATAATATAATAATAGTTTGCATAGTCCGGGAATGTACACATATGTATGATGTGACATGATTTTGTCATCAATTTGAAGGATTTACGAATTGATTGTAATGGTGGCAAATTAAAGATTACACGAAATAACTAACCGATTACAGGTTTTATTTTAATTCGTTTCTTTTATAAATAAAAAAAACTAAATTAATAGTTATTTTACTAATTTTGTAATTATTTAAGTTTTACATTAGTGTTGAGGTTTTATTTGTTATTTTACATCCATACATTTTTGATCTAATTTTATACTTTAACAATTAGATAACACATTTCTATTAACGGAACAAAACAAACCCCGGCTTACATATTTTTTCTAAAGTTTAAATAATCGCTGCTAATAAATATTCAGATAATTTTTATTGTTTATTTATACTCTGTATGTGGAATATTGATAGCAAAGAGGTAATAATAAGATATTTTCCTAAAATGACAGATTTTCTAGACACAATTTGTAGCCGTCGGAATTTATAAATGTTCTGAAAATTATCTGCGACTATTTGTTGTGACTGCATATCTTGCTGTTCTAAAGATTTACAATAAGTAGTTTATCAGTATACAATGTATTATATATTCGTATTAAAATATAATTATTAAAACAACTGGCAGTTAGAAATATACTTGAATTAAGTGTACAGGACCCCTTAGTTTAAATGTCAAAATTCCCATCACCAACCCATATATGTATTTTAATAAATTTCAAAAATTACGTAGGTATAAAATAGCCCATCGATAATTGGAAATGTAAATTATTAATAAATATGTTAGGTCAAAATTACCACTCTATAAACATAGCAACGAGGCTCTAAACCAAGCTTTTCCTGTTGAAGCTGGGGGACTCTAGTAGTTGTAGTCTATCTGGTAGTTGCTCATAAAAAACGCTATTATCTCAGAATAAAAGAAATGTGCTAAGTATAATGATAACAACCAATCGTAAACCTAAAGCCAACAATTGGATACAACGGGGTTATCCGGTAGCAGGTTGACGCCACCACCGCTCCCTTGCATCATCACTATCAAGGTGATGATTTACCGCGTATTTAAGCAAGAGTACTCGTAAAACATTATTAATTTGTTCATAAATAATTAAGTTGTACCTTATCACTAAAACGGGCTACTTCAAGCCTTTGTATTTACGAATAGGAATATAATAAAGGGAGAGTATACATTTGATTTCTGCGAAGTTTTCAGTAACAGCACTAATCATCCCACACGAAATTACCGATGTCTGTAATCTATCATTTTGCTCTAGATGTAGCTATCATATCACCTCCTGGACAGAATCTCTAATACTGGAAAAGTAAGTAAATGCTGACAGAATAATGATTAAATCACAGTTATACACTTCTCATCAAATAAATCGACCTAACCTAACCCCTGAAGTTTATATTTAACCAAAAATATAAATAATGCCAGTTAATTGTGGCTATTATAAGGTATCAATTAACGACTATTAATGTTTCAAATTAAAATTAAATTTCTTTAGCTATTGTATTTTTTTTAATAGTTTAATAAGCGTCACCATCTGATGTTGTGGGATGTCATTGTTTTAACGTCTCCGGAGCGAGATCTCTCACTCTGACTCGTCTCTTCAACTCATCCCGTGTTCTATAGGATTCATATCCAGGCTTCTTGCTGGCCGGCCTTATACCGACTTTGTTCAGGTATTCATTTACAATGCCTGCGGTATAAGTCCTGGCATTGTCCTGCATAAAATTGAAGTCTTCACCAATAAAATGTGCGTAGGGTATCACATGAGGCTCCAAACACTCTTTGATATAACTTGACTCATTTAATGACGGTAACCGAGGTCCAGTACAAACATAAGATGCACACGCAAGTTCGGATTTTCTATCGGCGCTTATACCTCCCCAAACCGCCCATGAATCGCCACCGTAACTGACTCTTTTTTTAATGCAATACTGTTAAAAACACTCTCCCCTTTTCGATACACCTTCTTTCTTCCGCTATTACCATACAACATGCTCTTACTCTCGTCAAAAAAGAGAACTTTGCTCCATTGAAGGTATGACCAATTTAAGTGATCAAGTGCAACGTTGAGGTGCACTCTTTGTTGGTCTATCATCAATTTAGGCCATTGACTGGTTTGAGGTTTCATGCCACGCTCCGCCAATCTTTTTCTTATGGTAGAATCGCTTACAGTCCAATCCTTGAACCTCACGGAGCTGCTGCTACAGTCGAATAGAGTTTAAGTGGCGATTCCTTAGAGAAACTGACACAATATACCGGTCATCTTGCTCAAACGTGACTCGGTGTCTACCAGATCATGGACGGCGAGCAAACATACCAGTCTCCCGATAACACTGATACACTCTATTGACAGCAGAGAGGCTTAGATGTAATCGTGCAGCCACAACACTGACTATGGCCCTGCATCTTGCAACGCCACGACTTCGGCGGCTTCTGTGAGCGAGGCATTCATGTTCTTTAGGAAAAGGTCGCTTTGGTAGGATGTTAGAGCTTAGTTAACAATCACGCTAAGTTCAGAGTTCAGTTAAAAAAACGATAATTTATCTAAAAAAATGTGATGAGTGCAGGAATTCCGACGTAGTAGACATTGAAAACAATCTCTACGTTCATTTATTGGATGAATATTCGATAATTTAAATTCAAATTTGGGATTCAGATACATCATTGTATATAGACTAAACTGCCAGCGATTTATTGACCTATTTTCTTGTAAATTAACAAGTAAAATTTCAATATTCATCTAATTTTGGTTATCTCATACTTAAAAATCTAATATTAAAATATTAACAAAAAGAAATATACGAACAGATGTTGAATACTTATGTATCAAAATTTAATTAATTTAAAAAGGTTACATTTTAGATAAATAACTGGTGCGTAGTATTGCCCTTTTTCGATGTTTGTATTGTATCGTTCGCTTTCTAAACGCTTGTTTTCACGGTCCGCACAGAAACGCACCCCCAAAAATCTATATTCCCCCCCGTATCCCCGGACCACCCCCGCGACACCCGCTCGCATAGAGATGCCTAATGTCGATGTCGATAATTACCCCGACACTAAATAAATTTATGCTAATTAAGTTATTAGACGTTTTGTTTCAACGGTTACGTAGTAACCGTTAATAATTAAAACATAAATAAATTGTGACTAACAAACTATTGCTAACGATTATTCATCGTTTCATATGAAACCTTAAAACTAGGTTAATATTATTGAAGTGGTATATCCCGAATATATTCAAAGATTTTAATTTGGAATCCGGTGGGACCGCCATATTGTCGTAAAAGAAGTCACAGGCTGAAAGGAGAGCGCATCATTTGCATCATGCTCCTTCGTGACATTTTCTCATTCCGAAGTAGAGGATAAGAAAAAAGAAGAGACTGATTTTGTTATTTTTCCAAAATGAATAACGACTTATCCCGGATCACCGTCCCTAAGAAGATCTACGGTGTAAAAGGGTGAGCTGGTGGGCTGGTGCGGTTGTTTTGAGCTCCTAAAGTGAACCTCCACAAAAATGTCTGTTAAAAACCACTTAATATGGGCTGATTTGCAAAACGCTCATCCCGCATATGAAACATTACGTTTAACATTTTTTTGTGTTATTACGGTATATCTGACATACGTTTGCGTTTATCGTAATATTATTTATCGATTATTAGTTGAAAAATAAGGTCGTGTTTCTTCTTTGGCCTACAACTAAATATTTCATCCGTATCCCACAACAATTTGTTTTTAGGAACAATGATAAATAAATTAAAAATACATACCGATATTTAATCTCTCAATAATCAAAATACACATAAAAAGTTTTCTTTTTAAATAAAAGTCACTTATCACAAATTTTTACATTGACCTATCAGTCACTACTATATATAATTTGAAATCACATACCTATACACACGTAGATATGTTTATGAATAAATATTTTTGAAGTGCAACTTCTTTGGGCGCATGAGGGTAAATTTTTTACGTATGAAACGGAAATTAGCGTCACGTTACGGATGAAACGCAAATTAGCGTCACAAAGATGTGAAACGTTGTTTCTAATACTTACATTTTTAAACTCGTGCTATCTTTCGAATGGAATGTCCGAATTGAATAATTCAAAAAGTTATATAAAGGCACTGAAATAGTCTTGAATATGAAGTAATTTATTTTGATAAGGATTAATACCAAGATACAAATAAACAGCCTTTTCTAGCGGCGGCATTTCAATAAAAATTTTAAAATAAAATAATACTTATTGTGTCATAACTATAATAGTTAGACATATACCATTGCGCCATTTTTTGTAAATAATGATGTGTTCTGCAAAGTTATTTTATTCTATCATTAATAGTTTTCGCAGCACACGTGATGTAAAGAATATTTTAGGTAATTTTTTTACACCTTGGGTTACATTATTGGAGTTTTAGTAAGGATCCCTAATTTTTTTGAAAATATAATATAGCTTGTGTAACTTGGGAATAATGTAGCTTCCCAACAGTGAAATAATTTTTCAAATCGGTTCAGTAGTTTCGGAGCCTATTCAATGCAAACAAACAAACAATCAAATCTTTCTTCTTTATAATATTAAATATATTATATATTATTACACCAAACATTTCCGTTCGAAGCGCAATCTATTTATTAAACTTGGATTAAAGAAATCTATAAGGCACCGATTCAAAAAAGAAAGAAGTTTCACTTCTGACATGTGTACTTTGTACGCACGCACTTTTTTTATCTCCACTGATATAAATAGAGAGAGACAGTTAGCAGCTAATTCTTCATTAGGCCGCTTTTTGGCTATCGATGTGCGCGCATGTCGTAAAAATTATACTCTCAACTTTTTCCAAATGCGCCAAAAAGGTATAACTTCAACAATTAAAAATGTTTTTGAGTTTCCAATCAACATGTCAAAAAGTTTAAAAACTTATTTAAATTAAAAGTATGCCACTTAATAACTTATACTCATTGCTCTCTCTCTCTCTCATGAGATTTTTTTTAGATTTAATTAGCGAAACAGGCCAACGACAACATCTAATACTAGCCGTTCCCGTCCACTTGGCTGGTCGAATAACAAAAAAAGTAAATCGAAAAAATATTAAAGTTTTCGTACGCATGCGCGCTACACCGCTTGCCCCACTTCTCCGCGGCAAGAAAACACATCACTGAACATGTAGTGTTTATAAAAATCATTGTTTCTTAAAGCTTTAGTAATTTTATATTAATTGAAGATATCGCAATTCTTTTTTTGATGAAGGCCAAGTATCTTATAACTTAGAAAATTTAATTTAAATCTATCCAGTAGTTTTGCCGTGATGCGCGCTCAACTGCAGACCTCTATCATTTTATTTATATACCTAGATAAAATCAATCCTTGTTTGTTATGAGTCAGCTAAAACCTGATTGCAGTTTTAAAATATCGATAATTTCCAAACGCATCTAGAGGTGGTCGTCCCTAGCGGCCCCGACCCTCATAACACTCCAGTTTTGGACTTTTTAACCCAAGATGGCTTAATTTTCTTCTCCCAACGATTATTCTACGTTTCTTATAAAACTCTATTAGAATCGTGTTCGCCGAGGCGTTTTAAGGGGATGCTGAGGGACGACTGAGCGGGGAGGAGGCGGTAAGGGGGGAGGACAAGGGAGGCGTAGGCAGGTACGTTGGATTAGCATTTAACGGACAATACGTGGCGACGAATTATAACGGGATCATTGCTTGTAAAGGTCGGTCTTCAAAACAACTTTATTGATCGTTTCCGTTATTGAGGCTAGGTCTTATTCTTTCTTTCTTTTACTTAGGCAAACGCAAAGACTGACAATTATAAAATATTATCAGTATTTTGACTTTGACATTACAATCAATGTAACAAACCTAGAAAAAAAACGAAAGTTTATGTATCTCTTACTTTAATACTCATGGATTTAAACTGTTTTATTAAAAGCTGAATAAATGTCCTCTATGGGGAATATCCTGGTTTCCTTTTGATTAAAATATGTTTTAAGAATTTTTCTTGTTGTTAGCGAGTAATCCTTTCCTTGGGTAACAAACCTTGTTACCCAAGGGCACCACGATTATCATTATGTAATACATATTTCAATCGCATATACTTTTAAGTACGTTATTATAACATTTAAATATAATTTAAATGAGTCCACGAACAAGTATTGGTACGAATTTTAAACTACTCATTAAGCTACAAGTATTTTACATGATTTGGGTTAGTGATAAGTAGTTTATAGTTATCCCCTAACAATAGACTGAGGATACTTTAGCATAGAATTGAATGTATTGCCAACTTCGGGTTAAGTAACATGGGAAATGAATGTGTGCTGGCAACTTTTCTTGTGGGAGTTGGAAGGCGTGGTATAAAGGACTTTATTCACTAGCCAATATCATTTTACCAAAATAGTATCTAACACTTTTTGTCTAACATTGAAGAAAGATTAATTCTTGGTCGAGAGTTAAAACCTGGTAAGTGAAAACCGATCTACATTTTTTGATGATTTTCATAGACAGGTTGTCTGTGAATTACAATTTGTGTTTTGTGATTAGAAAAAAGAACAATTTACCTATAGATGTTATAAACTACTAAATACACATAATGAGAGTCCTTCATCTATAATCTATAAAAATAAATAAAATTGGAGTGTCTGTTTGTAATATTAAAATAACCGCTTTTTACTAAGTGTATTCGGACGTATACACGGTACATATACTAAAACAACATTTTTTATAATTTTTGTCTGTTTGTCTGTCTTTCTGTCTGTTTGTCTGTCTGTCTGTTTGTTCCAGCTAATATCTGAAATGGCTGCACCGATTTTAACTGGATTTTCACTGGTAGATAGCTGACGTAACAAGGAGTAACTTAGGCTATTTTTATTTTAGAAAAAAATTATTTTTGTTAAAAATGATCAGTTTCGGAAATTTGTATTCCAATTTAGGTTGACCTCAGATTTATATCATCAATCATATGAAATAGGGTTTAGATTAGGCTGGACTTTGTAAGTTCGAACGCACGTATTCCGGAGGCGCATGGCGTAACAGTTGCATTCGATTACACTGACTGTGCAATGCAAATATTTCATTTATTTATATTTAGGCTTTATAGGGTTTGTAATCCAAAATAAACCATAAGATATATCCAATAAATGCTGCCCAAAGTCACTATTCCACGCGGACGGAGTCGCGGGCACAGCTAGCAAGGAATATATATTTTTAAGTGTAATTGACTCAGTGGTTTACAGATCATACAATCCTGTGTTCACATCATCCGTTGTCGCTTTTTTCTTCTTCTTCTTCGTCCCAGCGTCAAATCCCGGTTGCAACCGACACTTCCGTTTCGATGCCCGGGGTCCGCTTTCCGACTTTTTTTATTCAGTCACCTACACTTTCTACTCGTGTCCGGCGGAGGCAGCATGGTCAGACATTTATTCCTCACGTAGTTAGCCAGTTGCCGTAAAACGTGGCCATGCCAGCGAAGGCGACACTCCTGCATTTTGTCCGCAATGTCACGGACACGAAGACTGCTGCGAATGCGGGAGTTCCTAACGCGTTCCTTCCGCGTCATTTCGCACATCTACCGCAGCATATTTATCTCCGTGACACGCAGCCTCTGCTTGTGCTGCTCTAGCATTGGCCACGCTTCACAGCCATAAAAAAGGACAGGCCTAATGATGACCTTATAAACCTGTCCCTTCAACTTAACCGGTATCTTAGGGTCACAAATGACACCAGTAACCTCACGCCATTTGATCCACGCGGCAGGGATGCGTGCCTTGACGTCGCAATCAATGTCACCAGACGCGTGAAATACAGATCCTAGGTATCTCAGCTCGTCCGTGCGCTCGACTGTGTTGCCGCCTATGCGTACGAATGTGGGATCTGTGGAGTTACAAGCAACTCGGTCTTCACCACATTGAGCTTCAGACCACCGTTCTCAAGCGACTCCTTCCACGCCTTCACGTGTTGCACCAAACTACCCAGCAGCCATGGGGCCGCTCATGTGTTTCTGATGCTGTCTCATACTACGTCCAATGATACCATACTGAACTGAAACGGACTAAGGACGGATCCTTGGTGCACCCCGACGGTGATGGGGAAAAGTTACGTGTCGTCATCAGCGGTCCGAACTACGGAATAGGAGTCATCATTCGTATCTCGGATAATGTCAATATAGGTCTCTGGATCCCCTTTAGATCGCAGGGCCCACAGCCAATGCAGAGGCGTATTCTTCATCCTGTATTACTCCGCCCTAAGGATTAGGGCAAAAATAGGGTCCATGGTCCCGTGACCAGGGCGCAACCCATATTGACACTTCTAGACAGTACAATCCTGTCGCATCCGAGAGTCAATAACCCTCTCGAACAGCTTCATGGTGTGGGACATTTTTTTTTTTTTTTTTTTTTATTGCGTAGGACAGCAGACAGGCTGACAGCCCGCTTAGAATTTAGCAGTTACCGTCGCCTATAGGTGTTTGCAACGCCAGTGGCATCGCGAACACGCTGCTGTCCCATAAGGGTACAGGAACTTGGGTCACTAATGCCGGAACACAACACAAGGTTATTATGGCGGCATAGTTAAGACCAAAATGACCTTAATGCCGCGGTAATTACCGCAATCCTGCACCGACCCCTTGTCTTTGAAGACTGGAGTAATGATACTCAGCCTCCATTAGCTGGGGTTCATACAGGTGAGGAGTATTTGGTAGAAAAGGTGGGTTAAGATGCAGACCACGAGAGCCCATCGCCTTCTAGGGTTCGATGGGCACTCCATCGGTACCGACAGTTTTCTAATTCTTCATGTGGCGAAGACAATTCTGGACTTCTGTAGGTGTTATCGGTGGCACTAGTCCTTTGAGTCGGAGGAAGATCAGGCGGCTGCACCTCTTTGTGCTGCTGAATAAGCAACACAAAGAGGTCTCTCCTTCACCGTGAGGTCCTCGCATAGCAGGTGGCCTCCAGGGTCTTTTACGAAGCGGCACTGAGAAATATCCTGTGCCGCCTTGACTCTGAAGCGCGCCAACTTATAGATGAGCTTCTGCCCCTCAGACGATTCCAACTTGTCGTATAGTGGCTGTAAGTGGTCTCGTCTGACTCTGACTGCAGCTCTCTTAGTGGCACGCTTGGCAGCTCTGTATGCGTCGCGATCTTCAAGAAATCTAAACGCTTGCCACTTCTTAAAGAGGGCTTTTGTCGCTCTGGTCTCCCTCTGGACTGTGTCGTTCTACCACCAATGTCTCCATGTCACATTTGCGACCACCCTAAGAATAAGCACCCTCCTCGCCGACCCAAGGATAGCCGTCTGAATGCTGTCCCAGTAAGCTTGAACTGGTTCGCCCTCACAACCGGTGCATTTGTTGCCGATAGCAGAGGCGAACTCCTGACTTCATCAAGCAGCCACCACCTGATTCGGCGCTGAAGGCGCTCAACATGTTTGTGTTTGGGCTTCACACAGAGGTCCATGATAAGAAGACGGTGTTGTGCAGCGAGACTCTCACCGGGTATGACCTTCCAGTTGGCTACTTTGCTGATGTGGTGTTTCTTTTCTCCCGCTCTTGTAGGTGATGAGATGCTTGGGTCTCTTATTGAAATACGTGTTTACGATGGCAAGGTCGGCAGCCGCACACGTATTTAGAGTATCTGTCCATTCCACGTTGCGGCTCCCATCCAAATATACCGTGGACACGTTCAAATTCTCCACATTCCTCACCCATGTGAGCGTTCAGATCACCACCCAAAACGACCCCATGTGACAACGTAATCTCACGAAGCACTTCTTTGAGTAGATTCCAAAATGCTATCTTATCGGCGTCGCTATAACCAGCCTGTAGCGTGTTGGCACTTATCAAGTGGGTAATTACTCCACCGATAAGTACCCTCACAACTAGAAGCTGATCGCTACAGCGTTTCACTTCCAAGATGTCGTCCTGGAGCTCCCCCGAGAGCACAATGGCTACCCCATTTTCCCGACCAGGTGCACCTGTATAGATTAGCTTGTAGCCATTCCTAATGAACCGGGATCTACTAGCCTTCCACCGAGTCTCCTGCAGGAACGCCATGGCCACCCTCCGCCTGGAGAGTACATCGGCCAACTCCCTCGCGCGTCTGTTTAGCATGCCAATGTTCCATGTTGCGAAGCTGAGTTTGGATTGGGCTAACGTCTTTACCCGTGCTCGCCCACGGCATGGCAGCCCTTGTCCACTTGTCACAGAAGTCGGGAGAAGCTTCTGCGCCAAAAGTAATTATTTTACAGAGTATCCAAGATAAATCGAAAACTACATGTGACTTTTATTTTTAAACACAGTATACACGAATTTTATTTAATTAATTTTATGTACAAAGAATGGAAATTAATTATAAAGTGACACAAACTTTTGGCGTCTCTGCTTGTTTTCTGTGTTCTTAGTATTGAACAGTGGCACACAGAACGGGGGAAGCAGATTCCTTTGGCCTAGGCTTTGGCTTAACTTAAACTTTCGTATTGCAAAGGACATACATAGTAGATATGTCTAGTTGACACAAAATAAATCTCATTCTGAATTTAGAATGTTGATTGAAATAATATTGGAACCATGCGAATGTGTACGCTTCAGTCTATTTAACCCCTAAGGAGGGGGTGTGTGAGGGGGATGTTATCATTCGCCCCGAGAAAACGATAAAAACACACCAATTGGCATTCACGCCGGCGGCGGCTTGCTTTGATATTCCTCGTAAACAGACAGACATATAGGTACCACTGCTATGTGCTTATTTGTATGTCTAGGGATGTGTGCAAGAATTTTGCTCTCAATGTTAGTGGGAAACATATCTGATAGATTCCATGTTATAGAAGGAGTTCGAAACCACACAAACTAATTAAAAAATTAAATTTATAATTATTTATTCCGCAAGGTTAAGAGGGTGCTGCTGATGTTGTGAACAGCAGCAAATGAAATATACTTGAGTCTTAAAGACCTTGATGTATAATCGTAGATATTGTCAAATTAATATTAATCATATGTATATAAGACAATTATTATGTAGGGTCATAAAATAAACGAAATATTTCTGTAAAAATACACGTTTTCTATATTAATTAATCCCACATTATAATAATACATATGATAGACTATTCACAACCTTACTTATAAAACCCGGAAACGACAACTATTGCTTGTTGTTATCATTTTTCTTTACAGTAACTGCAATTTATTTATAGCATATAATTTTTATTTTTCTGTTACGTATTTTAAGTAATTTTTCTGCATGTCGCACGTTAACGATTCTTCAATTCCTACGTAGAACTTTTACTTCATAATTGTCAATGCATTATTAAATAAACCTGACAAATAATAGAGTCGTTTTAGAGAGAGCCTTAATTTATGTGATTAAGTTTCGGCCAGCGCCAATTAAGTCCCAATGGAGCACTCAAGTGCAGTGCACTCCATTTACTTAACTCACTGACGGCTCATCATTCGCCACTTTGACACAAGCGACAGCAAGGCGATAGCTATTTGCAGCTTTAATTTATTTTTATTTATGCCCAATTATTGTGATCGCCGAAAACGATTAGCTATATATAGCTATATACAACTATATGTATTACATCAGCAAAGTCATTATTTTTAAATCTCAGTCACAGTTTTCTTCTTTTTCCTACCCATATCCCAATATTATATTTAATTATATTTAATATTTTCAAACCTTTTTTAGCCAAATCATCTTTACACAATCCATAAGTCACATCCTTTACATCACTAATTTAATTCAAAAAACCTTTCCAACAAGTACATTTATCAATACTAAACGTCACTCAGTAGGTAATGCAAGGAGTTTTAACTGGTACGAGTATGGTTATATGTGTCAATTGAATATTAAACGTACTTTAATTTTAAAAATTTTATCGATGGACTGGTTAAACCCATATTTTGGTATGAGTCATACACGCATTAGATTTATTAGCCAAAAGGTTAAATTTTGTAAACAAATTTTCTATTTCTTAATTACTATCTCCGTCCTCGCGATGCTTTCCATATCTTCAATTTTCTTTGAAATAGCATAGTTACTATATGACATATGCTAGTAAGACTCTTGACTGCTAACACTAGAAAATGTTTCTAGCAATAATGTCCTGGTGGATGTGAAAGTCTACAATTCAATAGTTGGGGTATGTTATGTCTATCTTTATTTTTGTATAAGTGGCATTCGTTGACTTTTTTGTTAGTTGTGTCGATCAATTAGTAGGACAAAGGTGTTCGTCCAGGCTGTGTCTACGGAGGGAAGCGCTCATTAAACGCCCCGGATTGCCCCACTCCGGGGCCATTTAATAAGAAAATTGCGATTTCACAGCGACCATGGAATTAAGCGATTCTCTCGTAGGCAGAGGTACACTGAGAGATTTTTAATAACTTCATTTAAATTGGTTTTAAGTAGTTTATTTATCAAAACAAAATTAGTTTATTTTTATTAACATACCTTACCTACCCACATCGAAATGAATCGATGTACTAATGTAACGCAACGTCAACCCATATGCTTTCAACACCATCAGCATTGTCGACTTCCAAATATATTACTAGTTACTTTGTTAAATATCACAAGCCTGAAATTTGATGAAAAATTCAAAGTTAGCACTTATTTACCGAGTTCAAAATTATTTAAATTTTTACATACACATTTTATAATGAAATTATGTATTAACCGTTTCAAAAATTATATTTAGTAGTACCTAATATAAATTAATAATATATAAAAGTACAGAAAAATCGTGCATCAAATGTCGATTGCTTGAATGTTATATTTTTGACTAATAATATTAAATATGGTCGCGTAAAGGAATCAATGAACAGACATCACCCGCCGTGTCTACAATAAAAAAAAAAAATTGGATATAATTTAAATTTGCATTGAAATAATGAATTCCAATAGTGTATGTAATATAGCATAAGTTATCTCGCAGTGTGTCCGTGGCATGCTGGATATTCTTCAGAGTGTCGGCATTGAGGTTAATTAACAATGCTCGAGAAGCGGCGCTGTGGAGCGCCAAACCCGCGCCCGCGGCGCTTCCGACATCCGGCCGACGCGCGACTCGCGACGCCACGCCGACACTGCCTCGCGCCACTCTTTTCGCTTTTTGCCATTAACTCAATTTGGATTCACACTTTCAAAATAACTTTGAATTCCACACTTCACACACCAGCACCGTTTTGTGGTTTAAAGTGGAAACTATTTTGGGACTGAATTTCATTTTGGCGGTGATAAGAGTTCATTAGGGGCAGGCAGACGGCCTACTTACTTAATAGTAAGCAGTCATCGTTGTCAATAGATGTTTGCGACGCTAGGGACACCGCGAATACACTGCTGTTCCATATGAGCACAGGAACCAGGGTCACTAATGCCGGAACACAACACATAGTTCTTTTTTTTAAGCAAAAACTTTTTAGGCGCGTTGTGCTCTTTTTGAGTGAACAAAGTCATGGAACTCGCGTCATCGTCACCGATCGCTTTCTATGAGCTATTTTTGCTCCAGTGATACCAATCTTATTAATAATGGCTTATGGTTTATTCTAGAATGTAATTTTAAATGATTGCATTACTTATACATATTATATTCGAATTACGACTTTATTACAATGAAATACAGTTGAGTTTTTGAAGTGAAAACTTCTTTAGGTGCGTTGAGCACTTTTTTGGGTGAACAAAAAACACGTGCTTGCTTGATTATAAACACTTCTTTATAAACCAAAAATAATTCGAAAATAATAATCTTATACCTGGACGATACAATTCACAAGTTACTTAGTTTTCACTTCTATCGGCAGTCCCCAAAGACTGTCCCGCATGTTTTTTATTAAATTCCCATCTCTTGACGCATTTGGAGTAAGGACCTTTTTATAATAAAATAAAACAAAACAATCATAATCAAATCTTACTATGTTTATACATCCTTATCTTAAAATTACTAATTCTCTATTTAATATTTATTTTATTATTTACTATTTCATATTTTAATAGTTGGCTTTATACGAACATAGGTAATGCTATTTCCCTTATTCTATCAACTAATTAATATACGTAATAACATTTATTAATTCTTATTTCTATTTATTACTATTTTTATTAATTTACTACTATTACTAAGTTATTATAGCGGTATACTTAAAGACCAAGGATGGTTGCCATCCAGACGAGCGTGAGGCGCTACCACGTAGAGCAATATAATTAATATCTCTCGCTCTTAACGTATCGAGATCAGGTACAAATATGTTAATTGATCATATTCATGAATCATCAAGATAGTAAAAAATATTATTCGCCAGGAGCTTTGCGTTGGTAATGGTGTCAGTTCCATCCACTATACAGTGACCTCCTAACCGGTTCACTGTTGGAACATTTCCTTTGGAAAACAATAATTCCGTTAGATCACAAGACATATTGGTTACTAATCTATTCATTGTTGACCAGAATTTGATGATCTCCATAATTTGGAACATTTGTTCATTGATTCAACTATCTTGAAAATTATTATTGATAATTAAATTGCAGATGTTAAAATAAATATATGTTGTGTTTTATTAAAAAAAATTTATCAAATAAATACTTATTTACAATAAATAGTAATTCCTAAAGTACAAAAAATATATTTGAAAAAAAAATTAATTTGATAAACTTTTTTTATTGCTGTAGGCTGACGGTCCACTTAGAATTTAGCAGTTACCGTCGCTTATATGGGTGTTTGCGACGCCAGTGACATTACGAAAACGCTGCTGTCCCCTAAGTAAGTATAGGAACTTGGGTTACTAATGCCGGAATACAACACAAAGTTATTATGGCGGCATACTTAAGACCAAAGGTGGTCGCCTTAGAGACGAGCTTGGGGCCTTACCACGTCGCTAGAGTGGGTTGTTTTGTCGCCTTTTACCACAGGCCGACCCCGGCCACAGAGGTCAGTATTCTTTTTCCGCCCCTGCACGGATAAAAACCTGAAGCCTTTATGTAATATTTCAACTGGAATTGAATTTCGCTTAATTCCTCTTGATGTGGTCTAGTGAATATTAATTTTAATTGCTGAGGAACAATAGATAAGCTGACCCCACATGATAGTAAGCAGTTACCGGCGCCTATGGACGTTTGTGACGCTAGAGGTACCGCGAACACGCTGCTGTCACATAGGGGGTGAAGTGAAAGCTCCATGCCCGTCTGGATGGCTACTACCCCTTGGTTCTAAGCATACTGCCACAATAACCTTGTTGTTATTTCTGGCATTTGTGACCCAAGCTCCAGTTCCTCTTCGAAGTTGGAAAATAATCAGAAATATTATTTGTATGTCTGTCAGCCAGTCTGATCATGGTTAGCGTGTGGAGGGTCGCGGAAGGCCAAGTAACGGTGGCGGCGTAAGTGCGAGAGCAGTATGTATTAGTGCTCACTTCACACGTACTACAAAGGTCCCTAACTGCCTGCTATTAACACTGCTCGACCCCTACTTCGGAACCACTAGTGATGGCCATCATTCATATTAGTCGAATATTCTATTAATTAGGTATTACTAACGAACACGTCAGCTAATACCAGTGATAATTATAAAAAAAATTATATAAAGTAAGATTGCGTAAAAATTCTATACTTTTTAAGACACGTTAATAAGTTGTATAATTATAAAATTAATAATTTTAATACATTTGTCATATTTGAATTTTGTCAACAGTTATTTAAACTATAGATTTTAGAAATTAAGTGTAACCTTTTTAAGTTAAGTAGTAATCAAGTAATTAGGTAGAAATTTCTAATAGCTAACTTTACAACAAATAATTATTAAGTCAAAGAATTTTAAATTGTCCAGCATAATAAGCGGTTTAAAGCATGTAAGCTGAAATAATAGAGGGATGGTCAAGTTAATGACAGGATCGATGAGCGATGGAGTAAATGAGTCTTGAATTGGACACCGTGTCTAGAGTAATCGTCATTAGAGTACTCTCGCCCTTCGAAGCCGATTGACTGAAGGACGATGGACGAAAGGTCGTGCTTCATCTCATAATCATGCTTTTATTGTGACTATAATTTAATAATAAATAGAAACATGAGCTTTGTTCATACCAGGTATATCACAATACCCTTCATTTGTTTTTTCTTAATTATTACCAATTGTCAACCAAACATGTACATTGTACCTAAACTCTTACCCAAAATGTCTCAACGCTTATTTGACTGTTAAAAGAAAGTTAAATTTAATAATTTGCTCTAAAATGTAGTATCCCAATAAAATAAACCTAGTTCGGTTAGTAATCGCTGGACATCACTACATCTCAAACAGCCTGCGGCTCCTTTCCTTGCCTTCCTACAATTAAAAATACACCTAATTACAAAGTACATATGAACTGAATTTGCTAATGAATCAATGTTATTATTTTTCGAACTAGCTATCAAAAGAAATCTAAAGAAAAGCAACTTTGTGAAAAGAGAATAAAGTTTATTTTGACTTAATATAGAGTGAATGTTGTTTGTAAGCAGGGAAATCATCCCTCTGCGAGAGAAATGATCCGCATAGACTCGTTTCATAATAAACCATTAGATACAATTATCGTGAAATTATGTTGTTAGTCGTGTTTATTCATTGTTGTTAGTGTGAAAGATTTATTCTTTAAATCATATCTTAGAGGATTTACTCGTATATCGGTCTGAGAATATCGAAAATGATATTGTGAAATACATACTTCTTTGAAGGATTTTATTCTGATTTATGTCCAACTTTTTCAATGATGGAGTGATTTTGAATATTTTTTTGTTTATAAAACTTATTGAACTTATAAAAAATATATTCGATTTTCGTATTATTAGCATAAATGATGTATTAGGTAACCCCTAACGAAGCGAAGAAGCTATAATCAGACATCGATATGCACAGACCCCAAGACTTATTAAAGTACCGATAGTCACCCTGCTATCTAAAAGATGATGCGGTTTTTTGTTACGTAATTTCTCTATTAGTTTTTAGCCTACGCAATACACTAATTGAAATTTCTATATAAAGAGTAATTTGACAAAGCTTGTACATATATGTATACCTAACTTTGTCTCCTACTCAAATGACTTATCGTGTACACATACTTAATTAAAAATGACCTAAAAACCAATCAGTTCCTCTCTTTTCTTTTGAAATTCGAAATGGTAGACTATGCGTCAAAGCCACGTAAAGTAAGATGGGTTGAAAATTCAATTTACTAAAAAGTTTTATGCAAAATATTTTTGGCTTTTGATGATTTTCCAAATTCAAAATTTCTATGCTGGATTTCATTCAATTTCTTTCACTCAGCCCTTCTAAGATGAATGAATAACAACAATTCACCCATGTATCAAAAACTTTACTGTAAAAGTGAGGAACAGCAAAAAAATATTTAAACTTTAAGCACAATAATATGAAAATATGTAAATTATAATAATAGTTCATTTATAAATGGGAAGAGGCGTTATAATGTTACAGTGCTAACCCTTGCGAGGCCATTGTGCCGTTTGTGCCATTATTCATCGTGCCACAACATTGTGACAACACCTTTATTATGACAAAAAGGACTCTAGATTGTCACCTTTCTTTTCTCCATAAAAGATCTGTTTGATTCACTATTGTTTGGCTGCTTTATCCTTTTTTTTACTTTTGAGAGCTCTTGTCCGCTTTCTTGAATTTTACCACATCACGTAGGTACCTAATATGTGCAACGGACTATATGATTGATAATGTTAAACTTCGATTTTTTTATTACTTAAGCTGACGGTTCGCTTAATAGTAACCAGTAACTGTTGCCTATGGATGTTTGCGACGCAAGGAGCACCGCAAACACGCTGCTATCCGCCGCAACACAACACAATATTATTATGGCGGCGTACTAACAGACCAGGAGTGGTTTCCAAACAAACGGGGTTGGGCCACCTAGCAAAAATAAAAGGATTTAATCAAAATAACAGAAAACAACTATGCAAGTACCTGTTGGTTATTTCTAGGATTTTTTTTTAAACGCTTTACAGTACACGATTAAGCTTAGACCATGTATTTTTTAAGTTTAGTTTAACAACTAGTTAAAATTGAATAATTCTGAGAACTTATCTGTCGGTGTTACTCTTCCTAGAATATGATGTGGTTGAGTATTAAATAATTATCTCATATTAAAGACAATATAAAAGAAACAAAATAATTTCTTTTTCAGAAAAACCACCGTTTCCAAATTTGAATTTGCAACGTCATCCAAAACGATTCCAAATACAGAAGCCTAAACAAACATAATTTCGTTAACAAAAAGCTGTTAATATGTTCCAATCCAATTATATGCTTCAACTATTCGAATAATAGATATCACCCGATGATCGTCTGCTGTTTTCGTGTACTAAAATAACACGTCGAGCGCCAGTTCCAGTGATCGGTGTGATCGCACCTTTATTTGTTATAAAGATACTTTAGAAATTAATTAAATGCTAAAATATCATTTTAAGTATTTAGTACTTCTAATGACTCTTTAATTAATGTAATAAAGAGAGACGTAAGCAATGTATGTTCAGTATGATGAGTTTGTTTTGTATATAATAAAAATAAAATGATAGGGGTCTGCAGTTGTGCGCGCATTACGGCAAAACTGCTTGATAGATTTCAATCAAATTTTCAAGTTTTATTTTATACACACTTGGCCCGTATCCGTAACTATTAGAGCTAAAGACTTGAAATTTGGTAGGAATATTCTTTTCACCAAGTAGAGGTCAGCTAAGAACGGATTTTACGAAATTCCACCCCCAAGAGGGGTTGCGTGGGCGTTAATTATTTATATGGCAGAACAACGTTTGCCGGGTCAGCTAGTTTAATATAAAGTCATTAAGTTTTAAGATACAACGAATTTTATAAGCACTACGTGTTCAGTGACGTTTTTTGCCGTGGAGAAGTGGGGCAAGCGGTGTAACGCGCATGCGTAGGAGAGGGGAAGTCTCTTCTACCTCTGCCTCATGACGAAAGCAACGCGGACGAAGACGCGGGTATCAGCTAGTTATATCATAATTATTTTTTAAATTTATTTTGAAAATTTATTACGGTTTACGTACTTTGGATTTATGACTATTACTGCTACTATTTATAACTTGAGTCTACAGCCTATAGTGAAAGACAACAAAACAACCCCTGGTTTCGAAATGTGCCGCCACAATACCTCGGGTTGTGTTCCGGCAAATGACTCAGGTTCCAGTTCCCCTCCGCCGACGGCAGCGTGTCAGCGGTGCCCTCGCAGATCTCTATAGACGACGGCAACTGCTTACCTACTGTTGAGTGGCAGCATTAAACATAACATGTTTGTCATAATAGTATACTTTTGTTTTTTGGGATGACTTGAGGCAATTTTTATACTAAGTAGACAAGTGGCATCCGAAACGTAGGCCCAAATATCTGACGCTAATCTCAATACAACATTCCGAGTCCCATTGTAGCGCCATCTGCCTCACTCTGCAAAAGTAGGGTTGTGCACAGACATTTATTAAAGCGCATTCATCAATACTAGCAATAAAATTTCAATTACCCTGAATAGCTTGGTGACTTGCATCCCAAAATAAGAGCGCCTTTGTTAGCGGATTAGCCGGCAAAATGCGGGAGCCACGCCGCGCCGACACCGCGCCCGTAATTGAAATAACTCCGCGCATTAGACGCATCATAGCCAGCCAATGTTGAACTTCTCTGCATCCAGTGTTACCACATGTAAGTTTTCCATTTAAAATAATAATTTCATTGACCATATTATGTGGTCATGACATCAGAAAGTTACAGCAATATTTAATCACGGCTAACACATTTTTTAAATAGGTGGTAAATTACTTCAAGGCTGGCAATACATTGTTATCATAATGTTGAAAGTGTTTACAATCCAAAATATCTAATTAGAAGAACTGATAGTTGCTTTGTTCTATTAACTACTTATATAAATTTACCTTTGTAACACTGGTGGTTAGCTGGATAACGCTTCTTTCGAAAACCTAGGATCAGCCGTGGTTCTAAACCTGAACCATGAACTTGCACCATGAAAATTTTATAAGAGCTTTGAAATGTGTTTTTTGGAGTATAGTGAAAACCTTGCTCAAACCCCAAAATGTATCGAATTATTAGGTATTAATTCTTTAAATGTTATAATAATTTTCAAAATCATCGAAGCTACGCTTCTATTATAGATGTAGTGGTTTAAATAAGGTAATAAACAGTTTGCAGAACTGAAGAACGGAGGAATGAATGGCTCTAAATAAACTGGTGGTTTGTGAGCGCAAATTCTTGAAGGATTAGAAGCAGAGGGGAGGGGGGCTTCAATTAACCCACCCCTGTGTCGATTAGATATTAATCTATTGCCGCAATATTCATTTGTAATAAGTACTTGAGGTTTGTGGGAATTCAGCAATTTAACTCCAATAAAACAGAGACCTGAATTTTCAACATATTTATCTATTTTTATTTTATTTTATTAATTTATGCTTTTGTTTATTATTCCAGTAGGCACCTCTTGTTTGATATGGAATAATTTTATATACTTTATTTTGTCATGCTCCACTGCCCAGTTGTGAATTTTCTTGTGCCAGGATAATCAATATAAAACATTAGATCGTTAAATTTAGCTAAATTTACTTTATTAACATTAATGCATAGTTCGACAATAGTTTCAAATGTTAAAATGACAGTTTCAAACGATGGGTTCAGTTTCAAACGGGGTCGAATGGCAGGCCAATAGGTTTAGGTTCTTACAAAAATATTATTAGACAAAATAAAATTTCTCATTGTTTCTTTTTAACAATTTTTGAATATCTATAACCTACTGGATTATACTTATTAGTATTATATCCAATTAGTAAAATCTGATATATTGTAATACTATTATTACTTAAATCCGAGTGGCGTTAATTAATGAAGAAGGTTTGCCTAATTATAACATTATTTATATACGATTAGAAAATAAAAAAATTACATTTTTTTAAAGTACAGAGGTAGGACAACAACTGAACGAGCACAAGTGAAGTGAGGACGTGTTCTGAATACAAATCTGACGTTTAAAACAAGATGGCCAACCCGGAGTACGCGCTAATGAATTGTGACACGAATTAACCGGCAAATTAATGTATTATACACGTAACTAGATCATAGCAAAATTATAATACGTGATTCATAGATTAATTATTAATTATTATAAGTATTTGTTTGTGCTATAAACAATTTCATGGATATTTGCAGCAAGTTCTAAATTCTAAGCGGGCTGTCAGCCTGTCTGCAGTCCTACGCAATAAAAAAAAAGTGTATGTTGATGAAGATAAGATAATTGAATAACTGCCCGGGGTTTTAACTTATAATAAGTCGTTGGCACTAAACACATTGGTTACAAATTCCCGTCCATTATTGTGATATGGTGCAGTTTCTTTTATTAAATATATTTTATTGTTTCTCTAATAGATGAAATTGTATACAAAAATTAAAATTGCACTTTGTCAGTTAACCGACATACTTCATCAAACGTACCTACTAGCTGAAGTGTTGGAAAGTCGTTAGTGTCCAGAACTGATGCGCAATGAACCTCTATGGTCTTTGAGTAGATCAGTAATCAGCATCTCATCCCATACTCACGACGGTCTAAACACGCTTGAACTTCGAATAGACTGCGTCTCTTTGCGTATTCTACCGTCTATACAACGGGGAGTGTTCTGAGGAGCTATTTAGAATGGTGCCCTCGTCGTCTTTCTACCTCCGCAATGCCCGCCATAGGCTAGGTGTTCATCCCCATTTCTTGGAGTCGCTTCTTTCTTGTAGTACCTACGAAACGGTTCTCAAGAATGTTCATATTGCGTACTCTCAGCATTTGGAATGAGCTTCCGGCTGAGGTTTTCTCAGTTCGGTATGATAATGAGTTCTTCAAAAAAGGTGTTACAAAATTTCTGCGAGGCCGTCAGCGTGTTGGTGATGCCTCTGATGTTGCAAACGTCCATAGGCGACGTTGAACACCTGCCAGGGTGGGCCGTTTGCCTGTTTGCTGAATATTACCTATAAAAAAACTCCGCGGGAATAGATAGTACAAAAAAGGAACAGTGTTTTTTAATTTAATTTATATATAATAAATTGTAAATTTACTTAAATCTCATACAAGCTGGAATCGAATCTGTGTTGGATTCGATTGCATCTCTTAAGCAGTTTTGCCTGCCAAATGTGCTATTATAACATAATTTACTTGAACTGACAACGAAGGAAAGTATGTGAAATATATACATTTCGAAACCACCATGGACAACCATGGTGGATATAGTGTCTGTTTCCGATAGGGTACCCAAGAGTGAGACACCTCTCATGACCCACCGGTCATTATCACTATTCATATCTTTTAGGGATTTTAGTTTAACACTTCAAAAATCCTAGTAAAAAACGATGATTCATAAAATAATCTTTTATTTCTAACTTAATAATCGAATAAGATTGGTTCCTGCCATGAAGTAATTCAGAATTTATGAAGTTAATAGAAATGTATTATTAACTCAATCAATCTATATAATGGATGTTAGAGGCAAAGTAATCGCCATGACTCGTTGGATTATTTGAAATCCTTGTTACTGGTAGATGCGGGGTCTCTTTGACAGAGAATAGCGGGTAAAGCATTTCGAATTAAAATTGAAGAGATAGCGGAAAGTATGTCATTCTCAAATGTTGAGGTGATCATCAAAGCAATGTAGCATAAGATGTCCAGTGGACTTTTAATTTTAAAGACTAGTCTGTGGCCGAATTTTAGTAGTTAATCGAAGGTTTGCAGTAATCTTACTTCGGTTGGTGTCAACAACTGACAATATTTACGTCTTATTTATTTCAATATTATCTTCACGTCTTATTTATTTGACGACCTCGGTGGCGTAACGGATAACGCACTTCGGTACGCTTGCGGAGGTCACGGGTTCGATTCCCGTCTCGCGTCTGGGTGTTTATGTATAATATGTATTTATTTACAAAAAAAAAAGTATATAAGTAGTATATCAGTTATCTAGTACCCCATAACACGAGTGCTATGCTACTTAGTTTGGGACTAGATGGCGCTGTGTGAATTGTCACAAAATATTATTATTATTATTATTATAATATTCTTAATAAATAATTTTAAAAATAGATCTTCTATTATTTCTTGGAGATCGGTGGAATGGCTTGGCCGAGTGTTATGTCCAGCTGTGGGTACAACGGATACCTAACTATAGTAAAAAGTAACTAAATAGTAAAGTGTATAATATATTAATTGTGATCACTTTTGTACTACATATTTATAATTGAAAACCATTAATATATCTATTTTGAAGCATTTCGTTTAATTCAATATATTTTTTACGCACTTCTTTCACGTCGAGAATGTCTTGTCATGGACAAATTCCATAGAAAAGTTATTTGTTCAAAGCTGTAAAAAATTAATCAGTATAATAAATAATCATTTAGATCTTAATAACAATTTCAAATAGCTTTTATGATATATCTTAAAAACGCTAGAATAATCATTAAATCCACAGCCTGCGCGGCGCTTGCAGTGAAGGTGCAGCTTTACCTCCAACAGACAGAGGTCTGACGAACTCGAGTGGGGTCCGTCTCAATTAAATCCCTCTATTAATTAAACTAAAGGAATCCGATACGTTAGACGCATTGACGGCTGTGTTGTAACGAACGAATAACATCCAGCTCTTTGTGGGCAAATATATTAATAGATCGCTCATTATGGTTCACTCGTGAACAACATTGAACAAATAATTGGAACAGACTACAGTGGTAGTTATTTTATACCCATAATAAGTATATTACATAGTAACAATATTGGTATTGAAAATATTTATGAAAAAATTTAAATACCTAAAATTTTCTTTATAAAATGCAACTGCATTCATGGATTGTGAAATTACAATGTTAACTTGTTTAAGACTCCTTATTCCTGAAAGAAAATGTTTTCTAGAACGTTCAGTTTATACAAATTTAGAATGAGCCTTTAGCTCAGAGCTATACTTCAGACTCCACTACGAGATTGGCATCAAATTTGCTTGCGTATATGCGCAAAGCCACTGGTGCTGGAATCGTTCATAGATAACCACTTAGTTACTGTTAAAACTTGTTATATTGTTTGCCGGTCTGCTTATATTGTATAAAAAAGAAAAAATATCAATGAGACCGAAGTCCACCTGAAACGATTTAATATAAGAACATTTTGATTTCTTGTGACTTTCTGAATTAAATTTACGGAGAAAAATATTGTGTATTAATTGTTCAATATAAATATTGGGTAAAAATTATATTTAAGAATTAGGGGAAAATATATTGAAATTTGAAACCTGGACATTTAGAGTAAAATATATACTAATACAAATACAAGAAAATAAATGAAATCCTTATGGTAGATGTGAACGCAAACAACCAAAGGGTGCCCCTGCTATGACGTGTGTTATCTAATTAGGATGATTTCTATTTTAAATTTATCCTTTCATTTCCATTTACTCAACATAAGAAACAAATTGTCACAATTAGAAAATTAAATAAAATACTACATTATGTGGATCATAAACAATTTTATTATTATAAATTCTTATTTTACAGACATTAATGTGTGTAATTCTGAGCGTAACTACACAGCCGACCTTCATTGTCGATAGTGTTACAAGTAAACAAATCTTGAAGCGGATTACAACTTGAATGCACGTCCGTCTTTTGTCGCCCTCAATGGCCCTCGACCGGCTTGACTCGCATTAGTGGCATTCACTCGCGCATCATCGCCTTTATTCAACAATTAAATTATTAACATATATAAAGGTCTTGTGTCAGAAATCGTGTGTATCATTATAAAGTTATCTTATTGCTTGTATGAGTTCATCCAAAATACTGAAGTTTTTTCTTATATCTTAAATGTAATTTTAGTTAATGTAAAGAATATTTTTTTTAATTATAGAACAATTATTCTATCACATACAAAGTAATGGCATTTAGCGGATATGAAATTATCAGAAAGCGGACTTCTGATATTAAAGACGTTTGGATTACATACCAAGTCTTAATGAAAAAATTCTTTTATAGATAACAATTGTAAAGTAATTATGATTTTATTTTTTAATATATTAAGTTTTCTCTTCGAAGCCCAGAAGCCATTGATCTCAAACAGGCTAAAACTAAGTGTCCCTCATTAAAATTGTTTGTTTTTGAGACACTTTTCTTTGACAAAATAAGCATAATAAATATTTTTTTATAATTAATATATTCTAAACACTACTTCACCGTTTTCGAGAAAATGATTACGCCGTATTTTCATGTCATTAGTAAGAAGCATACGAGAAATATAAAACTAAACATAGGATAAATACTAAATCGTGAACAAAGTGACAGCCGGTGTGTCTATGGGTGGGATGCGCGGGTGCACAATGCTCCTATTACACGCACTAATTCCTTTATTTATCTTTCACTTCACGTAATTGAGGAAGTCTTTATTTTTTTCCCTTGTGTGCCATTTCTTTCATTTCGTAACCAAATTACAGTTGACAGGTTGATTGTTGCCAAATTGGATGAGAGATTTTTAAAACGGAAATCAAAAATAAATATGCATAGTTTTATAATGGCTGTTGTATGTATTATCAAGAGTGTCGCCAGCTTATGACTAGGGGGGGGGGGGGGCAATGGGGCAATATTATGGAAGATAAAAAATATGAACGCCTGGTACAATCGAAAGCATGAAGTGTTACACTTTGGAAGCCTTTACCTCGATGACGATTGTAATAAGAACGGTTCTAATTGATATTAAAACCGTTGATACATTGATATGTATAAAACTTCACAAGCCCTCGATAGCACAATAACTAAATTAAACTTAGATCTCCAGGGGGGGGGGGCAACTGCCCCCCCTGCCCCCCCTTGGCGATGCCCTTGTGTATTATGATGTATCGTTATTTTGTTTTACATTGAAAAAACTAGATGGTGTTTCGTACTTTATAGAATATTTGTCAAATAAAACAATTTGTAGACATACCGCCGTTTCGGAACAATAAAATAGTTTAAAACACTGAAGTTATTTATTGCTTTAATAGAAAAACGACAATAGTCTATTTTCTATTTTGTTTTCTTTCTTTTTTCATATATATATATATATATATATATATATATATATATATATATATATATATATATATATATATATATATATATATATATATATATATATATATATATATTCCTTTTTTATATCCTGCTCTCTCTGTGTCTTCTTCATGTATGACAACCCGTTTACAATCTGACGTCGTTGGCCAACAGTGCTTTACTTACTTATTTCATTGCTAGTAGGCAACCCTTTAAATGACCACGCAATTAAATGGAAATTGTCTGCAGAAATGTCAGAAATTAGTTACATTTAAACTTAACAAATATATAATTCTACGTGGCAGGGCCAAGCTAACCCATGCCCGTCTGGATGGCGACCACCTTTGGTCTTAAGTATGCCACCATAATAACTTTGTGTTGTGTTCCGGCATTAGTGACCTAGATTCCTGTACTCTGTACTTTGACAGTAGCGTGTTCCTGATGAATCTAGCGTCGCAAACATCCACAGGCGACAATAACTGCTTAATATTAAGTGGACCGTCAGCCTGACTGCTGTCCTACAGCAATAAAAAAAAATAACGGTGTAGGTATAGCTAGCAGGCACTAAGTGAATTGAAAGGCGTTCGTTGTCACCGAAGGTTTATGACTTGCAAAAATTGATTTCTTTATTGATGTTGATTTACTTATTTTTATCTATTACTTACATTTTTTTGTAATTGTATTTAATTTATTTTAATTACATTAAATGAGTGTGCTGGTAAACAATATAAAAAAAACTGCTCAACGTATGCCTAATTTGGAACTAAACATTCCTAAATTAATTAAGCTTGAGTTTAAAATTGAATGAAGTTCGAAGCAAAGTTTATAATAATGTTTGAAAGCTGGATTAATACTAATTAATAGACAAGAACTCTTTACATTGATCAGTTATGTGTCTATTAATAGTTTCGTAATCCGTGATATCGTCCAGATATTAATAGAAGTATTTGACTTTCGTAATATCAACGCTAAAATTGTTAAAGAAAATCTAACATATTTTGGATAGTAGATTTTATACGCCTGTGTTATATTGCGCAGCATATTTGATGCACTTAGAAATATGAGCCAAAATACAATTGACATGAAAAGCGCTGATTGTGAGTGGTAACGCCGACGCCTGCGGTGCATCCCAAGCAGCGGCACTTTTAAATTAACATTCCTCGAGGGCACTAATTGTTGTTGCTTAATTAATGTAATTCTTTTTCCGCAGGATTCCCGCAAATCAAGTCGCCTTACAGCCCCACCTCGCAGCCCCATCTCACAGGTTGGTGCACGCTTTTTATGTCTTCATTGTAACTTTAATTTTCGACAACCTCGTGGCGTAATGGCTAACACACGTCGATACGCTTGGTTGGGACCATGTGGGCATCTAGTTGTTCATGTATAATACGTATTTATTTAAAAAAAGTATATAGTACCCATAACACCATTGCTTTGCAACTTATACTTTGAAATTAGATGGTGTTGTGTTAAATGTCACATTATATATATATATATATATATATATGTGTGTGTGTGTGTGTGTGTGTGTGTGTGTGTGTGTTTTAAAATGTGTTTGGACTTTGAGCTGTCTAACAATATGTCTAATACTGGTAGAAAAGGCATGGCTAAAATTTACCTAGTAGGTGCTTACTTACCTAGTAGTTTATTACAACTCAAGTAAAGATAGCGTAGCGAAACATTTCTTATATAAAATTTTTATGGTAGCATTATTCCATGTTATAATGATCTACAGCAAATTCATTTTCTATTGTTTACAAAAACCTTGCAATTGAAAGTATCTATTTTTAGAGCTTAGTAAAACTTGCACTTCGGTACTTTGAGTTTATCTACCGTAAGAGGGCGAATAATGTACATAATTCGCGTACGTGTCGACTCGAATGAGAAATATGAAAAACACTGTCGTGTGATCTGGTAGATTCTTGTCTTAGAACCTCTTCTATTCTTTTGGGGCATACCAGCTACCAGGTTGAGAAGATGTCCAAAGATCTTGGTGAGTGCACGGCATAATGTTGCCAGTTCTAGAAGACAGCGACGGAGATGTTTGAGAATGAACTGTTTTTTAATTAATATTAATTTGTACTTTATACTGATTATATGACATCACTTGATTTGATATTTTTATTTGATCGTTCTTTTTATTTTTCACTTACTACGACTTACTACGACTGTTATCATATTTTATAACAATAAAGCTGGCTGGTTTTTTTGGTTCAGCACCTCATAGAGGTCTCCCCAAATTCAGAACAATGCCTTTGTGATGATTTAGGAAAGCGGCAGACGATGGAGCGTCTCACACCCTCTGCCTTACTAATAAATCCGGCCAACAAACTTCAGTGCGCAGTCGCCAATTACATAGTCCAGTCATAAGACTTGTCACAAATGAGACAACGTATGTTTTTATACAGTCCTAATAATATGTAAATATGTATGCCTAATAAACCGAAAAGGTCCACTCTGGCCACGGATTTAATCTACTAATAATAAATGGATTTACATACTATTCTTCTTGGAAGTTCTGAGAAAGTTGTTCTATTGTTTTGTGACATATCCTCTAAAATTTACCACAATTTGTAGTCCAAGCGGATCAAGTATGTAGTACCTAATTCATGTATTGTAACTAGTCCGTCTGTCCATGCCGTCATTAGGTTAACGGTATTATATAATAAATTGAGCTTTGTTACTCCTTGATATTTTATCAAGAAAAACCTGACATAGTATGTTGATCAACTATTCCGAATTTCGACTTGCTTTCTCTGTCATTAATAAGACGAGCTCAATGGCGTAGCGCAACACACGTCAATATGCTTACGGAGGTCACGGGTTTGGTTCCAAAACAAGACTAATGTCTTCCTGATCTTTGCTTCATTAAGCTATTTAGTCACCTGCCTTTTCTAAAGTTTTAACATGCTGTTCCATACTTTGACATTGACAAAACAATGCACAAATCATTGGAGCCACATTATAAGAAAAAAAGATTAATTTCAATTGTGAACACTCAAAATCGTGTTAATTTAAAAAGTTCTATATCGTCACTTAATATTTCTTATTTGTCATGATAACCATGGATGAATGAAAAGGCATGTTGTTATTTGTCGACAATTTCAGAGACAAATAAGATTGCAACTGCCATGTAAACAAAAAGACGTGCAGTGCACAACGCACACACACACAACACAGATACGCCATTATTTCACGTGTCACGTGTGCCAAAATTACCTCCGCCGCCATTTCTGCGCGGGAATTTCATATTCGCAGCGCCGCGGGGTGGCATTTGCGATTTCACGTTTCAACATGGCCGCCTGTTTTATTGTTTATGAAACAATGCCTTCCCGTACGATTGCCGTTTCAATTATTGTTCAGCAGCCATTTTTAATTTGGAAATTACATAGTGGGGATGTCTTCGTCCATATTTGGGTGTTCGCACCAATGTCTCCAGTCGTGGCAGGAATACGACATTCAGTAATTATTATTATGGCTAAGTTTATATTATAATATTGTATAAATTAATTAAACAGCTTGTGGTTCATAACTTGTAAATATTTTACAATCTGTGCATGAGATCTTGGAAAAATAATGCAGGGCTTCTGCAATATTATTTATTATATTAATATTTAATACAGAACAACATAATATGCTGTCTGTCTAAGACCTAGCTTGCACTGAGAATTTGCAATGCACTATTCTTTTACGTAGTATCATTAACACTCCAGCCAATTCATTTGTGATTTCATCTTAGAATTTCGAGTATGACGTAGAGGTAGTCAGATCCATCATTAAAGAAGAAGCCATGAAGACTACGATTTAGATTTAATTCGCAGTGCGTTTTATGTGTAGGTAATCCGTTCCGGAAATAAAACGTGCAGCAAGAATACGCAGTGCGGATAACCCCTAAATAAGTTAATTTAATTGTTAATAAAAACAATGAACTGCCAAGAGCGATGGCCGATTTTAATTCTGTTGTTTAGGAAACGCCATTTTTTTAAATTACTTTAGGGTGATTTTATACTAAACTCAGATTAAGAATCCAAAATGGCTTCCAACTGAGGTGTAGAAGCACAGAACATATTACTTTTTACCTTGCATTGATTTAATACATACTTTATTCAATTGGAGTAAATCTCTGTTTCAGTAATTATGCTGCTAGCTTAGGTGGTTTTACGGACTAAAAGTAAAACACGACTTGAAAAAACCTGCACGTCGAAGGTATCTTGGATATATTGTCTATGTTCTGCTTTAGCACCAAGTAGCAAAGCCCAGTGAATAACTATGGAATATTATTAGATAAAAAATTGGTTAGACTATTGTTCCTGATCCATGTAAAGGCCTTCTAGGTTCATGGTTTTAATTGTGTAATCGTGGATTTTAAGTAATCTAAATACGAGTTGAAATATAGTACAAAAACCAATTAAAATGTGTTCATATAGGTAACTAATTAACTAAACAAATACGCGTTGGCTTCGGCTAGGCAACGATCACAATTTCCTAGAGCCTCTTCTTTCTTATACGAAACTGTTCTCAAGAACAAACTTGTTACGTACTCTCCAGGTTTAGAATGAGCTTTCGCTTGTGACCACCTGCTGTTGGGTGGGCTGCTGGCCTGTCTGTTGAACTCCAGCTAAAAAAACATATAATAGAAATATTAGGTTGCTGACACCACGCGGCCATATACCACGAAGAGCACTGAGTCTTTGATGTGTTGTTTAAAATTCCATAAACATATGAAATTCCGATGATTTCCTTTGAAATAGTTTTTGCATTAGCTTTCGGCAACGTACGGCATCGAAAGCGCGAAATGTAACGCGGTAAGTGACGGTTCATAACGCCATTACCGGTCCGCTATTAACGCGGCATACCAACATTCTCGATTACCCGAAACATTTGTTATACAACTATTTTAGGGTACCTTTTGTAGGATATCCCTTAATATTAATTTATAATTACAAAAATTATTAAGACCGATCGTAATTTGTAAAGTAATACGGTTAAATGTACTTTTAATAGTAAATGTATAAATATATGTACTTTAGAGCAATTCTATCAAAAAACACATTTCGATATATTTTAAAGCAGTGGCTTAGTGTTGCACGTTCTTCAAGTCTTTTTTTTTTAATATTTTATTGTCGTATTATAAATCTTATGTTTGAAATATAAAGGAGTTCTTTTCCAAAGTCTGTCGGATTTTGTTTCGCAATAATTTTCCTACCCATCCATAAATCTGTGTATGGCGATCGAATTAAATTCAAATCTGACTTTTTGATGTGATCTAGATTTAGCACATGGAAAAGTATTATTTAACTATCCTTTGGGAATTGGAAATAATTTTCGGGATATAATAATTTTCATATAATATACTTAATAACAAGTTTTAATACATTATTTACTATATTTATTTATGGTTTTCATTAAATTATATAATACAAAAAGTATTTATTCCTACATATACAAGTATATAAGTAGTGCATAAAATTATAAATAGCGTCATAGAAAATGTATGGTAAAATTAATGTTTCATCCCAGTAACGATTTTACGTGTTAGACGCGGGTAGGATAGTTATCAACTGATAACTACCCGTAACTGTTGCCTTGAATAATAATTACCAAGCAATGATTAATTAAACCTCTTTCATAGTATAAAATACGGAACCCCCTGACTAATCTGACTACACTCTCCAGATTTTTTGTCTCTCACGGGCGTCAAGACAAGTAGCGGCCGTCGTTGAAAATCATTCAACACTGCGCCACAAATTTCTCACTGTCTCCTCCGTTGACTCATAATTGTAAAGCTTTACGGTCGATTTCGGCATTCCTGAAGTAAAAGTTAAATCCAAAGTACAAATGTATCGAGTGACACAAAGCGAGCAGTGTTTTCGTTGACTAAGTGGCGACAAGTTATAATAACAAGCAGTATATTAATGTTTTGCGGTTTTGTTCAGTTCCTTAACGAATTAAGTATTAGGTTACTTTGGGGTATCGATTGACAAAGTTGTTTCCAGCTTAGGAATGCGAGCTTCTTCGTTTAGATAAATTATAGGACACTTTAAATTGAAGCGTTTAATAATAATTCTGATGATTATACTCATTTTCGGAGGTATGTATTTTGTTAAAAAAAAGAATATTTTCCATCTTATTTTATAATAATAATATTTTCCGTACAGAGATGGAGTCAGAATACTCATCCCTGAGGACGGGGTAGGCCTGTCATAAAAGGCGATAAAACCATCCCAGCTAGCTCGTAGGACTCCAAGCCTATTTACATGGCAACCACCCCTGGGTTTCTAAGTATGCCAACATTATAACCTTATGTTGTGTTCCGGTTTGACTGATAAATAATTGATTATTTGAAAAGTATTTGTACGCCTTTTGGGCAGAACAGGATAAGGACATTATCATTCAGATGTAACGTTTATGCATTATTTCACTCTTGTTCAAACAGACATCTGAATGCTTTCTTCTACGCGGACAGCAGAGTCGCCTATTAATGTTAGTTTGGTAACTGCTTACTGTTCAGTGGGGCGTCATCTGTCAGTGTCAGTGGGGTGTCAATAGTCAATCTATCTGCTGAACCAAAACAATAAAAAAATAGTTCCTCGGCAAATTATGAGTTTATTTTTTTTTTTTTGCAAAGAGCATAATTAACTATTAAATTACTTTTTATTGAATATGGATTAGAACTCTTATATAGAGATAATGATGTTCGTATCCAGAGTATTTACTTTGGATAATTACGTTTGGTTAACTGTTAAAAATGACAAGATTTTTTTAATGCTGTAGGACAGCAGACAGGGTGACGGCCCGCTTGGAATTTAGCAGTTACCGTCGCCTATAGGTGTTTGCAACGCCAGTGGCATCGCAATCACACTGCTGTCCCATAAGGGTACAGGAACTTGGGTCACTAATGCCGGAACACAACACAAGGTTATTATGGCGGCATACTTAAGACCAAAGGTGGTCGCCATCTAGACGGGCTTGAGGCCCTACCACGTAGCTAGGGTGGGTTGTTTTGTCGCCTTTTACGACAGGCCGACCCCGACCACAGAGGTTAGTATTCTTTCTCCACCCCTGCACGGATGATTGGTGCGTATCGTGAACGTCGGTGCCCATTCAGGTGAGTGGTCGCAGTATAAGAATGCAGTGAACCTTACATACCTGGTCGGCTTTCCACCGAAGATCCAAGGCGGTTTTGATAAAGAGTAGTTTTTCTTAGAAAAAATGTTTATCTGTGATTTTAACCCAAAGTAAGAAAGAAAACTTTGCTCCAGAGTGTCGTCAATTATCTATTAGGGTACATCAGCTAGCTGGTGAGGTCAACCAACTAATACGTGATTAATAATAAATACATTGGAAGTTGAATATTTCCTTAAACTAGTTGCAACCGTAAAATCAAATTTAACAAAATTAATATTTTCCTAATTGATATGCAGCAAAGCTAAAGACACTAAATAAAATTAGGCACCTCTTCAAGAAGAGAAGACTTATTAAATTAACAAGTTTTATTACTCTAAAGCGACATGTTATGATCGATATAAATTTATATTTATTTAAGAACCTACAAGCACCGACTAACTGCAAAGTTGTGAAATTATATTCGACTTTATTCTGACTTTATAAGTTTTGTAATAATTATTTAAACATGAAACAATAGAAAGCGAAACGAATACCGATTAATGAAGTTGTAACAAATCGATGTTGTTAATTGAATCACGAGTGGCGTGTAAACAAACCCAGTGGCAACTAATTGTCGGTGTTCGGTTACCACTTGCCGAAACGGACACATGTGTCACATCACTAATAATAGCTCGTGTGTTTATTTTAGTTATATATAATTATTATTATCCGTTTAGTTTGAGTGATACACTTTTTATTTCTGCCCAATAAGGTGACAGAAAAGGATAAAGGAAAAGGAAAATAAGAAATAGAGAAGAATGGGAAGGAACGCTTTTAAAAAAGCTAATTTCGTGTCAATTTTTGTCTGACATCATGTTATAACTCTAGTTCAGTTTTCCTAACATGGTAGAGCCAAGTATTTGGGCTTGATTTTCTTACATGTGTGAAGAAGAAATACTATGGCTTAACCACACAAATAAGCTTTTAGGCTAAAATTAAGAATTAAAAAAAATTGCCAACTAACGTTCAGTTATAGCAAATAAAATTCATTATTAGTACACCCACCGTCTTCGAGCTACTGATCGTATAATGATGTGCTTGAAATAATTTTCCTTATTTTAAATGCAACTTTATGATTTAAAAGTTAAGGTCTATTTTTGCGGCATAATAAGTTTGGCATTGGAAATATCAAAGCGCGGCCATTAGCAATTATAATAGGTAGTAAGTCTCGAGTAAGTGCCTGCTGATTACGTCGCGAAGGCTTTGTCAAGCAATTACTTGAGACGGCTCTTCATTTATTGATCGGGGGCACATCTTGGGATGTAATATATACGAGGAAAATAGGGGCATCAGATCTTAAAAAGAATAAAACCTTAATTACTGAATTTTTCAATATAAAATGTATTTTCTCAGAAATGAATAACTGCAATTGTAATAAAAATTAATCAAACCTAATCAATATACTTACCCGATAAATACAAAAACTTACGAGCATATTAGACGAGGGCTGATGGCAGGAGTCCCTAGACCGAATTTCAACGAGTATAAGCCCCCGGTATTTTGATCATAAATTCAATGGCTTAAAATAGTTATTGGGCAGTAGTATTATAAACAGTTGAGGCTCCAACAGTATATGCACTCAAATATTGAATGAAATATTCTTACATGATAGTATTTGAAGCTTTAAATCCAGATAGTAATCATAGAAACTGTGACTTAACTTGTTTTCCCAAGAAAATTCATTTTCCTTTTATTAGATAATATCCATTTACTCTGCGCCCACTAAATCGAGCCAATAAGCAACTGTATATATATTTTATAGGGACTTATAAGTAGCGGTTGTCCAGTGGCCACGCCTTCCCTCTTCATACCTACCCACCCAACCTCCTGAGATTATTCTCGAGTTTAAGAAAATTACTTCATATTTTAGGACGTCTTTAAACTCATGTACGTGGTTAACCTAATATACTTTAAAGAAATACTACAAATCAAATAAATGAAATAGTTATGTTCATAAATAAGTAGGTATATTTTGTGAAGTTCAGGATGTTTTTTGCGTCAATGTCTCAGTGTATTTGGCTTTTTCTGATCAAGAAGGCATAAGAAAAGCTATACCTATATCTAAATTTAGTTCTGCCAAAAGCGACTGCCATCTGAAGATTTATTGTAATTTGCAAATAATTATTAGTAAAAATAAAGCGATAAACATGTTAAATTACCGAATGCCCATGTTAAATGTTTCTAATCGAACGGCTGCATTTGATGATACTTTCGTGTGAGATGCTTTTTAAATTGTTCCCCTCCAACGCCTCAGGAAACCGGAGGTGGCTTAAAAACGTAATTGTGTGTTGTTGCTTATTCGGCTGGGGCGAATAATGAACACTTTTTCACATAAGTAAATGCATAGTTTATGTAAAAAATATCAAACTTCTTCTTGTTATAATTTCAGTTAAGTGCGTCAAAAACTTTCTAAGGCCCTCTGCGCACGCGCTTCATCTTCTAGCGCAAAGAAACAATGGAAAATAGACTAAGCCTAAGATCTAAGCCGTAACTCATAAAGGAATAACTGAACGGTAACTTTCCTTTGTTACCTATATGCTAAGTAGAATTTGTGATCGGAATGTCGCGGAGTATAGCTTCTTCCATATAGCCGATTAATTTGTGTCCGATCAATGCATATATAGGTACATAGATTACAAGCAAAAGCTTACCTATACGACTACGTATGGTTATGCTTTATTAAAGTATACTAATATTAAAATAAAACTATGAATAAACGAATGATGTAATAAACGAAGTATGTACAAAATAGCACTCCTTAGAGCCGACGCCATACAAATATCGTCTTCCATCTCATCATCTTTTACTCATATTTAGAATTCATTTCATTCCTATATCATTTATATACCCTTTTCAAATACAACGGCAATAGTTTGATTGAGTATGTAAAATTTCAAAAATCAGAAAAAAATTGTTCCAATAGCTTTCGTCAATATGTATGCATGTTTCCGCACACAAGTTCACTTTTGATGATATAGCCTTGTTTGGTTACACGAGACCGAATCCTTTCCCTCATACGAAGAGGCTCTTAAACAATTCGATAAGTTTTGGTCTGAAAAGTCTCGGTGGCGCTCTGTATGTCAGATGGTACTTATTTCCAATAAATAAGAATAGCAATTGTGACCTAATTATTGTTAGACTCTAAATAATAATACATTAACAGGTTGATTTGGGTGGTGATATAGGCAAAGCAGCGATGGCATAGGCTTAGAGCGAGGGGTCGCTGAAAACATCGGGAATCATTTTTGGGGCGCCAAAGCCCTCGAGGCTCGTTACGAGGGATCTGGGGAAAGCAATACCCGTGTTGCCAGCAAGTTGGCCATTTCATTCATATTTTATATAACCAAATATATAAATATCTATGTAAATTAACCGCTATTAGTTATTATTATCTGTGCAGGGGTGAAGTAAGAATAAGAATACAAACTTCAACGGCCGGGGTCGGCCTGTGGTAAAAGGCGACGAAATAACCCTAGCTACATGGTAGCGTCCCAAGCCCGTCTGGATGGCAACCACCCTTGGTCTTTTTTTTATTGCTAGAGTTCAGCAAACAGGCAAGCGGTCCACCCTGGCAGGTAGTCACCGTCGTCTATGGACGTCTGCAACACCAGAGGCATTACCAACGTGCTGCCGGCCTCGAAGAAATTTTATAACGCCTTTTCTGAAGAACTCATTATCATACCGAACTGGGAAAACCTCAGCCGGAAGCTCATTCCAAATGCTGAGAGTACGCAACATGAATGTTCTTGAGAACCGTTTCGTACTAGAAAAAAAAAAGGCTCCAAGAAATGACGAGGGCTATATATAAATAAGCCGCCATAATTACCTTGCTATGCGGATAGCTCCGAGTTCGTGGTGCCCCTGACGTCTCAAATATCCACAGGCGCTGGTAACTACTTACTAATAAGTAATCCGTCAGCCTTTGTACTGTTCCTCAGTAATGAAAAAAATATATCTTTATAGGATTTACATTTAATCCTTTTGGTTGCTTGTGTCCATCACAAATAATAATAAATATAATCTATATCTATACTACTATTATAAAGAGGAAAGATTTGATTGTTTGTTTGTTTGTTTGTTTGTTTGTTTGCTTTGAATAGGCTCCGAAACTACTGACCCGATTTAAAAAATTCTTTCATTGTTGGGAAGCTACACTATCCCCGGGTGACATAGGCTATATTATATTTTAAAAAAAATTAGGGATCCTTACTAAAACTCCAATAATGTAACCCAAAGTGTAAAAAAATTACCTAAAATATTATTTAAATCGCGTGCGTTGCGAAAACTATTGATGATAGAATAAAATAATGTACTACAGCTTTGCAGAACACATCATTATTTACAAAAAGTGTCGCGACAGCATATGTCTAACTATTATAGTTATGCCACAATAAGTGTTCTTTTATTTTAAAAAAATTTAATTGAAATGCCGCCCCTAGAAAAGACTCTTTATTTGGATCTTGGTATTAATCCTTATCAAAATAAATTACTTCATATTCAAAACTGTTTCAATACCTTTATATAACTTTTTGAATTATTCAATTCGGATATTCCATTCGAAAGATATCACGAGTTTAAAAATGTAAGTATTAGAAAAATGTTGCGTGGTAGCCGCTCACCCTGTTCGGCTAGCTAGGCAGCACCTTATGCAATGTACGCGTGCGTCACTGGGGTTTTTACAAAAATTAGAATACTTATTAAAAAATAACGAAAAATAAATAAAAAGTAATAACAAAAAAATCATTAAAATAAAAGCTCATAGAAATAATAATATTCAAACTTTCTTTATAATTTTATTTTTTTAGTAACCTGACGCAAATAGAAGGGTTTGCCCTCAGAGGCGCTCCTCTGTCCGAGGAGTGCACGGGTGTGCGTACCCGAGGTGCCCGAGCATCCGTCGCTTCACTCCCCTCTCCGTTCGAGGCGACAGAGTCCTACCTTTCTTTCCGTCTACCTCTTACATCCTTTCCAACTTAGCTCTCTGTTCGTGGCGTGGTCCCCGGTGGGATGATTGCGAATACTGATTGGGGTCCCGGGTTCTACCTTGGGACCTGATTTGGTAGTCGAAACCATGCCTATTTCGACTGCGCCTGCACAGAGTGTTCCCGGGGCGGGAATTGCATCCTTGCTGTCGGTTGGTCTTGCTGGGCCGGCTACGTCGTCAGGCGACTCTGCTTTTTCTGGAGTGTCGTCTGGTAGTCGTACCCACGCCTGACTAGCACGCGACGGGGATGCGAGTCCCGTCCGGAATTGGCCGCGGACCTGTCGCTCCCGGCCCTGGTTCTGTCCATGGTCGGGGGCAATCCTGGATGGACGGCCGTTGCCTCCTTTTGCGAGGCAGTAGTGTCTGCAAGGGAGGCGGCGGAAAGGGAGCGGGAGTCCGCCACCGCACTCCCCTCCCGCCAACGTAGGCCGCGTCGTCGGCGCCGGAGGGCGGGCAACGATCTCCGGCCGCCGTAGAAAACAGCCGCGGGCGGCCCCTCGGGGGAGGATCCGCCGCCCGCACTATTGCTGCGAGGGAGAAGGCCGCGTGCTGTTCCACAGCCCCCCTCAACTAGAGTTGTTACAAGAGAGCGCCGGGGGGACGAAACCCTGACCCCCTGGCGCCAGCACTTTAGAAGGGGCCCGCTTTAAGACAAAGCGTGGGCCGGCGCCGGCCCGGGCCACGAGATCGGCAGGCCATATATCCGTGGGCCCGGGCGTAGACGATAGGAGAACAGCGGGGTTTTTTAGTGGGTCGAACATCTTTTCCGGAGTCCCTTATATCCCTCGGTCCCCCCGGGCCGGGATAAACCGTCAAGAGAGGTTTTTCCCCGAGACCGAAAAAAAAATTAATTTAATTTAATTTTTTGTTAAATACCCGTGCGAAGCTGGGACGGGCTGCTAGTAAATAATAAATTGATAATTATATAGGTATGTAAATCAGAGGCCGGAATTTCTACATTACTTACTAATCTACTTAATATTATATTATTTTACATTTTTAGTTACATTACATTGGTAGTGTATGAAATTCACATTATTATAGCGTTCGTATTTTGAAGATGTGGCCACACACCTTCCACTCTCACTTTAAATGGTTTTTATATCTTGAGTATTAGCTTCATATAATTTCGGTAATTTATAGATATAATTCGTATATGGCAACACTTCTAAGGCTAACATAAGAAGGGTCGGCGTACATACGACCGCGTCACTTTCCGCAATTTTTTGAAAACGATATTGTTGTGGTGCCCTCGCTGGGAGGAGGGAGGGGGCAGGCGGAGGGCGGCGGGTAATGAGGTAAAAATACACTCCGGAAAGACCGCGCGATCTCCAATTTGTTTAATGTGTACTTCAGAGGCGATAGTTTAGAGGGCACTTTGTTTTTCGCAAATATTATTCTAATTCCGTTTTATGGCAGTAACCTACAATGAGATTGGGGTTGGTACGTGAAGTTTCAATAACACCCTAAGGATTTAATTCATCAAGTTTTCAGTCTCAAACGTTAACATTTAAATAAAAATTAAAAGCCAGTAAATGTTTAATTTTCTCACCAAAACAACTCATTATTCATTTCTTCTCAAGCCAGCGTTTTGGAAATGGTAGTAGATTCTTGACATTCAATAAGTGATCTGTAAGATCTTATATTGATATAAATTGTTATGTTTTTCGACTTTTTTTTATATGCTCTTCATACGAATTCTTCAGTATGCGTAATATGTTGCGTCATCTATACGGTAATTGTTTTTGTCTATGTTATGTGAAAATTAATTATAATAATTATTATAATAAGGGGTATATAAATCGAACCAAAACAATAATCATAATTGTAACATTTATTGTTATTGAAACAAATATGCGAAGGTAAGTATTTAGAATCAACAATATAAACAAAACCTCGGTCTTAAACATTTAATTAAATATTAATCCATAATTACTAGCATTTAGAAGCGTATAATTACTGATATTGTCTTAGCAAGCACCACGTGAACAAATACACGTGAATGCTTCAATTAGGAATGTGCTCACAAATCGATTGGAACAATATAACTTAATTTGCGTGTTTGTGTGTTTGTCGCAATTGCGTCCGATCCTCGGGATAACTAAGCATTTACGCAATACGCGTGGCCGAGTTTTAATCATTCATTGTTTTATGTTATGTAGTAATTAGTGAGGTTTGTTGATTCGCATTAAATAACTGTAATTGTATAAAGTATTAGCATTAAATAACTGTATTGTGTAAAGTAACCATATATGCTTTAAATACGCAAACTAATTTAAACGGATAAGTTTTGCTTAATAATAACTTCCTAGGGACTTTCTAAGAAAATGTTTTAAATTGAATTATTGTTTTTTCAACGCCTTACGTCGCCCACAGCTATAGGTATAGGCCTCCCCAAGACCATGCCATAACACCAAATTTTTAGTTTTTCTCATTCAGGCACTACTATTATTGTTTATTATATAAGAAATTATATAACTCCACACCTTCTATTATAAGATGTGGAGACTCCATACTGTCGGAGATACGGTTTTCACATAAAGCCGTGCGACGTATCCTCCGATCCCTCGATGTCAAAAAGTCTACCAGGTCAGATAGTATACCCGCTATTGTGCTGCGGATGTGCTCGGCTGAGCTGTCTCCAGTCCTTTCCCGACTTTTTATCTTATCCTACCGCAAAGGTTGTGTCCCGCCTTCGTGGAAGATAGCCCATGTTCATCCTTATCACAAAAAGGGTGGCCAGACAGACCCATCCAACTACAGACCTATAGCGATAACTTCTTTGCCCTTAAAGGTGACACTACTCTTGCGTTACCTAGAGGATTCCCAGCTGCTAAATGATCGCCAATACGGTTTTCGGCATGGTCGGTCTGCTGGGAATCTCCTGGTTTACCTAACGCACCGTTGGTTTGAAGCCGTTGGGAGAAAAGGAGAAGCCCTGGTTGTTGGCCTAGACATCGCTAAGACCTTCGATCGGGTCTGGCATAAGGCTCTTCTTGCGAAGCTTCCATTTTTCGGGATACCTGGGAGTCTTTGCACCTGGCTATCCAGCTTTCTCGCTGGGCGCAGTATTAAGGTCGTTGTTGCCGGTTGCTGCTCCAGTGTGAACCCTATCAATGCTGGTGTTCATGCATGAGCGGAGTAAGGATACAGATTTATATGACCGTAGGTGGCCTGTCGTAAAAGACTAACTCCTAATTGGTGGTAGGGCTTCATACCCGTCTAAGTGGCACCCACGCCTGGTCTTAAAAATATGCCACCATAATACCCTTGTGTTGTGTTGCGGTATATGTGACCCAGGTTCCAGGTACCCGACGCGGACGGCAGCGTGTTAGCGTCGTCCCTGGCGTCGCTGATACGCGAATATTTTATTTAAACCTCACTTAAATAACAAATACACGTGTTGAAAATTTGTTTAAATAAAAATTAATTAAACTGTGTCAGACTATATAAACCTTTCAGAAACAACAACAATAACATTACAGATAACGCGATCTTGATCTGTGGATTATTATCCACACAGTCACGTACATACTTCCAGATACCTGCTCTGGAGTTGTTAAACGTTGTATTCTTTACTGGAAATATATATAAAATATTATGGTTTACAAAATAATGATTTATTTGGCCAATTGTGTATATAATATTAATTCAGCTACGGCCACGCATGCAACAGCCTATTCCTGACACAAGCTCGTTACTCGTTTAACAATTTATTGCATTTGATAATTTAATTAGATACACTCCATATGAAGTTTAGTTTCAGCCGGAATTTAAAGCTAGAATGATAACATTATACATGGAATAGTCTGACTTTATAGCCGCCTTGTTAGAGCCATATCAATTTAAAGGAGTTGTCAAAGTCAAATAGATTATTCATTTACTTTCCCGGGCTTGTAGTTAGTTTAGTCCTCTTCAAAAACACACACAAGATTGCGGACTGGCGCTGGTATATATGCGTAAAATTTCAACAACTGCGCTCAGAAAATAGCACAAATAAATTATATGACAATTGAATGAATATTTTCGGGTAAAAATGTATTTTATGTATCGTTTTACTTCTATTATTAACAGTAATTATTATACTAGCCGCAGTGCTGTCAAAAGAGTCAGCATTGTTTGTACTACTTTATAATCACTACATTTCCTAAGTTTTTTCTAATTAAAACTAATCTTGTGCAATTCATCATCGTAACCTATACAGATATACAATCAAGATATCTGATATAAAACTAAACAAGTGCCAAAAACATCGTCCACAATACATCTAAGATGTGTAAAAAGCCAAAAACCATGTCCAAGATCATAATATCCCCTCAGAAGGGGAGTGGGGCACAATCGCGGCCTTTGTCCGCTAGTCTTGCTTCATTTTTGTTAACACCTGCGTCGGTGGGAACGCCGCTATTGTAACGCGATACTCGAAACTCAACAGCTACCACATTTAGTATTAAGTGTCAGGCAAAAGTTTGATCATTTAAATGCTCGCCAATACTCATTTAGAATTTGTAGAATATACCATTAAAAAAATTGATTTTGTTAGAATTTCCATAATTTGTTACTTTTTAGGGTTGCGACGTTGTTACTACCCAATTAATATTTTTTATTCTTGTAGGACGGCAGACAGTCTGACGGCCCACTTAGTAGTTAGCAATTGCCGTCGCCTATGGGTGTTTACAACGCCAAGAGCACCGCTAACACGCTAACATCCGCATGGTACTACGGACTACATGGTACTATGGTACTACTAGAATCTGGTCACTAATGCCAGAACACAACACAAAGTTATTAAAGCGGCATATTTAAATACCAAGGGTAGTTGTCATCCAGACGGGAGCCCTACCACCTAACTTGGGTTAATTAGGCATTTTTTACGACAGGCCGACGCTGGCTGAAGAGGTCAATATTCTGTCTGTGCCCCTGCACCGATGCAACCACCCTTGGTCTTAAGTATGCCGTCATAATAGCCTTGTGTCGTGTTTCGGCATATGTAACCCAGATTCTAGCTTCTCTTCCCTAACCCGAAGTTCTGGAGTGCCCACGAAATTTGGAACCCGAGATGTGCAAAATCCCATCGCATCCCTACAGACGTGACGGATTGGGGCGGGGGTCAGGGAGACCCGATGAAACGGCTGTCCGCTGGCCGCCCGCCAGTCAGTAGGGGATCCGAACCCAGAGTATCCGGTCTGGGAGGCTGTCCCGTCAACTGGTGCAAAGTCTTTGGGAAGTATCATCGTACTGGAGCGGAGACCGGAAGTGGACCCGGCGATATTCTCCGGGAGGGATCGGGGGCCCTTCCGTGCCCCGCGCCGACTCATCACACAACCTGTGGGTTTGGGTGGGAAGAGCACACAAATTTTTTTTATAATTTTTCGTGGATACTCTAGAACTTCCAAAAAAACGCCCCTTTATGTCTCCAAAATGGATCGTCACAAAAACAGAAAGTGTAACACAGCGGACCTCAAATCCACACTCAGAGTGGAGTTTTGCAACATCAGAGGTATACACTCAAACCTTAATGCCGTTCACCACCATCTTGAAATGACAAAGCCTGCTCTACTGTTTTTGACGGAGACGCAGATATCTGCCCCGGCCGACTCATCGTACCTTTGCTATTCCGGCTATAATTTGGAATATTTATTCCTTTCAAAAGCTGGGGTATGCTTGTACGTCCGGGACGATATATGCTGCCGCCGTCTTCACGGTCTCGAAGACAGGGACCTTTCCATGATATGGGTACGAGTGGATTTCGGTGGTTTCACCCAGGGTACTCCTGCCTGTATCGGTCCCATGGCAGAGAATGCGAAGGGACTGAAACAGCTCATTTTTTCGGGGGTGTTCAAGACGCTACCGACAAAGTTTTTACGCAGTATCCTGCCGCGGAGGTGATCGTTCTTAGAGACTTCAATGCTCATCATATTGAGTGGCTAGGTTCTCCAAAAACTGATCTGCTGGGGATTGCTGCCTTTAATTTTGCTCTTGCCCATGGTTTCACTCAGGCGGTTGAAGGGTCTACCCGCATACCGGATAGAGTGAACCATGTGCCGTCTTTGTTGGACCTTCTGTTGACCACACATCCGGAAGATTATCAGATCTCGATTGGGGCTCCATTAGGAACCTCTGATCATTGCTTGATATCTTACGTGATGCGCCCTCCAATTCGCGAACGAGCTCGCCCGACCACGAAGCGGAGAGTGTGGCGGTATCGGTCAGCAGATTGGGATGGATTGCGCGTATTCTATGCGTCCTACCCATGGGTGCCGCTGTGTTTTTCGTTGGGTGATCCTGACACCTGTACGAACTCGATTGCTGACGTGGTGCTGCAGGGAATGGAATGTTTGATTCCTAACTCTGTAAGGCCCGTTGGTGGGTCGGGAAAGCCATGGTTCGATAGGCTTAGTGCTGAGGCTGCTAAGCTAAAGCAAGAGGCCAATCGATCATGCGAGCCTGGCCCACAGCACGGGCTTGTCAGGAACCTAACACTTCAGATCTGAAAAAAAAATAACGTTGCTTCCAGGACCCTCAAAAACCAGATTGCGAGAGCAAAATTTGAGCACATTGCAGGATTGGTAAGCGTCTCGCTAGCTATCCGTCTGGGACTAGGGCTTTCTGGGGCTTTGCCAAGGCTGTCGAAGGAAAATTTTGTCGGACGTCCATACCTTCTTTACGTACAGCTGATGACCGCCTGACTCTAGCTGCCAAAGGTAAAGCTGATCTTTTGGGTGAAATCTTTGCAGCCAATTTGACTCTTGATGATGGGTGACAGTCTCCACCTTCTATTAGAAGATGTGGAGATTCCACAACGTCGGAGGTACGGTTTTCACGAAAAGCCTTGCGACGTGTCTCCGAACCTTCGACGTCAAGAAATCCACTGAGCCAGACGGAATCCCCGTTATTGTGCTGCGGATGTGCTCGGTTGAGTTGTCTCCTGTCCTTTCCCGACTTTTTACATTATCCTACCGCAAAGGTTGTGTCCTGGCTTCGTGGAAGGTGGCCCATGTACACCCTATTCCCAAAAAGGGTGACCGGATGGACCCGTCCAACTACAGACCTATAGCGATAACTTCTTTGCTCTCAAAGGTGATGGAGCGGATCATCAACACACAACTCTTGGGTTACCTGGAGGATTCCCAACTACTAAATGATCGCTAATACGGTTTTCGGCATGGTCAATCTGCTGGGGATCTCTTGGTTTACCTAACGCACCGTTAGGCTAAATCCGTTGAGAGCAAAGGAAAAGCCCAGGCTGTTAGCCTAGACATCGCTAAGGCCTTCGATCGGGTTTGGCCTAGGGCTCTTCTTGCAAAGCTTCTATCTTACGAGATACCTACGAGTATTTGCACCTGGCTATCAAGCTTTCTCGCTAGGCGCAGTATTATGGTCGTTGTTGACGGTTGCTGCTCCAGTGTGAAGTCTATCAATGTTGGTGTGCCCCAGGGTTGTGTGCTGTTGCCAACGCTATTTATTCTGCATATCAATGACATGTTATCTATAGATGGCATTCATTGCTATGCCATGCCCATGCTCACAGACAGTTAAACACGCTTGGACTTCGGAGAGACTTTGCGTCTCTTTGCGTATTCTACCGTCTGTACAACGTGGAGTGTTCTGAAGAAATATTTAGAATGGTGCCCTCGTCGTCTTTCTACCACCACACTGCCCGCCATCGGCTGGGTGTTCATCCCCACTTCTTGGAGCCGCTTCTTTCTTGTACAAAACAGTTCTCAAGAACTTTCATGTTGCGTACTCTTAAGATCTGGAATGAGCTTCCGGCTGAGGTTTTCTCAGCGCGGTACAATGAGGTTCTTCAAAAAAGGCGTAATAAAATTTCTTCGAGGCTGGTAGCGCGTTGGTAATGCCTCTGGTGTTGCAAACGTCCATAGGCAACGATGACCACCTGCCAAAGGGAGGGGGGGAGGCGTTTGCCTGTCTGCTGAACTCCAACTATAAAAAAAATTCTTAGGGGAAAAGAATACATCCCAATACAATTTTCTGTGACTACCCCCTTGTGTATATAATAAGTAATCTCGGAATCGGCTCCAACAATTTTCATGAAATTTAGTATACGAGGGGTTTCGGAGGCGATAAATCGATCTAGCTAGGAATTATTTTTAGAAAATGTTATTTTATTAGCTTTTTTTTATTGGAAGAAAAATGACATAAAGGTGGCGTTTGAGTAGTCCCAATTTAAACTAAAAAATTACTCTTCCTGACATCTATCGGCGAATAATAATACTATTTTTTTTTAATTGCTTTAACGACACAACAACACTAAAGCTATTCCAGCAGATGGCGTTGTTAAGTAACACGAAGTCAATAAGTGTTTGCTTTGAGGTTAGACTAAGAAAATCAATTGTTTATTTATATTATTTGTGTCTTCTTAATGCACGTGTTCACTTAAAAATGCCTAAACGATCTTGGAAAAAATGCCTAAACGATCTTGGAAAAAAACGCTTATAAACAATCTAACTTCACGAAGCCGAAAAATACCGAGCAAAGCTCGGTCATCCAGGTACTTGTCTATAATATGAACTAAGTATACTAACGGCATCGCTGACGTAAATATTACGCTTTGTATATACGCTAGTATCAGGGTTCAATCCTTACTAATATTAGAAACGCGAAAGTTTGTATGGATGCTTGTTACTCTTTAAAACAAATAATAAATTAAAACTTAATAATATAACTTATACGTCAGAACATCACATAGGCTAATTTATAAAAATATTGTGTGAATTATCCAAAACATAGCGATAAGTGTGAAGTAGGAATAAATTGTGCCATCTGCGAGCTATTCTGGTGTGCGCTGCTAAAACCGTTAGAGTTACACGTATATTTTATAATGTATAATGGAAATGTTTATCTTAAATAGTCCTACAAAAAAGCCCGTGAAGCCCGTAGTGAAGCATAAATACAATAAAAATTGATAATTTATTTCTAATGCACATTTGGTAGTAACAAATTGATCCTAATATCAAATTAAATACTTTTATCGCTTCTGGTAATTTTACTCGTATAAATGCGAAAGAGAGTTTGTATGTTATTACGCTTTTACGCCTAAACCGCTGAACCAATTTTGATGAATTTCGGTATAGTCATAGATTGGACCTTGGTAAAGGACATAGGCTACTTTTTTTTTAAATTCATATGGCAGAACAACTTTTGCTGGGTCAGCTAGTACAAAATATTTGTTTAATCTCCAAATACTTACATAATATAACGTAACAGTTAATTTTGATGTAGATACTCGGTACAGGTTTTGATTAATATGCAACAAAAATTCTACCAGGAATGTTTTGTTGTGGCATAGCATGATTGCATGATGGATATATCTTATTTCAACTGTTTTTCTTTTGTGAATGTCATTAAAATTGTATTATTTTTTGTTTCATGTATTTGTAGCGGTTCGACAACTTTATTCAGGTAATTCTATCATTTTTATTTTTCGTAATTTTAATAGCTCAGGCACTTATTTGCTTGTCTATTGATTTAATTCAGCTTGTAACATGTAGCATATAAGTAATCTAACAAATAGTTTGCATTTACTGCTGATTTTCCTGCTTGAAGGTATATTATATAAAAACCATTTTACATAAATGATGTAAAGAAAAATATAAAGGTTTGTATATTGCAATCAACTTATAATGGTCTCCTTGTTTTTGTTTTTTCACCAATTATTTATTAGTTTTATGATCGTAATCTGATTTTGGCGCCATTATGATAAAATTAGCAATAAATTCATGAAAATATAATTCAATCAAACTATTTGATGTGGTGTTATGCCACTCCGGCATCCTTCCCCCTCCACATAAATTATTTTGATTTCAAGAATGACTCTACTTGGCTAATATACTTAAGTTGAACTTCGATAAGTCGGGAACCTTCTTAATTCGAAAAAATATAGTGCTCGCTTCCCTTCAATCCCATAAACCTCAGTTGCTCGAAATCTGAACTTTCTATAAGTCCAAATAATTAGTGATTTCCTATAAGAAAATTCAGCACTTACTTTCTCTCTGTAACTCGAAATAATAAATTGAACCTCTGTATCTCGAACATAGCAATGTTCGATTTTGCAACTTTTACAACTCAATCGAAAATCAAATTTAAGAATACACAGACAATGTACCGACATTGTTTCTTAATTTAAGACTTTTATTTAGTCAATTCAATTCCTTTACAAGCCGAATGTTTTTCTAACCGAACCATTTTCTACATGGTTCCCCAAACCCGTCTGGATGGCGACCACCTTTGGTCTTAAGTATGCCGCCATAATAACGCTGTGTTGTGTTCCAGCATTAGTGACCCAAGTTCCTGTACCCTTATGGGACAGCAGTGTGTTCGCGATGCCACTGGCGTCGCAACTGCTAAATTGTAAGCGGGCCGTCGTCAGCCTGTCTGATGACTTACAACATAATAAAATATTTCCTTACAAAATACGCTAAAGTCGAAATCCTCCATAAGTCAAAAACTCTATAACTCAATTTTTTGTGTCGTTCCTAAAATTCAACTTGCAGAGGTGCAAATTCGACTTGCTACTGTATTTTCTTTGCTTGCTTTGAGCTTGGTGTGACGGAATTTCGTTCCCAATTAAGACGGCTGGTTGCGGAAGGAATTGTCAATTTGCCACCAAGCAGCCAATGGAGGTGACACCCCAGTACTATTACCCCTGATGGCATTCATTCGATTTATACCTCATGCTCCCATCAAGAATCTTATTGACATTTCTTTAATTTGGCGCTGGTGAATTTGGGCTTGGAACTTGGATACCATAATTTATTGTGATAGTTAATCAACGAAAGTCATGAATTTCATTTATATTTCTTCACTAATTTCCATGCTCTTAGTAAGTAATAGTAGTAAAGTTGTTAAAATTTAATTACTGACTCATTTTTTTTATTGAATCTAATAAAAGACCCAAATTTTGTGTATATTAATATATTTCTCTAGCAGAATATAAAGCAGGGAGAGTGACAGTTACGTTTTTTTTAACTATGATTCTCTATTGATATAAATTATACTATATCTACACATAACCTTTAATACGTTAATTGCTAGAGTAACAATGACGAAAATCACAAAAAAAAACTGTTCTAATTAATTTTATGGGTCTAAATATACTGTTAAATATTGGGGCAAATGGGAGGCAGGGTTCCGTAGAAAATTTATAAAAACTTCACGAGGTCACCGGTGCCCTACGTGGCGCACTGAAGTAATTATGCCGATTTCTGTTACTAAGGCGCCGGGGTATCTCTGAGCACTCGCGCACCTCAGTCCCTTGCACGCTCTATCCCGGAACAGACGTCTCATTTTGCAATTACCACTTTCTTGTGTCGTACCTATTAACAATGTCCAAGTTAGATATAAACTCTGAACTCTTATTTTAAATTTTTACTTAATTTAATGAAATCGATTTTTTAGAATTCCCACGTCAGTTAGTGGAATATCTGGGAAAGACGAATCCGAAGATGCTGAGAATTAATCTATTTCTTAAAAACCTAAAAGACTAAAACATACATTTAACAAAAGAAGGCAAAGTTAGACAATCCAGGCGCTTAGACGTTTAGATTAAGAGTTGCCAAAACAAGGCCCAAAAAGTGGCAACCTGTTGTCCTGAATGTCCAGGACAACCCCACTATTGCTTTCAATGTTTTAATAAGTGCCATCGTTATCGGTAAAGATGTGGTGAACTTCATTTTCTGAATTTCTTTCAAATAAGTAGCCAATTTTGTACTAAAAGACAAAAAAGTTATTAAATTATACGTCTATTTAACTACTCCTTTTATTAGTCTTCCTATTGTAATGCATTTACAACCATTTAGGAATAAATTTAGATTTTAATAAAGTGAATATTATGTTCTGGGCATTTCCACGTCACTAAAGGTTTACCTTCAGTAATTCAAAATATTCTTACGTTACATAGAAACGATATACATGTATTATTATTTATAACATTATTGTATTACTCCAGAGCACCATTCCGGTTACTTACTAATAGAAAATATATGGAAAACGCGTCCTACGTCACGTAAATCAACTCCAAGAATAGGTTTACCGTGAGGTCGCCGGTGTCCTTTGCGGCGCGACGCCTGAATACAAGACCGCCTCCGGTCACTGGTGCCCTACGTGGCAGTCAATGTGTTAAAAATTGAGTACACATTTCTATAATAACCCTGAAATAATTTCATTGAATGAACTAAAGATAATGAGTTGATAAAAAAATATGTCAGTGAAATTTGAAACATTTTTATACGTGCAGGGGCGGAGAAAGAATACTGACATCTGTAGCCGAGGTCGGCCTATCGTAAATGGCGACAAAACAATCCTAGCTACGTGGTAGGGCCCCAAGCCCGTCTGTATGACGACCACCTTTGGTTTTAAGTATGTCGCCGTAATAACCTTGTGTTGTGTTCCAGCATTAGTGACCCATGTTCCTGTACCCTTATGGGTCAGCAGTGTGTTCGCGATGCCACTAGCATTGCAAATACCCATAGGCTACGGTAGCTGCTAACCTCTAAGCAAGCCGTCAGCCTATCTGCTGTCCTACAGCAATAAAAAAGCAACTTGTGCACATATAAAATTTGTTAAAATTAAATATTATAAATCCGGTTTGTTGTTAGTTGTATCAATCACAATTCCTAAATTAAAAAAAAACATATAGCATCAATTAGGCATAGTTAATTTAATAAAACTAGGATATATTATTTGAGATGGTATTTTATTCGGTGTGCTTGCGATAATTTGCATGTTCACGTCAATCTGGAGTAAGTCACGTATCGCGAGGTCTCCACGTTTTTTGCACACGCAAAGACATCCGCTTGTTAAGGGTATGGTGCCACTTAAAGCGGGAAGCCATTTATTTTTATTAATATATCTGAATGATATAAACAAATAAAATTGCAATAGTCCAATCAACTTAGCTTTTTTTACTTTTTATTGCTGTAAAAATCATAATTTACATTTTTATTGTATGTATTTTTATGTTTATATTTAGACAATATTTTATTTTAATAAAGTCTTCATTTCACCGTGACCAAAAGGCCACGGCCATTTAAAATATTCCTTTTTCAATATGTTTTTGGGGCGTTTCATACGTGATAAATGCATTTCTTCTTCTGTTACGATAAAGCAAAGGCTCATATATAGTAGTTAAGTTGTTTATTTGGAGTCCAAAAGTCAGGCACTAATCACACAGAAGAGCACTGGCTCAAAATGATCTCTACCAAGCAGCAAATTGCAGCGGCTTAGAAAAGAAAGCTTCAGATGCCACCAGATAATCCGCTTAAAAAACTATTAATTTCCTCTATTGCTATTATATTATTTTCAAGAACATAAATTTATGTTAAACTACTAAATATATTCAAAATACTTTTATAATGATAAGTGATACTTTTACTTACATGATATATTGTAGAAATGAAACAGATACTTAATGAGCTGGACAATAACCACAATAGAATTTTTTATCATATACTTTTTTATTGGAGTTGAGAAAATAAGAAAGAAGTCTTCCATGTAATAGTCTTTCACCGTTCGTTAGACTTGCTGCCACAACTTGAGATGCTGCTAAAATTTGCTGAAGATATGATGATGTAGATAACATATCATATCAATCATATGCTAGAAATTATTTGAACAAATGACCAATGGAATGTGCTTGGCCGCCAGCAGTGGCGCCGCGTCGCCTTCCGGCAATGGCCGCCTACGTTTCGCGAATAAATCTAATACTGAACTGATTTCTCGCAAATTGGCCGCCGACGATTGCCAATTGAGCCGCGAGTCACCGCCTCTCGCAAATTGGCCCAATATGCGACATAAGCGTAAACGCGCCTGGCTGAGCTGCCATCCAATATTGGTATTCAATATGTTACGGTTATCGGATACTCTAACGGTCTTTTGTTGGACTTATCATCAAATCAATTCTACTGGGGATGGTATAGCATCCCCTTGGATACCTGTGGATATGGCAGATTTATATTTATCTGTACAGAGGTGGAGAAAGAATACTAACCTCTGCAGCGGGGGTCGGCCTGTCGTAAAAGGCTACAAAACAACCCACCCTAGTTACGTGGTAGGGCCCCAAGCTCGTCTGGATGGCGACCACGTTTAGTCTTAAGTATGCCGCCATAATAACCTTGTATTGTGTTCCAGGATTAGTGACCCAACTGGTGTTGCAAACACCCATAGGCAACGGTAACTGCTAAATTCTAAGCGGGCCGTCAGCCTCTCTGCTGTCCTACAGCAATAAGAAGAAAAAAATTTGGTGCAGGGGTGGAGTGAGAATATTAACTCCTCTCTCATCTCTAGCTAGGTGGTAGTGTTTCAAGGTCGTCCGCATGACAAGTACCAACAGGGTCTCTAAATATGCTACGATAATAAACTTGGGTCGTTTTCCGGCATAAGAGACGCACACAGCACGGACGGCAGCGTGTTAGCGGTACTCCTGGCGTCTCTAACATCCATAGGCGACGGTAAATGTTTAATTATTAAGTGAGCATTTTTGCTGTTACAGAGTAATGAAAAATATATTGTTTTTTTGGAAACTGTTTCATTAATATGTCAATAGAGGGCCTTGTGATCCTAGACTTACTGGCTATAGATATAAAAAAAATATTAAATTGTGTTAATATAGTCGAAACAGGTTTTTTTCGTTTAATACTGTGTGCGAACTATGCCTCACTCTGTCTGACAGAATGTGGTCAGTCGCCTACAATTTACTCCTCAGATTCTATCTTAATCATAAAACTGTTCAGACTCTTGTTCAAAATGTTCATAATAGGTATAATTTATTTTAACTTTATCAAATATAAAAGTGAAATAGTGGTTATTATATTATTATTATTACAATTTTATTGTCCACTTAACACTTCTATTTCTATTTCATTGTTATGTGGCCCCCCCTAAGGGTAAAAGCCTCCTCCATTCTTTTCCACCTTTCCCTGTCTGGCCGTATGCATCCAACTTTTTCCAGCTGTGTTTATTATGTCATCTGACCATCTTTTCTTCTGTCTTCCCACATGCCTTTTGTCTTTCTTATCATTGTATCTTGACAGATGCCCAACCCATTTCCACTTCTGTTTTAAACTAAAAAGAAGTGCATTTGTTAATTTAGTTTTCATGTGGATGTCTGCGTTTCTCATTTTCTGTATTTTTATCATTTCAGTATACTTCGTTCGATTGCATGTTGGCATGATGTAATTTTGTCCCTTGCTTTTTCAGTGAAGACCCATGTCTGGCTGGCGTAAGTTAAGCTTGGGAGAATGCAAGAATCCAAGTGTGGTTATTATATACTCAGGCATAATTGTAATTAACTAAATCTTAGTTAATGTGTCAACTTCGAATAATATTAGTGTCAAATAAACGCGCGTAGTGCACACAACACACGTTGTGTCGTCGGACAGGACTCGTGTAACCCTTTACTATTGTGTCTATTTTCTGGATGTGAGCAGCGTGTTGGGCTGCTCGTCCTCAATGGGTTGCAGGACGACGCAAATTGAAACGTCACCTGCACTCTGATGCATGTACACGTCAGTTCACTTTTAAACAAGAAATATTTTTAACCCACTGATATATATATATAGCTGATATATAGCCTGATATATAGCCTTTATTATATTTTAGATATTTTATTTAAATAAATCTGGTAGACCGGTGGGACTGGATGGATAGACGAGGATTATGGAGGAGAATGTCTAAGGATCCCAGTTGGCTGATGACAAGAAATATTATTATTTATAAAGAAACGATTTACTAATATGTAATTAACGGTCCACTAGATTTCACCTGTTGCAGCGTTCAAACTATGAAGAACCCACTCAAAAACACACATTTTTTTAACCGTCCAATAACATATATTTATATAAAAACTAGCTGACCCGGCAAACGTTGTTCTGCTATATAAATATTTTCTGATTTCACCCCTATTTCAACCCCTTCAAGTCACGAAAAAAATAGCCTATGTCCTTCTCCAAAGTCCAATCTATCTTTATGCCAGAATTCATTAAAATGGATTGAGCGGTTTAGGCATGAAAATATAACAGACGGATAGAGTTACTTTCACATCTATATAATATTAGTAGTTTAGAGCATTACCTAAATGTTATTTTTTTTTTAGTGTAAATCCAAATTCTTCATTAACTGTACAATACAATATACCTACTTACACTTATATGTGTTATGCTATTAAATATTTTCACAACATGGGTTGCTAAAGTGGCAATGTTCTTCATACAAGTAGCTTTCCACGGAAAGTGCCCCCCTGGCCAGGGCTCGTTCGGGGAGGAGCTGCAGATTACGTATTCTCATAGCCAATTGTAGGCTTTGTTTCAAAAGGGACACGGCTGAACTTTGTTCGGATCTGGTATCCGTGTTAACGCATACATTATTGGTTGGCACCAACTTGCTTGCTGTTATAATTTAAATAATTTTGGTTATTTGTATTTGTTTAGTTTTTTCACTTTTAATAAATCATATTTGATCCCCTACTAAAACAAAATTAATTAACAAAATACCCTTGAAACTACTTTATAATATACTTTACTTTATAATATAACTACTTTATATATGACTGAAAATAATAATATTAACATGATTATGGCCAACATGACATAATATTAGAATGATATGGCCACACTACAGAAAATATATCGGTCGAATCTAAAAATATACCTACAATCAATCCATATTTTTAACAACAACAACATATTTTGCAACTGTGTTTACTGTAAAGAAAATTTCAACGGAAACATCTCATTTCTAGCACAAACTCCGCCAACCTAATATTATATGCTGCCATTTATTTGCGTCATGGATCATTTTAATTTTTTATAACAAAACATACATAATTTATAAAACACAATGTTACATTTCTTGAGGTTTCTGAAAACATTGTAGTCCACATTTACCCTGGCAATCACTTAAACATTGCTGGCTCATTCGTAGAATGGGTCCCTCGGGGGATGTAGAGGTGGCTGACTGGCTGGCACCCACCCTAGGGATCTCTTGGGCGTCACACTGAACTGAGTATACCTAAACAACTGACCGGCCATGCGTTGCATGAGGCCATTGTAGTCTTGTTTATTATTCAAAAGGATTTTTAGCTAAATAATTTTTACGCGTTATATTGGTTTATTTTTGTACTGATTTTTAGTGTTTACAAATATAAAAAAATAATTTAAAAATATTGGAAATTAAACAGGAATTTTTGTTTTTAATACGACCACACATTTCGGTTCAATAATGAGTTGTCATTTTTTATATTCAACGAATTTAAACACATTCAGAGGGCAGCTAGAGTTAAATGAAATAACACAACATTTAGGTGAATTATTTATATAAAAAGTTTGGCAAGATATTCTTCATTTTTATTTTTAAAGTATCTTCTTAATTTTATAATACATATTTTTTTGGACATTGAAATTTTCACGTCACGGCTGGGGTAATAATCTATTAATAAGCCCGGTCTCATTTCAAGTCAGCGTTACAATTATTATGAGTTTATGCATGGATTTAAAGCTAAGGTGCACGCGGGTGCTTTGGACACCAACAAAGAGTACCAACTGGTTTTCTCTTACAAACTAAAGGATTGCCTGCTTGACAACCAACGTTAGCCGATTCCGCGTCTGATTCCGCGACGTAGCTCGGACTTCCGATACGATACAATTGTGACAAGAAAGATAATAACTGCACTTTCATCATCGGGAGCCCAAAGTCCACGGCTTAGTACAGTCACAGGACAACACTGCGTATCGTTCGACACATTAATAGATGGAATAGACTACTGCGGTCTCTAATCCTAACCCATGATGGAAATGGCTTGCTTCTAGAACCTCTAACTTTGCTTGGTAATGCACACCAACTGCCAGATGAGTCTCGGTTCTTGACCGCAGTCGTATCTCAGTTCAAACATAAACACTGACAAACTTGATTGCTGATTTTTTACGTTATGATTAAAAGTGCGTGTTGCCAGGAGGCGAATATAAACAAAATAATTGAAACAATTAATACATTTCAATAAGGGGGTTGGCAGAGACACAATAGTAGTGTGACCAATCGATTACTCGGACAGTCCTGATCGGACACACCGGCGCGGCGTGCCCATTGTGCGCCTCATCGGACACATGTTCTTGTCACACAACGCCAAATATCATGATGACATTATCATTTATATAATAATTTATAATTTAGAAGAAAATGAATTTAATTAAATTTAACTTTAATTATTTAAATAAAGTAATATACAATTGTTTTTATTAGAAGGAAGAAAAATATTTTATGAGCCAAGAAGAATAAACATGTAAATAAAATAAAAAAAATCATTACTATGCCGTGTTCAGAAAACTCAGTGCTGTTGTCCAGTCCCAACCATATATTTTAGTATAATAATTAAGTCGGCAACTTAGTTACGACTTTACAACTGAAAGATGTCGTAGACTCCATACGAGTGCTCAACTGGCCTAAATCCACTCATAGTACGAGTACAACCTTGTTGGACTATATTCCGCAATATCTTCGATATTAGTGTATACACATGTATATTCTATTACTTTATTTTTTTAAGTTAACATTACTACATAAATTAAAATAACGTATTTAATATTTGTACTATGTACTTAATTGTTTATATTAAGTATGTACAGTTCCAGTTTTGGATTGAAACAATTTAGTATTCTGATTTCCTTATGACGCAATCGATTTAACAAGTTAACACTGAAACGTTGAAATGAAAAGAGTAATAACACATATTATCCGATCGTCCCTCCCTTGACCTCATAACCTAAGTGACTTTTGCAATTCGCTCCGCAAACAAACGACCGAATTGACCTCCCCGACATCCATTGCCGTTTTACAACCGACATCAAAACCAACTTTATCACCAAACCAGCAGTGGACAAGCAACATTGTATTAAGAAGCCAAACTGCTCCAAATTTAATAATTCATTGTTGTATTCATTGGCGCCAAATTCAATTACCCGGTGTCCCGGGGGTTCTCCCTTCTCCCTGCGCTGCCTCCCCTTCGCCCGGACTTCCCTCCGAATCGCCCTGGGGACTGGCACGATCTATTCTATTAACCCGCCAACGGCTGTTTACTAATTCATTTGGCAATCACATTCGGTAATTATGTGACAAATCCCTCGGTTGTTGTCTCCGCTACTAGTTGTTAAGTGGAATTTCGGGTGGACCACCGTTTTGTGTACATTCTGCACTCACAAACAGGACATTCTGTTGCGACGGGATTAATTGCTTTTCATTATTAACTGATATTAGCTAATTGGTTTCATTATGTCCGTAATTAGATGAGTTTTTGTGTTTGTCTTTGAGAAGAGTTTTATTCCGCAGGTGTCTCCTCGTTGGAAGCAGCGAAAGACTTCACAGTAGACGGCCTCACAGGGTACAATGGAAAGAAGAAGAAGAAAAAACGCAGACATAGGTAATTATTGCCTAATCAATAAACATTCGCGCTCTTTCAAATATTCCTGTTTCAATTAACATTGCTAAAAGTTGCTCAGATATATTACTAGCCGATCACGCTCGCTCAGCTGGGCGAAAGGGTCCATGGAATCCAAAAAATAAATAGCCTATATACGTCTCCATCTACGATTCCGCGTCGAATAGTAGACACGCCTAGCTTAACTACATCCTCGTTTATAATGTAAGGTAAAAGCCGGATAGTTGCCTCAACGGATATACATACATCGGTATTGAATATACTATGCTAAGTATGTTGATGACGTTTGCGCTTGATTATAATTGAAAGTGCAGACCCTGCAGACCTAAGGTCCATGTAAGCTGTTAGAGTAGACGTAGGTACAAGTTTTGTCTGTGTGAGCAAAAATGTTCCGTTGACTTTAACAGACGTCGAAATTATATTAATAAGTAATTTTTGTCGAATATTTTTGAATCTAATTTTAATTTCAATCAACTTTTTGTTTCTTTGCATGCATTAGAGTTCTAAGTATACTATTTATCACGTTTTATTTTAAAATTGTTTTTATATATTTTGAAAATAAAAAAGGCAAGTATCCGTATTCAAAAGGATAGTTGCCTCATTTACGTTTTCCGATATTCGTTCTAGACAACTATAAATTATTTAACGAGCAAAGACAGATTTCTTCTTTTGGTGTTTTTTCCAACTCAATGTGACTATATCTCATTTTAAATAAAATAAATACTTAAGTGCCTCATGCGCTCATTGCAGGTGAGCAAAATGCCTCGCGAATATAAGAGAAAACCAAGTAGATATATCGTAATTCAGAAAAGTTGAAGGCGTAGTAGATTCAAGCAGGTATTTCTGCCAATGCAATAAGTGGTTTTTGCCGCAGTGGAAACTACCCAGTCAATCCAAATGCTTTGTTTGACACTTAATTTGCTATAACAGATATTTCATTGCGAGAACTTACGCAAGAACGAGAGAACGAAACTCTAAATGAACAAGTACCAGGTATTCCTAGAGCATTTGTGTCACGTGAGTGCGTACGGGTACCTGAGTCTAACTTACTAGTCAATCAGCTGAATGAAATGCCTCCACTAGGCGATCAAAATTCAAGTGATGCTGATAAAAATAAACTACAAACTATCTTAAATGAAGCTGAAAAGACAGACGTGAACGTCAACGTGAAACAAAATCTCACGCCTTCTAATTAATAAAGAAAGAAAGAAAGAAAATAATTTATTTAGGACAAGTACATAACAAAGACACATTAAAAACATAAAGAAAATATTATATACAAGGATTGTACAGTCCTAAAATTGGACCTATTTCAGCATAATGCTGGTTTTTATACAAAAACCAGCGCTATTCTTCCAATAGGCCCGAAGAGAGATGTCACGGACATTGACATAATAATAATAATAAAGGCATAAAAGAATAGTGCGTATAAAAGAACTAAATAAAATAAAAGAACTAAAGAGAATCTAATGCCCTACTTGATAATTCTTAAAAAACTATACAAAATGATACATTACTACAACAATATATGTTATAAAAACATTAAAATAAGTACATATATTTTTATTATAGACTAAAGTTTTAAAGTGGAGCATCTATCCGGCTTTTACCATATTGGGGTTATCAACATCATCACATTACAAATCAATTTTGGCTTCAGTAACTGGCCGTTCGAATTTATGTTCTCCAATTCGCACAGACATGCGATGGTGTCTTGAAAATGATATTCCAAAGAGAACCATTGCCAATATCAATCGTGATGATGTAATTTCACCAAATTTATTTGTATTCACTATTTAGGTAATTTAATTATTTTCATTTATAAAAATTCTTTTGAGTAGTAGCCATAGTACTAATTTAAAATAGTTATAGTACTAATTTAAAAAATAAAATGATGAGTCAAAGTAGAAAACATATTATGTAGATTCGTGAACGGATCTATCCGTGCAGGGGCGGAGAAAGAATACTGACCTCTGCGGCTGGGTTCGGCCTGTCGTAAATGCCGACAAAACAACCCACCCTAGCTACGTGGTAGGGCCCCAAGCCCGTCTGGATGGTGACCACCTTTGGTCTTAAGTATGCCGCCAAAATAACTTTGTGTTATGTTCCGGCATCAGTGCCCCAATTACCTGTACCCTTATGGGACAGCAGCGTGTTCGCGATGCCACTGGCGTTGCCAACACCCATAGGCGACGGTAACTGCTAAATTCTAAGCGGGCTGTTAGCCTGTCTGCTATCCTACAGCAATAAAAAAAACGGATAAATTAATATTATATATACGTGTATTATTTCGTCCGTTGAAGTGGAGTTGATATTAAATTTGATAATAAAAAGCTAAGGGGCTCTTATTTATTACATAATAAAAGAATTATTACAACAATTTAAATAATTTGAGAAAAAAATTAGTCACCATCATCCTAGCGTTAAATCCCGGTTGCAAGCCCAACTGCCCGGGGTCCGCTTTCCGACTTTTTCTTCTCCATTTCGTACGTCTTCAGCATCCTTTGTAAATAGTTCCATTGGCAGGTATATCATTACACTATGAGAAGCAAGCCAGAACTTTTTGGGTTTACAACTTCTGAGAAAACAGTGAGTGAGTTAGTGAACCATGTCTACCCATCTGTGTTCTGTTTCTGCAGCAGGACGATCTTCACCTCGTACCAACTGGATGAGCTGGAGAAAGCGTTCAAGGATGCGCACTACCCCGACGTCTATGCCAGAGAGATGCTGTCGCTCAAGACCGACCTGCCTGAAGACAGAATTCAGGTTAGTTTACAATAAGTTCAAATATATTCAAAAGCACTAGTAATGATGCGATCGCTATATGGGCTATATTATTTAAGTTACTCAAATAATAAATAGACTTTGTGTACATTAAACTTATCTTATTGCGCGTGCGACGTAGGTAGTCGGGGACTTTAACCAAGAGTCCGGCCAAGCGCTTCTAACAGATAAGTATTTTTATTTGTCCATATATATATATATATATATATATATATATATATAATTATCAAAGAATGCAAAGCAAGCATAAGACAATGAATTTTGTGAACTAATTGTTCACAAAAGTTGTTGTTATGTGCAACAATATTAATATTTTTTAAAGTACGCTTATCCGTGCAGGGGCGGAGAAAGAATACTAACCTCTGTGGCCGGGGTCGGCCTGTCGTAAAAGGCGACAAAACAAACCACCCTAACCACGTGGTAGGGCCTCAAGCCCGTCTGTATGGCGACCACCTTTGGTCTTAAGTATGCCTGTGTTATAACCTCGTGTTGTGTTGCGGCATTAGTGACACAAGTTCCTGTACCCTTATAGGAAAGCAGTGTGTTCGCGATGCCACTGGCGTTGCAAACACCTATAGGCGACGGTAACGGCTAAGCTGTTAGCCTGTCTGCTGTCTTAGAGCAAATAAAAAAAACACTTGTTCCAATCTTCAAATAAGGAAAGGACTACTTTATACACTCGTATTCAACAACAAAATACTAAATTTCAATTTCGTTTATTATTAAGCAGCATTTAAATATTTTAAGTGCAAATCATTTAAAATACATTACGTCTTCCTTAATCCTAAGCCTAAATTGTATTTGTACAAAACCGTTTATTGGCAATACCGATCGCTTGAATAGACCAAAGGACGTTTTCAAATCTTTTGTCATGTTTTTTCTACGTCTTGGATAAAACCTTTTAATCTCAACAATAAGTACCATTATTCGATTATTAAGCAGTCAATTGGCATTGATTGATCTCGGGGGCGTAACTCGACACTTGCCAACGTGCAAAACGAACGGCACAACTTAAAACTAACCGTGTGAATATAAACTTTAAAATTGTAGGACAGACTGGTTTAAACTACGTACAGAAAATTCTAGGTTTAATGCTAGCTTTTCATGTAATTTATAACAACCTGGAAAGGAAAATCTAACATAAAATATCGGTAATGGTCCAGCAACCGGAAGTTCCAGGAAAGATTATTTGAGCTCCTATTCTGATGAGTTCCATCAAGAATCAAGGGTGATTTATAGGAATAAATATCTATGAGTTGGATATTTTATTTAAAAAAATATTCTTCTTTTTTATATATTTGAAGTTGAAATTGATTGTTTTATACGTCCGTAACTAAATAATATAATAATAAAATAATAATAATTTTTTTTTTAGTTTGCAGCACTAGACATACCGCTAACATGCTGCCATCAGCGTAAGGGGACTGGTACCTGGGTCTCTTATATCGGAACATAACACAAAGTTATTAAGGCGGCATATTAAAAAGTGGTTACCGTCCAGATGGGCTTGGAGCCCCACACTCTAGCTGGGATTGTTGTATAGCCTTTTATGACAGGCCGCAGGGTTCAGTATTTTTCCGATCCTGCATGGACAAAAATTAAACTTAGATATAACGGAATGTAGTACTTGTAAGAAGATATAATGAACGAAATATTCCTAATTATATACTTTACACAATATCGAGCAAGAAATGTTGTAAATAGCTGTATATGAGTAGTTCTGAATGTGAGAGATTAATGAAACGAAAGAAATTCCTGCTCCACAAGATAACATAGACTCCCTATTATTTTTTAGATTTTTTTTCAACAGTCTTGCGCATTTGTTTCCCAATAGTTCATCGGCTGTCACATCCGATCACGTCAATGTTGTAGTGAATTCGACACCCAGCTGAAGCAATACGATATTTTGCGAACACAATCACTTATGTAGGTTCACGGAAGGAAGTTTTTTCATATCAACAATGGGACCAAATTGCTCAACAGTTCAACGGACCATTGCCTTCAATTTTAGATGATTATTTGTCGAACACTAAATAAAGTTAATAAAAGAAAGCTGATTATTGTTTTCATCCGAGGTTTTATTTTTTTAGTAGAAATTTGAAGTTACTACGTTCAATAGAAAAGGCTTATTTTGGCGTTCTTATGGATTGACACCTGCATAAGACAGACTGATGTCGATTATGGACTTTAAAAATTTCATAGACACACACATCGATTCAACACAAATGTTTATTATAACAATTAAACTTTTCACTAAGACAGATGGTTGGGCTACAGCCACCGATCATCTAGGTGTGCAAATTTCTCCGCGATATATGTACTTCACCTTGTGAAAATTATGAGTAAGATTTATTATTTATAAGTACATACGATTTTCACAAAATCAAAATCGAACTTATTACCTACCTAGATTACGTTTCAAGTAACTATTTGGCTACCACACATCATATAATCTAGGCTTGTATTCAAATAATTATTGTAATACAAACTAATATTCATCTAATACTAATAAAACTAATGTCTTTTTATGTTTAGGTATATTTATATAAATAACACTGTACACGTCGCGTCGGGTGAAGGTGTTGAAGCCGATTCCCTCCGCAATAATTGCTAGAGTAATAATTATTAATAGTTTTTCCCGTTAGTCAGTTACACACAACTCAAGTACTTACTTCCCTCGGAAACGGGGAAAACACAAATAGGGTTCACCCTCCCACCACCCGCCACCCCGCCACCCCGTCAGCACGCATTTATGAAAATTTCATTGCCAAACTGAACTAAACTACAAACAAAAATAATCTCTAAAACAGCCGCATACAGTTGATTGCCACTTAAATTTATGTGAAGAGAAAATTTTCCAAATATAAGTGAAAAATGAAATTTATTACTTTATATTGAAAGTTTATTTTTCCTTGTATCATGTTACTAGTAGCATTTTCAGTATAATGGCTTGCTGGGTATTAGGTTTCCCCAATTCTGGCGCGAGTTTTGTGAGACATTCGTATGTCTAAGTGGATTATAATGCAATCAAATGTCCCCGTCGCGCGTCGTGCTTCTTCGGACGGATAACAACCAATAAGCTAGGAGATTTGGGAATCAGTTTGAAACAGATAAATAAGTAATCTCCCATATTGAAGTAATATCCAAATACCCTACCTAGGATGTGGTAGCTGATCTGCTGAAGGGTTGTTAAAAAATACATTTAATTTTCTGAAAAAGACAGGAACCCAAACTAGGCAGAACCTGTGCTATGGTACACCTAGCCCTTTTTTAACCCGGGGAAAACTAAACCTTGTCAGTGCAGCATCGAAACTTCAGGGGAAAGCCGACGCGGGTGTGTGAGGTTCTCCGCACTCTCTTACTTCGACTACACACCTCAAAACTTCGGTTATCACCTGAGTTTTTGTGGGGGGTTGCAGAATCGACTTTTGGTCATTGCTCTGTGACACGCTCGGCTCATACGTCTTGGAGAGGTGTCCTTGTGATAGACGGATAGATGTCGGGTAGGCCCTTCTGCACTCCCGGCTAATGGTACACCTTGCCTTGACCAAATCATTCCTAAGAGGTAATCGTTCTTACACATCAAAAACATATATTATTATATTATGACAACTATTATATAAATTAGGTATTTTGTTTACTTTAGTTACTTTGTTTTGTTAGTTGTATATTTGGGTTTAAAAAGTATGTACGCATGCTTGCGTGTTGATGTACGCGTGATTATTAACATTTAATACTACATACCTATTGATTGCGAAGTTAGGTGTATCAGAACTTTAATTACTGTCGAAGTAAATGACATGGCATTTTTTTGGACATTACTTGATTTCACTTTAATTTTTTCAAACAGAGGAAGATTTCAAATTGGTTGTATTTTATGAAATATTTCTTACCTATATTAAATCCGTGCAGTGTGGAGAAATAATACTGACCTCTGCGGCTGAGGTTGGCCTGTCGTAAAAGTACTGGTGACAAAACAACTCACCCTAGCTACGTCTGAATGGCGACCACCTTTGGTCTTAAGTATACCGCCATAATAACCCTGTGTTGTGTTCCGGCATTAATGACCAAAGTTCCTGTACCCTTATGGGACAGCAGCGTGTTCGCGATGCCACTGGTGTTGTCCTTCAGCAATAAAAAAAAGTTCCTCTTATTTTGTTTTTTTCGGGTTATTTAATTTTCTAAGTCGGTCATATTGTCAGAAAACTACGGTTTTGTTAGTGGAAGTATTTAAATTTATAGAAACATACCAACTTTAGTATTTTTAGCAACATGTTAAACCATTACAGCTACACATTTGGTAGAACGTTATACAACCATTGGAGTTTTTTAATGTTAATAATTTTTTATTAATAATTTTAAATATAGATAGAAGATTGTGATAAAATTAGTATTGAAAGAAGCGGTAGGATACCTGCAGATGCTTCTACTATGATTTTCGTCAAAATTTTAGGACAAAATCCATAGTGATTTGAGGGAAATCATGGGCAATCAAGCACTCGCACCTGAATTGCTGAAGAAACTGATGAAACTTATATAGGATACTGAACTCGTTATTTTCAAGTATCTAAAGTGAATAGAATATACATGGTATCTGTGACATAGAGTTACAAATGTATTGACATTACTAGCATATTTATCCGTATCCTTTCTTTCTGTCCGTCCCTTATCCGTTCAGGGGCGGAGAAATACTTACCTCTGCGGCCGGGTCGGCCTATCGTAAAAGGCGACGAAAAAACCCTAGCTGCCTGGTAGGGCCTCAAGCCCATCTGGATGGCAACCACCCTTGGTCTGTAAATATGCCGCCATAATAACCAGGTGTTGAGTTCCGGCATTAGTGGTTCCTGTACACCTATGGGACAGCAACGTGTTCGTGGCGCCCCAAGGATGTCAAACAACCAAAAGTGACGGTAACTGCTTATAATTATTTGGGCCGCCATTTTGTCTGCTATTCCTCGACAATAAAAAAATCATCATCAAAATGCGCTTTCTGCAAAGTAATAAAGTTTTATTTACTGCCAATGTTGCGCTTGTTACATTTGTTAACTAAATTATTGAGAGAGCAAAAAGTCAAATAGTGACTTTGTAGTTTATCAAAAGCCCTACAAAAAGTATTCAGTATTTTTTTCAAATTACCATTATATACAAGTACAGATCTTATTCTATTATTTTGTTACTAGCTGACCCGGCAAACGTTGTTCTGCCATATAAATAATAAAATGTCAAAAAATTAAAAAAAAATTTTTGGGGGTGGGTCACCCCTAACATTTAGGGGGATGAAAAATAGATGTTGGCCGATTCTCATAGATACCGGATAAGCACAAAAAATCACTAACTCAATTTAGTTATCTGCCTACTGCCTACCCCCTAAGAACGATGGCGTGATTATTTATATATAGCCTATGACCATTTCTAGGTTATCATCTATCACCATACCAAATTTCATCAAAATCCGTTCAGCCGTTTAGGCGTGAAAGAGGAACAGACAGACAGACAGACAGACAGACAGACAGAGTTACTTTCGCATTTATAATATTAGTATGGATGGCAAGTTGAATGATAATGGTTTTTGATAATGGCACAAAAAGCTTATAAAAATCGTACATTTATTTTATAAAAAAATCTACATAACTTGCAGGACAAAATAATGTAAAAAAACGTTTTCTATGTTATTTCTTTAGAAAAACTTTAGTTCCGATGGAGGCAGGTACAGGTGCCTACTTTTAAAATTAACATTATGAGCACCGCTTGCCACATAGTTAGGATATCTTCTGTGATATTTTAAGCAATATTTTTTATTGCTGTAGAACAGCAGACAGGCTGGCTTAGCCCACTTGGAATTTAGCAGTTACCGTCACCTATGAATGTTTGTAACGCCAGTGGCATTGCAAACACGCTACTGTCCCATAAGGGTACAGGAACTTGGGTCACCAATTCCGGAACACAACACAAAGTTAATATGGCGGCATACTTAATACCGAAGGTGGTCGCCATCTAGACGGACTTAGGTCCTACCACGTAAGTCTACTGACTACTGTCATTAAACAGTTAAGTGTATATCAAATATGTTAGAGGCCAGACTCTTATATTAATTTTTACAACTTTTACTTATATTGTGGTATTATATGAACGACTTCTTCAAGATTCCAAATTCAAGTGAATCTGCCGCTGACCTAAAACCATCGCCCACCGAGAACCGCCATCTTTAATAACTTTGTGTTGTATTCCAGAATTAGTGACCCAAGTTACTGTAACCTTATGGGACAGTAGCGTGTTGGAAATGCCCCTGGTGTTGCAAATATCCATAGGCGACGGTAACTGCTAAATTCTAAGTGCGCCATCAGCATGTCTGCTGTCCCACAGCAACAAAAATAATTTTTTTTTACATTTCTTTTATTCTTAAAATCCTTATTCGCATACATCTTTCTTTTTAAGCATAGTCAATAGACATATTTTTTAAATATATATGGCCTAATATTTTAATATAAATGAGGTTCTATGTCGAGCAGTGAACTATTTGCTTTCTTCTATCCTTAAGCGAAATAATTAGGTACGTACAATAAAATAAATTTGATAAATTTTCTTCAAAACAAATCATACAAATATTTTTATCTAAGAAGTTAGTTCTTTATCGACTGTTAGATTTGTCATACTCATTCGAGAACAATTTACACGGCTTACAGAGACTCGGCGTCTCCTAACGTCAATACGACCCATTAATTAGAAAAAGAACATTCAAGCAACGCCATCTATGATGTAATGGGGGCAACTGACGTCGTCATAGCAACCGCGCGCTGATTGGCCACTTCTACTCAAATATTTCAGAGCCCAGTGATATAAAACCAAAATATAACAGACCAAAATATGCTTTACCTCGTAAAAATAAAGTCGTGTTTGTATTGAAAATAAGAGTGGAGTTGAAGCATATGAACGTATGCCGCGTGTATGATTAGCTCCGCCCTTCTTAGTGGCATGGCGGACGGGTTTTGTCTCGGCGCGGTTTGTCTTTTTACGTCGTTTTGTTTGTGTGTTACCTGTACTTATACTTGTGTTGGTAATTCGTAAGAGAGAAGCATTTGTTCAAAGATATCATTTAAATATTTTGCTTCATTCGTCATTCTCTATTGATAATAATCAACTGGGTTTTAATATTATTATCAACTATGCTTTTATCCGTGTGAGGGTGGAGAAAGAATATCAACTGCTGCGGCCGAGGTCGGCCTGTCGTAAAAGGCGACAAAACAACCTACCCTAGCTACGTGGTGGGGCCCCAAGCCCGCCTGGATGGTGACCAGCTTTGGTCTTAAATATGCCGCCATAATAACTTTGTGTTGTGTTCTAGCATTAGTGACCCAAGTTGTACCCAAGGGTAGAACTAGGGTCACTAATGCAGTTGAAGCAATGCACTGGCGTTGCAAACACCCATAGGCCACGGTGACTGTTAAATTCTAAGCGGGCCGTCAGCCTGTCTGCTGTCCTACAGCAATAAGAAAAAAAATAAGATAATTATTGTAGTTTATAATACCTTCATTATAATATATTCAACGACCTCCGTGGCGTAGCGGATAACGTACTTACTTCGGTACGCTTGCGGAGGTCACGGATTCAATTCCCGCCTCAGTAGGTATATATTTACAAAATAAAAATATCTATATATTTAGTATTACTTTGGGACTAGATAACGTTGTGTGACTTCTCCCAGAATATTTCTTTATTTATCCTCAAATGTAATTCCAAATACTTCCTTGAATGTCCTAGGCATTTCCCCGGAAAAGTTTATGGTAGGTTACTGTTTGTGACTATAATAAGTGAAAACTGAGTTCATAGCCTCAAACTCTGTAGATTGTTTACACTCCACATAGACTATGTCTCGGTTGAGAACACAGACCAAGTAAATCGCTCAGCGATTGCTTTTTTCGGGGGGGAAAAGATAATTCTGATTTTTAAGGGTGCCATTACTGCAAAGTCTTCTACCATTAACAGAAAAAGCGTTGGTCTTTTGAGTAGGTACTCCCTAAAACAGATAGCAATAACTTTTACTTTTTATTTGGGACTCATAGAGCCAATCTATCACATAAAATATTTATTAGGTATATAGACACGAATGTTGAGAATAGTGAAAACGTCAGAGTCAATGTACTAAAGCTGTCGAGTATCCGGTGCATTACCGGTTATTCTGCAGGAGTGGGCATTACCGGCGCCGGTAACCAGTCGGCGGCCGCCGCCCGATCGTATTTCGCGCCAATTACCCGCCGATAACCGATACGCCGATGCGCCTTTACCATCGTAATAGCTTCTTCCCTCTTGTATTCTATCGATTTTCGCTCCTTGTACTTGAAGATGCCTGTTTTGGTACCACCACATGCACGTGGAGTTTTTATCTTACTAGCATTGAAATCGTGAATTACTTTTAATTGGAATTTGATACAGTTTAACGTATCCATTTAAATATTAAAACTAGGCTTTCTGCCATCTGCCTCAAAAGTATTCTACAGTTCTTCGGCCACATTGTTAGAAAATGCGGTGATAATTTTGAAAAGTTGATAGTAACTGGCAAGAGACCTCGTGGCTGCACTCCGATGCCCTGGTGCGACCAAATATGAACCAACCTAGACACTACGATCTACAATGCGTTACGCGCTGCCGAAAACAGAGGAAAATGGTCACAATCCTCAGATATGAGGAATGCGACGCAAGGAGGAAGTATAGCACAAGGTTGTTAATTGCATGATAGTCACAACTCGCTGAAACGAGAAAAAATCTTATTGCATTAAATTAAGAATCATATTTTGACCCTGTTATAAACATTACGTGAATCCGGATGCAACCTAGTTATATAGGATTATGCTGGCATAATACGAAAAACCATAAAAGCTAAGCTATAAAATAAGCTATTACTATACTTCTGTCACACATTTAGTGTCCTATTGACTGTAGGTTTTTCTGAATGAACATATCTATAACTGTTACTTAAATATATTACTAATTTAAAACTGCGGGGAAAAGGTCATGATGGGCATAAGGGTTTCTGGCGGTCATCTAATGCACTGACATTCATACACGACCGTTTGTGACGTAATCGCTACCTCTTCACTCCGTTCTATCAAATAGCTTAAATAAGCGAGGGTTTAGCCGGGCTTAGCGGCTAACATCTTTGGAACTCCAGTCATTTACATTTAGGTATTTGTTGGTCCCTTGCTGAGATATGGCGTTAACTTTCTATCCAAATTTAGTCACCTTTAGGCAAATTTGATTGAGCGAACAGAGTCTTCAGTCAAACTCGCTGGTAGATATTAAGATATTTGATTTATAAAACATAAAAAGATTATTTGATTGGTTATATTATGTAAATGAAATAATATCCACATACATGACAAAAAGAAAAACATTTATTTATAACACATATCACATATAGATGTCAATGAGCGTTAGAAAATTAAATTAAAATTATATAAATATTATTACCCAAATATTAATTATAATAAATAAATTAAGAAACAATACCATATATACATATGAAAATATATAATAGACATATAAAATAATCATGCGTCAAACAATAAATAGCTAAGCAAACAACAAATTAAAAAATAATTAACAAATAAATAGGATCTTTTTTCTGTTCAGTCATTAAATATTTTTTACAATTTATCTTAAATGAAGTGATAAACTTTTTTTTCTAAAAGGTGGTGAAATATCATTCCCACAGTGAGTGGCAGAATATTTGAAACAACCCCTAAATGCTACTGTTACATGTTTTGATGTCTCCAGGGGTTTAGTTACAAATCGGGCACTGTAACCTTTCGTCATATCTCCTCTATAATCAATTTTATTATAGAAATAAATAGGTGTACGATTAGAGGTTACATTAAACAGTAAGCATGATAAATGAAGTTTTCTGCTTGCTGACATTTTCAGTACATTAAGAGTGTTTAGGAAAGGCGAGACGTAGTTTCTTTTCAGTATTTGAAAGCAGTATCTAGCACAAGAATTTTGAATACGCTGTTTAAGATGACTTGTTCTTGATATAAGGCAAGATCCATATACAGTATCACAATAATTAAGCTTTGAGATCACCAGACTCTCCACCAATTGATTTCTTAAGTTCATATTTATGCAATCCCATACAGGACAATAGCAATTTCTTGTAATTTTGCTGATGTGGGATTCAAATCTTAGTTCGGAATTTAGTGTTAGTCCCAGACTGCATGCTTCACTTACTAGCTCAATAGGTTCGTGTTTTAATATAAGGGTTTCGCCGTTCTTATAGTGCTAACTTTTCGGCGGTTCTCAGTTACCATGAGCTTGGATTTTCTTGGATTTTCGTGGAGCTAAACGCAGTGAATTCTGTTCCGACCACCTGACAAATGCTTCAAGATCGTTGTTAATGTTTTGAACTGTTTCATCTATTTTTTTCCGGATGAAAAGATAAATATAGCTGAATATCATGTGCATACAGTGAGAAAAACGTAATTTAGTCACATAATGATTAGTAATTATTGGTACAGATATTATGCAGTAATTACAATTTAGATATAAATTATACATTTGACATTTTTTCATTTCAGAGGTACTAAATAGATAAATTTTAAAATATAATAGTAGTGTATTAGCTGCAGTTACATTTCATATTCTATTTGAAAAGTGTACAAACCTATAAAGAAATATATATTTAACAAATTTACACAATTAATAAAGATATTTTTGTGAACGGTGTAGTTTTAAAATTAATTTAAGTATGTTTCTTGTAAATAAAAATATAACGATCATTAGGATATGCATTATACTAGAAATATAGACAAAATTTGACAATGAACTAAGCACAATTGTTTTCTCCATTTGACAAGCAATAAATATGTGATTTACTACATGCTTACTATACTAATATGTTTTGATTATAAAAAAGTTGTCTGCATTAGGTATTGTAAAAGTATAAGCTGAAGGTATCAGATATTCAATTAGAACAGTAGACAAATACATAGAGAAATATACATTTAACAAATACACATACATTATTTAAGATTATTAGAACACGAGCCAATGTATTCAAGAAATCACTTTCAGATCTAATTCTGGTGACATTGTCTCCTAGTTTATTCATAGCCAATATATAGCCACGTCTTGTCCATATTATCCTCTCCCTTCTCCTGTGTGGACAAGGGCCTGCTTCGAAGTATCGTCCTTATTTTCCCGAATTTGGGCATTTGTACATGCAGGACAGCGCCAATTGACGACCTCGGTGGCGTAACGGATAACGCACGTCGGTACGCTCGCGGAGGTCACGGGTTCGATTCCCGTCTCGCGTCTGGGTGTTTATGTATAATATGTATTTATTTACAAAAAAAAAGTGTATAAGTAGTATATCAGTTTTCTAGGGCCCATAACACAAGTGCTACTTAGTTTGCGACTAGATGACGCTGTGTGAATTGTTACAAAATATTTATTATTATTAATTCAAAAAATACTGTCTTTAGCTTGTAGTGCAACACTCTATGTTGCGGCAAGCTGCATATATATTGCCTGCCGTTTTCTCGTGCAGCATCACGCGCAAGGCGAAACAACTGTCTATTTGTTTTCTTTAAACTCTCGTTTACGTGAAAACGCCGTGCCTTTCCAGAGAGGCCAAGATCTTCAGTAGTAGCGTTACGTCGCACGCGAGGTCTTTGCACTAATTCATCTCGCACTTCCCGCCGGGCTAGGCGTACCATTATAGCTCTAGAACGCAGGTTATCAGCATCTCCGGGGTTGACCGCTTTTAGATGACGGTTTCTAACATCCTTCTTCTTCAAGGATATTCCTTATTTCTACATGGTTACCGAGGAACTCTTGTCTTTTCATTAAAATTCGCCTTAAGTTGAGCTATTACCTTATCCACCTTGGCAGGCATTAGGATCTCTGTTCTGACACACGGCATTCTAGGGCATCCATTCTAGCTTCGAAATCGTCGATGCGGGTATTATATGATTTGATCTAAACCTAAATATCTGCACGAAATTCAGGAAATTCAATCACAAAACCTTTAATTCGCTCATGACGTCATTAACAGTGAAGTTACTGCCATTAGCGCCTTGCTTAAAAAGCGATAAACCATTGTTGTCAAAATTACCCTCTCCCTTCTCCTGTGTGGACAAGGGCCTGCTTCGAAGTATCGTCCTTATTTTCCCGTATTTGGGCATTTGTACATGCAGGACAGCGCCAAGTCAAAGAATACTGTCTTTAGCTTGTAGTGCAACACTCTATGTTGCGGCAAGCTGCATTTAGAACATTCTTCATTTAGAACAGTCGGTGAACTTCGACGAGTTCACGAGTCACAAGTCAAACACGATCAAGTTCACTTTCACTCACGAAAACACACTATATACTATGAAACTTGTATAGACTGCATAAAAGATTATGTAACCTCTAACAGAGGAGGCGACTCCAATCTGAGTGGAATGGGGGAAAGAAGAAGAAAGGTGGCGAATAGAAGCCCACTTGGGAACATTAGGGTAAACGAGAAAAGCTATATTAAACATGTTTAGTGTTGTTTGTATCAGGTCAGTTTTACATACATAGTACATATATAGAATCAAAAACCCTCGAAACAGCAGTAGATTGCAGTAACCATAGCTCCAAAGAACTCCATGATGAACAATTGTTTAGAAATGAATATTATTTGGTTCGCCAGTCACAACAAAAACTCACAAAAGGAGAGCGAACATTTGAGGGACCCATAGCCGTAGCTGGGTTCGAGTGGATAATCCTAGCCGGTCCCCTTATATCATCACGACTTATCTCAAGTGGAGTAGTTCATTAATATACCGTATGGCGTTTGTAACCACATGTTTCTTATAAGCCAAGTAGAGGGCAATACATGTGCAGAATAAATTACGATTTTACATTCTATTTTTTAATTTCATTATATTATTTTGCTACTTTTTACGTATGGTTCAATAATTACGTTTACTAGCTATGGTTATGACGCCTTCGTTTTCTCGTATATAAGATTCATTTGTAATTTTTTCCTTTATATTTTTGATCACAATTTCACGAAGATATCGTGTTTTAATTAAGTGCGTACGTGTTGCCGCTTCTTTCTAAGAAAGCTTCCTTACATGTTATTGTACAATATATAATATAGTAGTCACTTCTACTAGTATAATGAGTATATCTTTTTTATGTCACTACTTAGATAATAATATCTTGGGCATCTACCAAAATATTCATATTTTTACGAATATTATATTATATATAGTAATATATTCTATATTAGTGACTTGCTTTTTCAAATTTTATTTTCCAAAAAAATCATGAGCTTTTCTCAGCGCGGTACTATAAAGGGGTTTTCAAAAAGGCGTTACAAAATTTCTTCGAGGCCGGTAGCGCCTTGGTAATGCCTCTGGTGTTGCAAACGTCCATAAGCGATGGTGACTACCTACAAGGGTGGGCCGTTTGCCCTCTAGCTATAAAAAATCAGTTTAATAGTCTATTATTAATATTTTGTGTCAATTTACAATAATATGTTGTATCACGAACTTATGGTATATCCCCCATGTTATTAAGTAATATTATGATCAGAATAAAAGAGACTGTAAATAACGAATAACAAAATAAGTATTAATATCTCATTATACCAGAGTAATAATTATTTGTAACCATCCATTTTCCCATAAGATAACAAGAGAGGCTTGGACTGGACGGCGGCGCGCCGCGGGAGGCATCGTTAGCCGCCTGCGCCGCGCGCCGCGTCCGGCCAGTCCGCTACGACGCGACGCGCGACGCGCGACGTACGGCGCACGTGCCAAACACGCAATTATAACAAATGAGATACTTTTCAACTGATGTTTTGTCACGTAGGTATTATTTTTTGTTAATCGTTGTACGACAATACTTCCTATTCGAAGAGCTTTCTGATATTCACAATTAAATTATTAATAAATGGAAATTATTTTGTTGTGTGCACTATCTTTTCATATAAAAATTCTCGTGTCACAATGTTCGTTCCCGTACTCCTCCGAAACGGCTTAACCGATTCTCATGAAATTTTGTGAGCATATATAGTAGGTCTGAGAATCGGCCAACATCTATTTTTCATACCCCTTAGTGATAAGGTCACTATTCCACGCGAACGGAATCGCGGACACAGCTAGTCTTTTCATATAATCTAGTAGATTGAAGTTCTTTCTCTGTCCAGTGATGGAGTAAAAACACTGACTCCTGCGACTGGGTATTCAGCTTGTCGTAAAAGGTAGTAAAATAACCCTAGCTAGGTGGTAGAGCTCCAATCCCGTCTATCCAGATGGGCTTGGGGCTAGGGCTGATCTACAAGTATGCTGCCATAAAATCCTTGTGCTTTAGTGATTCAGGTTTCAGTATCTCTAAACGGACCACAGCGTATTTGCGATACCCCTAGTATTACAAACATCCACAGGCGACGGCAAAAAAAGAAATAATAAATAGAAAACATGTTTCTTTTTTTTTAATTTATTGCTGTAGGATAGCAGACAAGCTGATGGCCCACTTAGAATTTAGCAGTTACCGTCGCCTATGGGTGTTTGTAACGCCAGTGGCATTGCGAACACGCTGCTGTCCCATAAGGGTAAAGGAACTTGGGTCACTAAGTCCGTTATAATCCTTATCGACCCTTATCGAATACATCACAAGCTTTTATTCTAGAACCCGAAATTCATTGTGCAGAGGCCACTGTAGGTCTTTTTATTGTCTTTCGCATTTCGCCAAAATATAGAGAGTGGTATTAATTATTAATTATTGTATATAAATAATATTTAATAGTAAAATTGTGCGATAGAAAGGTTACTCGAAATAGTATTGCCCTATTTGAACTTATGGACGGCACAATATATTTTAGGTGAAATGCAAAATAAATCCTAAGGAACTATATTTGAATAGATAATAGTATATCACCTTGCGTTGTGAGTGTGCATCGTAGTGCACGGGATTAGTGGCCGGCGCACGCGCAGCGCTTTGTTGTCAACCGTTTTAGTGGTTAACGAGCAATGAATTAAAATAACTAATGGTTGCGGGGTATTAGGGGTTACGATTACGATATTTTAAACAAAAATAAAAATCCTCTTACGAGTATGAGCCCGAATGTTATATTTAAAAAGAACATTTTTGCTTTAGCACATTATTTTTAATTAACGACGTCCCTGGCCTAGCGAGTAAAGCACTTCGGTATGTTCGTGGAGGTCATGGATTATAATATGTATTTATTTACAAAAAATGTATATATGTAGTATATCAGTTGTCTAGTACCCATAATACAAGTGCTTATGCAACTTAGTTTGGGACTAGATGGCACTGTGTGAATGGTGTCAGTATATTAATTAATTTATTTATTTATTTGTCTTTACTATATAATATTGTGATTATCGACAAAATTTTAACAATATTTTAACCGTTTCAACCTCTTCTACAAAGAATAAGACGAGAGATTATACCTAGAGGGATAAAGAAAGTTACAAAGAGAGAAGTTGCAAAGAATCGATGTCATTTGTCCGTGCCCTGTAAACTCTAAAAACCTATTCCATTAATTTTCTCGTGTCTTTTTGCATAAAAAGGAATCCTTACAGTATAGCACTATCACAAAACAAATTACGTGTCTTTGCCCCACGACAATAATCAACAGCATGCTGCGGGGTCCAAAGGGAAGCTTCGAATACAACTGTAAAAAGGAACCTTGTTAAATAGAGATGAAAATATTATAAACTACTGAATATCTATATATAAGAGATTTCCACGTATATAGTCATTCATCACGATATCTCTGGAACCATTAGAGCTAAAGACTTGAAATTTGGTAGGAATATTCTTTTCACCGAGTAGAGGTCAGCTAAGAACGGATTTTACGAAATTCCACCCCCAAGAGGGGTTGCGGGGGCGTTAATTATTTATATGGCAGAACATTGTTTGCCGGGTCAGCTAGTTGTATATATATATAGATATCAGAAAAAATATTTTACTACCTAAAATGTCACAGAACACTATATCCATTTTTTACATAATCCGATAGGGAAATATTTGTTTCCTTTCGCTTGCTATTTTGCCCAATTAGTCAGTGTCAGCCTGCAACTCAGAATCATAGCGCCATTTATTATTACTAGCCAGTACTTATTTTAAAAATACTGGCCCACTGAGATACAGTATTCACTAGTTCAGGGGCCAGTGTGATTTTCTCTAAGTCAAATTAGTTGTAGTACATGAACTGCTGTGATATGAATCTTTTATATTTTAAAATTTGTATGTCATGTATAAATAATTAAATAAATAAATAAATAAATAAATTTAGTTCAAAGCAGTCAGCAGAGCAATTGTGTAATGGAAACCAGACAACAGATGTACTACTAAATAAATATACACCCAGACTCGGAACGGAAATGGAATCCATGAACTCCTTAGTACTCCGTGATATAATTTAAAAGTCACATGATGAGGAGGCAAAGACTGTCCCACTAGTTGTCTCGCGTAATGATGATAAACGCTCCAACTAAGTAACCCATCAATACGTCCATAAATAAGCCCCTAATTTAATTGTTCTCTCTTAATGTTCCTCTGTGAGTGCGGCTCGAAAAGGGGATCATCTATAATTCGCGCATTATTGAACCGCTAACGGACCCTAAGCTGATAAATGATACAATGTTAATTTGTTTGTTTACATGTTTTATTTGTAGAGTGTAAAGACTCAGTGTATGTATGGGGTTGCATCAAAAATAACTCTTATTATTTCTGCATTAAGTCCATTTCAATGTGGACTTTGAGTTCTTGATTCTCAAGACATTATCAGTAACTGAAATAGTTCAGTGCCAATGACTTCATTATCCAATTTTTGTCTCCAAGAATAGTAAACCTTGGAAGAAAATACTTAAGGTACTCGTTGTTATTGTTTGTACAAGTCCCTTTCTTCTCTTTTATTCTTCAGCCAGGAATATGTTCCTACATGCAATGAAGTATTTGAGTGCATCCATAGTACATCCTCATCAGAGAGGTCCGCACCATACACCTTGTCTTTGGCGTCTTTTAAATAACAGTGCCGTGTCCGTTATTTTGCAAGACTTATCATAATAATATCTTAGGTGGAATTCTCAACGTACAACTATCCTCAACATCTCTGTTTTGTAGTTAGTGCATCTACCAAACAAATCTGTCTTTATTCATTTAAAATAACTTAAACACCTAGTATTTCCGTTGCAACTAAAAATAATCATTAGTACACATTAAGAAGCTAAAATCTTGTAAGCCACTGGACCAGCCCGTTATTAGGAACAAGGGGATGTTCTACCCTATGTATAGATTAACGGCATTATCTTTTAAATATGTACTTTATAACGATGAATATACAGTTGAAAATAAACACCAACAACACCAACAATGTGTAATAGAGTCAAACCAGAATAGGCCTTATTATTAACGAAATACAGTACACTGTACATGAAGAATACGATCCTGTAGGAAGATAATTTATAGTTTATTCCCTAAATTGATTATAACACATGAATCGCGTGTATAAATCACAAATAATCCGTTTAGTTGCATGTTGTTCTCTTGTGGTCTTTATTAAATTGTTTTTATGCGTTTTTATTATGCGAATGTTGGCTCATGACAGTGTATTTGTTTCCTTTAATCTGATTTGAGAGAAAATACAATATTTGTTATATTATTAATGTTATTTGTTGGCAAACTTTTTATTTTATCATTTCCTCAGCGGTCTTTAGGAATAGAGGGAGTTATAATTTTGGAATTCAACCTAATTATTGGAATGAAACAAAATTATTATTTTTATTTTATAATTATATTTTTTACATTGTAAACCCAAAAGAAACTTTTAGATATAGTTGTTATAATTTCTTTGAAAATTTGAGATCTAGTTGGTTACATGCAAACTGATTATTGCACTTTTAAATTCGAATCAATTGCACGGTTACAAGAAAAGTTCTCAAGAATCTTTATGATGCGCACTCTTCGAATTTGGTATCAGCTTCCGGCTGCAGTTCTTCCATCGCTGTACGATATGAGCGTTTAAAAAAATCGTTATAATTTTATTTGTGATCGGGCAGCACGTTAGCAATATCCTGGGTATTGCAAACGTCCATAGGTGAAGGTGACCACATGCTATCGGGTGGGCCGTTTGCTTGTTTTTTGAAGTCCAGCTACTTATGAAAAAGCAGAAAATGGAAATTTGCCACACTATATGTAGTGTGTCATCCATTAGTCGTGTGCTTCGGCTGTTATTCTTTTTATCCCTCAGTAACAATTGCTTGACCAATAAAGTTAATCTTTCAAATACTTGGCTCATTTCTTTTTAATATGGGTATACCTAAAGAACACTGAAGCCTATATTTAATAAGAAAACTTTACATTCTTATATCTTCAGGGACTTTGATTATGCCAGATCATTGATAATTATGGACGAAATTAAATGTATGATGTGTTTTAAGATATTGTGAAAATAGGCTCCCCTTCTGTCGAAAGACATTGGTTATATACAAATAATACCCCAATCCAATAAAACCACATTTAGTCATTGTAAATTCATTTAAGGGTCGCTAATAAATAGAATCAAAAAACTAGAAAGACATCAGTAAGAAACATTGTGAAAGTGTATCAAGTTAGTTGCCCGCCCACCGCCACTAACTCTAATGGAATCGGGCCCGTAGCGGCCGTAGCCTGCAGTCCGGAGTCCGGAGCCAGTCGGAGACGGGGCCATTATGTACGCCACAATACAACCAACTCGGCGGACTTAGGGCTTGGTGCAATTGATAAGCTGAGGACTAGTGAATTAAAACCTAGACAAGTAATCAACATCACTTTTTCCTTTTTATGACATTCTCGTTCTGAATCTAGTAGAACTAATAAAAATTATTTGTTTTAATTTGATGTCATCATGTGTCGTGTAAACATAATACTTGATTTGCTAGTACGTATTTGTTTTATTAGGTGGTACTATACATATGTTGCTAATTGCATTATTGTTTAAGTGCTTAAAAATATGTTAAATGATGGCAAAAATATTTAAAATAAATTTTACTTACACAAGACGATATATCTCTTACGTCATGATGTTTGAACAATATTATAAAAAATGTAGTAAGAAAGTGTTAGTAGTTAGCAGTTTATACAAAGTTAATATTTACATATTTAGTAAAACACAAGCTAATTAAATAAATATATGTGGTATCGCACATATATTTTTTTTGAATTTTCAACTGTAACATGTAGTGTATAATGTTTCAAATTTAATCATGCATTTGTCAAATCGCGTAAGTTTGTGGATTGTGCCGAACACGATCGAATAGATTTGCGGATATGTAGTTAAACGTCTCGATTTGTCGCTAATGTGATGGAAGCGCTCGGTTTGTCATTTCCTCGATTCAGCCCCAAATAGCATTACACTGATATCGATGGCCCATCTAATGGATTAAGGCCTCTTATTTATTGGTCGCATGCATTCGCGCTAAATTAATGCCACTCATTCATTCACTGTTATCCAACAGTAGTCGATTGCGTAATCATTTAGAATGTAATCACTTTATAAGTTACCGTTCAAGGGGCAATCTGATTTAGTTTTATTTCTTGCCATCACACTTGGAGGTGTACCACCTTGGACCCCACTTAGAAAATATGTGAATATTTTCTTCGATACCGCATGTGTTAGTTTAAATGTTGTAACGCGTGGTGCAAGAAAAGGCGCTCTACATTAATAGTACAATATTGGTTTTGTGGTAAAATTAGGTTATAAAATTTGATAACTCACTATTAGGCATTTGACAATCGATTACTAAACTAAGCATTGGGCTAAACACTATATTTTGACGACTTTAAATATACTATTATTAATGTTAAATTAATATACAATTGTAATAAATATTAATTACCATTTGAATAATTACAATAAACTCTTTTTAATTAAAATTTTACCCTAAGACTTTGAGGGAACTAATCGTGGTTAATAGGTCTCCCACCAAGACCTACGCGGCTTAAGGAAATCAATAGGCCATCTGCAGAACCTGTTCAACAAATAACTAAAATTATTCGATCTACTTCTTTTTTTTTTCTCCGAGCAGAGGTGGAATAAAAATACTAACCTCTGCGGCCGGAGCCGGCCTGTCGTAAAAGGCAACAAAACAACCCTATATACGTGATACGGGCCCAAGCTCGTCTGGATGGCGACCACCCTAGGTCTACAAGTATTCCGCCATAATAACCTTGTGTTGTATTCCGGCATCAGTGACCCAGCGACTAGTGTCTCAACCATCCATAGACGATGGTAACTGCCTACTATTAATGGGTTCTCAGCCTGTCTGCTGTTCCCCGGAACTATAAAATATTTTTTTTTCATAACAAGAACGAATGCGTATCTATTCTAAATTCTAATAGTCTAATAAACTATACTCAATAGTATAAAATATTCATTGATTTTCATGACATAAATACATATATAATAGTTACTCGCTAAAACTGTCTGTCACGACGAGCAAATAACTATTCGCTGTGGATTGGATACAGATTCCTCTCTTGGAGGGTAAACAAGAAAACAGCGCAACTCGACGGCGTCTTGTTAAAAGTTGGCCTTCCTTCCCTGTTGCAACTGCGCGAAGAGTTTTACTTTAAAAGGATTAAATAGTCCCAGTTTTATTTACTATTTTCACTTTACAGATTAGAGAATATAAAGACAGAATTTATTGGAAAACGAGTACGTCTAATTTAAAAGACAAAAGACCCCATATTATATCTTAAGTACCTGGATGACCGAGCTTTGCTCGGTATTTTTCGGCTTCGTGAAGTTAGATTGTTTATAAGCGTTTTTTTCCAAGATCGTTTAGGCATTTTTAAGTGAACACGTGCATTAAGAAGACACAAATAATATAAATAAACAATTGATTTTCTTAATTTAACCTCAAAGCAAACACTCATTGACTTCGTGTTACTTAACAACGCCATCTGCTGGAATAGCTTTAGTGTTGTTGTGTCGTTAAAGCAATTTAAAAAAAATAGTATTATTATTCGCCGATAGATGTCAGGAAGAGTAATTTTTCAGTTTAAATTGGGACTACTCAGACGCCACCTTTTTGTTGTTTTTCTTCCAATAAAAAAAAGCGAATAAATGACATTTTATAGAAATGATTCCTAGCTAGATCGATTTATCGCCCCCGAAACCCCCCGTATACTAAATTTCATGAAAATTGTTGGAGCCGATTCCGAGATTCCAATTATATATATATATATATATACAAGAATTGCTCGTTTAAATATATAAGATATAATATTAACGTGCTTAATTTGTAGAGGTAATAAAAATTTAGTATCAAGTTGACGCTAGAGAAAAATGAATGTGCTTGAGGCTAGTATCATAAACTATTTGTATAATAAAATTGTTTAGTTTTGAAGCGTATCGGATTTATTGACATGCTTTTATTAGTTTCACCTGTATGTTTGTTTGTTTGTAACCAACTGCTCTTAACTATATTTTGGCCCACTTTAAACGGTGAGATTTCATTTAAACGTTCTATAATAATTCGATAAGATTATCGCATTATCATGATTAAGATCGCCAGTATATTAAAAATGGTGATATATTAAGTCTGGTGAAATTGTTAAAGCAAATTTTAATTCAAACAAATATAGTTATATTAAGAATTATTTATAAATTTTTAGTTCAATTATCATTAAAACGTGTTTTTAATTTTTTTAACTATATATACTTTATACCTATATAAAACAGATCCATTAAAGTTTTGCCATCAAGTTTGTTACGAAAAATCATTTGTCTCATAAAGTGACGAGGAAATCTGTCTAGGGGGCAAGGAAGTATCTTCCCATCCTTGCCCCCTACACGGATTTCATCGGGAGGGGCCGAAGGAAGCTATGGGTGTTTATTATCAGATTACTGACACGCCATTTACCGGCTGCTTAGCATAAATGATTCAATAATACGTTATAAGCGTTTGCCTTGTTAACAATTTCCCCTACCGATATACTTAACATTGAAGATGCCGAAGTTTCATATAAAAAGATGATTTAAATAAATAAATATTCTAGGACCGTTCACATGGCGTCATCGTTCCAAAATAACTAGCACAGCACTTGTATTATGGATACTAGATAAGAAATAAACTAAAAATTTATTTTGATAGTTTCATACAACTATTGTATCTATTTGAAATGAAAAACTATATATATTTTTATACTTTAAAAAAATTTAAAAACGCCCCTTGTACTAGGTAAAAACCTGTATTAAAACTTTTTTTTACTTACACTATTAATTCCATTTTGAAAGTGATAATGTAATTGATATTAATCCTTGTGTCTATTGAAACGATATAACAAAATTTAGTCAGGAAATGTAATAATTAATCCTTTTATTTGATTTATGTGTTTTGTTGGCTTCGCATCAGGAAGTTGATGCCGAAACTAATTGTCCTATTGTATGAAATTAAACGAAAACGTCATAAGCTTATCACATTTTCATTGAAGTAATTATATAGATTTCATTATTAAAACCTTTTTGGCGTGTCTATTAAAATCTATTAAGTTGTCTCTAACTAATTAAATACATTTTGTCAGGTCTAAGAAATATATATTTAAGTTACATCGAAATTAATAATCACGTAAGGCTAACGCACTTCAGGTACTCTTGCTCGTGGATTCGTCTTCCCGTCTCGCGTCTGGGTGTTTATGTATAATATGTATTTATTTACAAAAGAAAAGTATATATGTAATACATCAGTTATCTAGGACCCATAACACAAGTGCTATGCTACTTACTTTGGGACTAGATGGCGCTGTGCGATTTGTCCCAATATATTTATTTACTATAGAGAAGTTCTTGCTCTTGACACAAATACCTCTGACCCACACCAACGACTCCATATTATTTAATTACAGGCAATTATAATTAAATGAACGCAATAATTATGTTTACGAGGTTTACGCGGATAATTATTAATTAACAGTTGTGTGCGGGACGAATGGGTAATTATGTTTGTTCAGTTGTCGCACCGAGTAATTGATTGTCGTGCCAACATGATAACATTAACACAACTCGAGATATATAGTTAAACATTTTATATTTAAATGAAATATTATTTCTTATCCAAAGTCCACATTATGTATTAATTACACAGAAATCCGCTGTATAGAAGATTATCCTTTCTATATTGAGTGAGAAATTTAAATTAAATAGCATTACACTTTTTGATCATTTTATGAGGAATCGCCGTTAAACAACTTAAAAAAATCAAAAATTTCGTGTTATTGGTTTGGCAACAAAGTACATGGTAATATAAGACGTATGGGGTCGAATATACTTGCAAGTAATTTTAATATAAGCAAATTTTAATACAAAGCGGTCTTGTATGTATTGTATACATTATGTTGTAATTAAAATAAAGAGAATCGGATGAAGGTAGCTAAATCAGGCCTAAAACCTTCAGAGATGATGACGTATCATCTTGAATATTTATACTAGTAATCTGGTCTTCAGACATCTTAGAAAGCAGCTCAGTTTTATTGCTAGTCCACTTGTGCAGATCAAAACCTGCGCTTTTCAGAAGTGATCTTAGCTCACCCTGAAGGGAACAAGCTTCACAAACTGAACGGCATGACCACAGCAAGTCATCGCCTTGTGTAAGTAACTTTTAAAGGCGGAAAATCTGCGGCGATCTGATGCAAGGTACGAACAGCGATGAAGGGGGCGCTACGAAGTCCGTAGGTGTTCGTTTTAAGTTCGTAAGTACGTACAAGCTGGTCAGGAGATTCACGCCAAAGTATATGTTGGTACTTCCGCTCTGAGGGGTCAATGAGCACGGCTCGATACATCTTGGACACGTCAGCAATGAAACAGACGTCATAAAGTTTAAATTGTGTAACGATTTTTATGATGTCCTGATGTAACTTGCCATGCATCAAAAGTACATCATTAAGTGATGTTCTAGTGCTAGTTTTTGCGGAACTGTCAAACACTACACGCAAGGGCGTTGTGGTCGATGTGGGACGAAGCACACAGTGGTGTGGGATATGGGACCATATGTCCTAGGGATTCATTCTCTTTCATCAAAATTAATATAAGAAGACCTTAATTCTGGAAACCGAAACATTGATTTCAAATAATGGCGTCATTAATTACACTGTGAACTTAGTTAACATATTAATTCTACATTTCATGTCTTCAGTCAACTGTTATAAAAAGACGTGAGCTAACTACGATTCCATAGCCTCTGACAGCTTCAGATTATTTATCTGACTGAAAACAGCGTTATGAAATTCCTGTCAATTTAAATACCAGTCAATTGTACCTCTGCTTTTTTTTCTTTACCTTGTAAATATTGGATGGTTAAAAAACCGATTCACAGGCAATGCGTATTTGACCAAACCCTTCTGCACCTCCGACACCGTGGCGGACAACCCTTGTTTGTTCACCGTCGAATGGAGCGCATTCAATCGCTCGTAAAAAAATTAATGGACCGATATTGTGTCTAATGTCTTATTACTTGTGTAACTATTTGTAACGGGCGTTTCAATGAATTATGTGTGTAATAACTAATAGAAATTTATTTTTAAAAAAGTACGTGAAGAAACATTTTTATTTATTTAATATAAACGTCAAAAACAGAACGTTGCTTTGAGCCCACAAACAGAAAAGGGCAATCAAAAGGATCCACAAAAGAAGAGGAATTTCTTCTTAGGGCGGTAAATAGATTACTTCTCCTGCTGGGTCACAGATAGTGAAGATAATTTTTTTCTTTTGGGGGCAAAAGATATAGACAGTCGTCTCTCAAATGTGATTCAAATCTTCCAAGTATTTCCTTATGTGTCTTTGCACAAGAGTTGCGGAAGATATCAACGCATAAAGTCAAATAAAAGTTTCTCCTCTGACAATAGGATGTCAGAAGGAAGGACATGAAAGACATACAAGAAGTAAATCGTGGTGGCGTCCCGTCGAGAGATTTGTGCTTTTCGTTCAGTTTGGTCGCAAAAGATAGAGTTACGCCGAATATTTCATATTCAATATGTTTGTTGCTTGTGTGTTGCCGTATATTTGGTTTGTGTAAATATTATTACTTTGTTTGGATTCCTTAATTGTCTACACATTTATTCTACTTCCAATTCAAATTCCATAATTTGATCTCATCGATTTTGTATACAGTTTCAAAGATGTGTTCAAGATAAACTACTTAAAATATTTGATACTTTTTCTAGAAGTTCCTCACATTCACTTAAGTTGTAGGTAAACCAGCTTTACAGCTGAATGCAATACTTACCGGGGCAACGGAAGGCCGACCTGTGACCCCTTGAGTATTGAGATGTTTGCACAGTCGCAGGCGAACAACATTTTTGTTTTCTATTTACTCGCTGTACAACGACTGGATCTGATTTACAATACCGACGTTTTAAAAATGGGTTTATTTTTGAGTAATGCGTAGTAAGGCAGCTTACTGTAGCTATGATCATTTTTATGCTCTCAAAAATAATTAGTTCTTTTTTATAACCGTGGAAAAAATGTTTCGATTTTATTATATCTTCTTTACCGCCTAGAGCACTAAGTCACCCATAATACACAAAAGGATTACAAAACATATTTCTGTGCATATAAAGGTACTTGTTTCAAGTCTAATGGAATGATGAAGACTGGCCGGCTTCGTTTCACTTGATTTTAAATAGCCTTGCGTTGTGTACAGTAAATCACAATACATTTCAAATAAGGGTATTTATATTTGTGGTGTCAAATTTTGGCCAATTGAAGCGAATAGTTTTAAATAAAATATTCCACTGGTAGCGTTAGACGATCAAAACTGTAAATCTTTCAAACTACTATAGAAAGCAAATATTTCATAGTAGAGAAATTTTATATTTTAAATCTAGCAAATGTAAATGAAGTGAGATGAGCCATATGAAACTACTCTTTAAACTAAGATAATCAAGATTTCAGAGAAATAAATTAAGTAAATTACTTGAATTATGATGTCAAACGGTGTCGACTCAAAAAAACAAATAAACACCAACTTGCTGTTAAAAATAAATAAAATAAACCACGTCCCAATGTGTGGACAAGTTGAATAAGTAAAGAGCGGCGTCCGCGTCAGAAGGGTTCTAATCCGAGTAGTTTGCCTAGACCCTTGCGATCCTTAGCAAACCCTTTGCCATCAACAAATTGGAGCACCTTTTTGTATGTAAATTTTGAAAACGGATCCCTACGTGAGCTTCGTGATAGTGGAGGAGTAGGAGTACTGCTCAAGAGTCATTGGAGAATGCCGTTTCTAAAGTTCGTATTATCACATTCTTATAATGAGGCAATGATCTTGGCTTAATCTTAACGGCGGATAATTGTACCTAACGCTTTTCCCTAAAAGTTTTTAAAGTATATTATCAAATTCTATCAACTTTACTAAAATTGCGGTCGTTTTTAATATTACTTATATTATTGAATGTTGCGGTAAAAGGTATATCTAGACGTTCATCTAGACGTTCCAGGTTCAAATGCAATGCAGTAGAATGCACCGTTTACACAGTTTTTCTCGCCTAATTTGCTTATTATAGCATAATTGTATTGACAGTGAAGAAAAACATTGTAAGGAAACGTACATGTCGAAAAAATGGATTTGTGTAACCCACCAACCCGTTCTTATCTAAAGTCTTGGAGCGATTAGTACACAAGCAACTGAGCGCATTCCTAAATAAAAATTTACTAATGAACCCTTTTCAATCAGGCTTTCGCCCAGGTCATAGCACAACTACAGCATTAGTAAAAATAACTGATGATATCCGGTATGGTATGGATAATGGTCTGCTAACAGTGCTCTCGTTACTTGACTTTAGTACCGCGTTTAATACCGTCGATTTCGATGTATTATTAGGGATTCTTTCTACTCTTAACATATCTCCTGAAGTGATCGGCTGGTTTCAAAGTTACCTCTATGGTCGTCGGCAGCGAGTCCGGCTTGATGAAACTTATTCGTCTTGGCGTGACTTGATTGCTGGTGTTCCTCAGGGTGGCGTTTTGTCTCCATTATTGTTCTCAATTTTTATTAACTCCATCTCCAACCAGTTAACTTCATCCTTTCACCTCTATGCAGACGACTTGCAGATATACACACAAGCTTCTGTGTTTGAGTTATTTAAAGCATTTCACACAATAAACTCAGATTTAAACAGAATAATGCTGTGGAGTGATTCATTTGGGTTAAAAGTCAATCCACAAAAAACGCAGCTTATTGTCATCGGTAGTTCCAGAATGCTAGCTAAAGTTGAATGGGAAAAGTTGCCGAAAATTAATTTTGATGGATTATATATTCAGATTGGTGATAAGGTTAAAGACCTTGGTATTATTATTGACAGGGAGCTGTCTTGGCGACCTCAAATCGCTGAACTAAGCCGACGAGTTTACTTCTCTTTTAAGTCTCTTAATAGACTCAGAAATTTCCTACCGATTGCCACTAAAGTTAGGCTTGCAGAATCTTTGCTCATGCCCATTTTGGATTATGCCGATGCCAGCTATCTAGATATAACGCAAGAACAACTTAATAAACTTGAGCGCCTCCAAAATCTTTGTATCAGGTTCATATTTGGTTTGCGTAAATATGACCATGTTTCAGAATTTCGTACAAAACTCAAGTGGTTACCTATCCATCTTCGCCGGAAAACTCATATCCTTTCACTCGTTTACAAATTTATCTTTTATCCAAACGCCCCTATTTACCTCAGGAATCAATTCGAGTTTCTTAACTCGTCTGGCCTCCGAAATTTGCGTACATCTACTGAACTATCGCTTAAAACTCCTGTTCATACTTCTTCTTTTTATAATAACTCCTTCATTGTTCATGCTATCAAACTCTGGAATGCACTGCCTATTGCTATAAGACAAGCTAAGTCACTACCAACTTTTAAAAAATTGGTTAAAAATCACTACCTATCTTTAGTGTAACAACAAAACATATATTTATTTATGTATTCTACAAATATAGATATTTAAGTATGTTTATCTATTTATTTATTATATTTTATATATATTATTGAATTTTATGTATATTATCTATTTATTATGTAAATAAAATATAATTATTATTTATTACCATACCTCCCTTCCACATCAATGTAACACCAATAATGTTCTATAGCCCGGGTTGCCTGGAAGAGATCGCTCTGTAGCGATAAGGCCGCCCATTGTAAGTCAAGTACTCATTGATTGTGTAAATAAGTTTCATTGTGTTTATATAATTGGTTTACAATAAAGTGTTATCTATCTATCTATCTATCTATCTATCTATCTATCTACCAACCCGTCTTGGATAAGCGTGGATATTGTCAGTTTGATTAAGGGGGAGGTTCCAGCTCAGCAGTGTGACGCCATCGGCTGTCATTATATTGAATGTTAGTTTGAATAAAATAAAGTTAATTTAATCTAAAAATGGCGATCCTCTTTGCTTCTGAAGCTTCTTTTCTTCTTTTCTCAGTTACATCAAGAGCGTTTCCGTCGGTGAACGAAGTCCGTAGTTGTTATAGATGACTGTGACATTTGTATCAAAATCTCGCGTGACATTTTTGTACCAAGAAGCATAGAAAACATTAATCTATATTTTTACGAGCGAGTGCATTCTGGCTGTGCAACTCTGAAAATAGCCAGTCAGTTGTTTAAAAAACTTGTCTAAAGACAAATAAGTTTTTTTAACTCGTGTATCGTCATTTATTTCTTTAGAAACGCATGAGGCTTGTTAAGAGCATAACAATAGTAAAATAAACATGTTTCTTTAAAGATGACGGCTAAGAAATAATAAAATTAAATGTAGTCCACTCAACATCGGGATGGCTCCTAAACCAACACGAAGTCTGGTGGGAGTCCACCAACACTTAGCCAATTATCGTAATATATATAAATACGAGTAATGTCTGTTTGTACAGCCGCTATAAGTCGACTGTTTAACCGATACAATTGAACTGTTAAATTGCTCAGATTCTTTGATTATTTATAATTGAAAACACCAACATAAATTTATTATTTATCTATTGCCTGGAAGTAATCGCTTATAGCGATATGGTCGTCAATTGTTGCATTTCCTTTACTTCTATGTTTGTATTTATATCTTGTTAAACAATATTAATTCATTCATCTATATTAAAAATGCTACGAGGAGTCTACATAGGCTCCTCGTCGAAGTCACTGCCATCATCGTTGCTGATCCTTTGCTTGACGTTACATAGGATGATAAGCGTTTTATCGAACCAATTGCCACACGGTCAGGATAATAGGAGTTAGAGAAGGTATAAAATAGAAAACACAGAGCTGCGAAAAACTTTGGGATTTAACTCGGACTGAAGGTGGTGATGCTGATTTTAAGTAATGGTTAAAATTAAAAATAAAAATGCGAACCCAAAAGTAAAAATGGACGGGATATCAAGTTTTTCCGAAAAAAATCCCTTTCCTAATGCTTATCGACATTTTAAGTTTAAGTCAATCAAATACGAGTATTAAAGGCAAAGTACAGTAGTGATCCAAAATCTGATTAAAACACACTAATTCAGATTGATGAAATTAATTATTACAAACTTTAAGACTTAATTTACAGTAGATGTCGCTAATTAAGCATCCTCCCATTTGATACCTACGAGTCGAATCGCTGAGAACCGCTTTTGACACCAAAATAAAGAAAACATTTTCAGCTGTCAATAATTTAAATTGTTGGAACACAATATAATATATTGGATAGCTTATTATATAACCGTTTAGTGGAAAATCAATCACAATAGAGATGCAAAGTGTTAGCAGGTTCTATTCACATCCCATCACCGTCATCATCACAAAGGAACATATAATCATCTTATTATTTTAATATTGTTGCAACAGATGACCTGGTATTATTTGGTTTACACTAATGAGTGTGTAGGCACCTTTATCGCCACTTTTATTTTGTCTCTTTTCACCTGTGAGTGTTCAAAAATCAACCTTACGCTTTTGACTTTCGATTTCATCCAAAATATTTTAAATGTTTATGATTTATGTTAACCGCTTATAAATTAATTCTACTGTACATTGAACCTTAACTTGAAGATATACGAGTCAAAGTAGTTGTTATCCAATGTTTTGTGAAGCGTGTAACACATTACAAAGAAATGACACGGGATGCATCTCGTTGCTGTCATTTTATGTTTTTAAAGAAAATATGTAGATATGTAATTATGATTAGTGGAATATTGTCGATTGGTTCGCGGAACGGAGCCGTGTGTGGCCCGCGGTCAATGGCGTCTCCGAGTGTTTGCTTATTAGGCGTTGATTGATTGGACGGTTGTGTTTGTATTTTATACGGCGCTCGTTATGCTAATAGGCGCTTGAAGACACGCTGACGCCATTTTGTTTTCCTCTAGTCAATAGTGAAATTGTTTCTGACAATACATCCTAGAAATATTAGATTTAATTTTATGGTGTACACGGTGATGGTATAATACTTACATTTTGTTAAAAAAATGTATCTACCCCAAAAATTCATATATATTTTATTCCATACGAATTTGGGAAAATTACTACTTCCTGTTCCGCCGTCAACCTCGTTCATTGTGTATGATATAATTTATTTCACACGTTCCATTGTTACACCTTTTTTACACTGCATCAACTAATGCAACTTTTTGTTATTTATATTTAAAAACGATGGAAATTTTCGTCCTTACGTTATAGCTACCAGCTAGTCATTTTTCTAATTATTGATAGTAAACAACCTAGGGGGCTACGTGGTAAGGCCCGAAGCCCGTCTGGATTGCAACCACCCTTGGTCTATATGTCGGCATAAGAACCTTGTGTTGTGTTTTGGTATTAATGAGGCGGTTTCCTATGCCCTTTGCATCGCAAACATCCGTAGGCGACGGTAACTGCTTACTATAAGTGGGCCCTCAGCCAATCAGCTGCTCCTCAGCAGTAATAAAATGTTTGTTGGTGTTTATTATAGAAGCTGTTCACTCGCCCTCAATAAAGAAAATAAGACCGCCTTCATTTAGTCCCACCAACAATAAGTCTCATTATAGTTATATGACGGCTAAATTAAAAGTTATCTCTTTGAATTTCGAGCTATTTTGCCAAGTTTAGTGCACAACCCTTGTTGTGCACATGATGGATGTGGATGAATTTGGATTTTACAGAGTCAACTACCATTTGACTCTTCAACTGCGAATGCCTTCTTTTATTGTCTATAATTTACCAGGAGCCATTATTAAACGTCCCTTACATTTAGCATTTTTCACAGCGCTATTTTTTTATAGCTAGAGTTCAGCAGACAGGCAAACGACTCACCCTGGCAGGTCGTCACCGTCGCTTATGGACATTTGCGACACCAGAGGCATACCATACCATAGAAAAACCCGTATCGCGTCGTACCGCGCCGAGAAAACCTCAGTCAGAAGCTCATTCCAAATCCTGAGAGTACGCAACATGAACGTTCTTGAGAACCGTTTCGTACAAGAATAGGCTTCAAGAAATGGGGGATATACACCCAGCCGATGACGGGCAGTGCGGTAGTAGAAAGACGACGAAGGCACTATTCTAATTAGCTCCTCAGAACACTCCCCATTGTACAGACGGTAGAATATATAAAGATACGCAAAATCTCTCCGTCTGTGAGTATGGTATCGTCGACAACACGAACTGCACACCGTTGGATGGAGTCTGGGGGATTGAGCTGACAGGCCGGTGCTCTAGCCAATAAATGTGAGCAGTACTCTAAGTCTGGCCTGACCTGTACTTTGTATAGCACAAGCCGTTGCCTTGGAGTGAAATACTGCTTAGACCAATTTAGCACACCCAGGTTTTTGGAGGCAAGCGTAGCTTTGCCCTCCAATTGTCCCCTAAACTGCACATCGTTCGTAATGTCGACACCAAGGATGCCAATGCTCTCTGAGATTGTAGGAGAAGTTCCTTGGAACCGTGGCGCGGGTATTTAAACCCAAAGCTACTGCTATATAGCAGAGCGCTTGTGGTATGCGTACTGGATAACTAATATAATTACTTTCTTTTATAAAATACATATTATACATAAACACTCAAACTCGGACAGAAATTTAACTCGTGATCCCCTTAGCCAACGTGCGAACACTCTTATGCCACGGTCATCAAATAATATTCTAATGTCAGAGTCGCTTCTCAATGCCCGCAACTTCGTGTCCAACTTCCCAATACGCTTAAAACCATTGACAATGTGAATCACGTAACCGCTGGAGGGTTACTGATTTTCAAATGGAACTTATATCTTATCGTATCTTCACAGTTTCAAATATTTAATTTTGTAGAACATATTTTAAATCGGTAGAACAAACTAAATATGGGTGCACCCAATGGTCACCAACCAGACTTTCAATGAACCAAACATGTTGGAACAGTTCCACAAACACACAATGTCACGGAGATGGCGGGAATGCTGGAAGCAAACACAATTGTCACGCAAACACTTGTGCCAACATAATCAAGCTTATTGTGGATACTTCTTAGTTAGCCCAACTTAGTTGTTTAACCCACACATATGTTTTGGGTGATTCATTGTGCTTTATGACAACCACAGGTTTGTATTCTATCATCGCAATCTTATTTATTTAGTGCATAACAGAGACCCAGAAATTTATAATAACGTGTAATGCAGCTCAACAAAGGTTATCAATAAAAATATTGTTTTTATTGAAACAAAAACATTAATTCACAGTAAAGTGAACAATCACAAAATCACGGTATACGAACTTGCCTCGTTCCAGACTTTTCACATAGAATGGCCGCAACCTTATAAGTTTTTTTTTTTATATTAAGACGACGTATGATAGATATCGAGTTGCCATCTTCTTCTCTTTCGTTGCGCTCTTGTCAGAGCGGTCGTGGTCATCATTTTTCAGTCACACAAGCTGCCTTTCGGGAGCACACGTGTACTGGGACGTCCACTGCAGCTTTTACTTGGTCCGTCCATCTCATAGGCGATCTGCCGCGAGGTCTTGTTCCTTCTACTTTCCCTTGGACAACTAGACGTTCGATGGAGACATCGTCACGCCTAGTCACGTGACCAAAGAAAGTGAGAATTCGAGCCTGTACGATGAAAGATAGACGCTGCTTGATGCCGAGTTCTTCTAGAATGGACTTGTTGGTCCGGAATTGATTCCAGGACACTCTCAACATTCTTCTCCAGCACCAGATTTCGAGAACGTCTATTTTCTTCTTCTCACTTTCTCGCAGGGTCCACGTCTCTGAAGCATATAGGAAAATGGAGAATACCAGTGCTCTAACTAGCCGGGTCTTAGTGGCTTTCGTTATTTTACGATTTCTCCATATTTTTTGCAGCTTATCCATAGCTGATCTAGATATCGCCATGCGCCGTTTGATTTTGTCTATACAGCCTCCGTTGTTCGAGATCAACGCTCCTAAATAGACATAAGATTGCACCACTTTACAGTTCGCTATTTATGTCACTTCTGGCGAGTTGTTGTTAATTCGGTCAACAATCATAACTTTAGTCTTGCTGCGATTGATCTTGAGGTCCAATTCAAGACTTATGGATTCCATCTTTTGGAGAAGTTCTTCCATAAGGCAGATACTACTAGCGAATAGGGTGGTATCATCCGCATAACACAAGTTGGAGATTTTCGAACCTCCAATTGCTGCTCATCAGTCCAGTTCTCAAGAGTACGTCTCATTATCATATTTCTGTGTAGATGTTGAACAGAATCGGGGAAATAATGCACCCTTGCCGAACGCCGGCACGGTCGAGTTGCCATAGTCAGTTGTAGAAATGATTATCACGTTACACTATCTACTCAAAATCATGCGGTGCGGTGTCCAATAGTGCGGTTAGTCGGTACTGATTTCATTATAATTGAATGCTGGGCCACAAAGGGAAGAGAAGAATGTTACATGCTGCGGAGATGAGATTGTTGAGTTGGGTGTGTGGAGTTACGAAAATGGATAAAATTAGAAATGTGTATATTAGAGGAAGTGTAAAAGTAGCGCCAGGTACTGAACAACTTAAAAGTAATAGACTAGCGTGGTTTGATCATACAAGGCACAGGGAAGAATGCCATATAATAAGGAAAATGATAGAAATGTGAGTGGATGGATACAGGAGTAGAGGTAGACCAGAAAAAGATGATATGGCAAAAAAGGGTGTGAATGTTGTGACTGACAGAGGAGAGTGGAAGAAGAGAACATGTTGTGCCGACCTCATATAATGTCAGATAAGGGTGATGAAATATATTTTAGCATTATCTATTTTTGAATACAGCATATTAACCTTCCAATAACTAGACGCAAATGTATTTGAGCAGATAAGCAATACTAAAAATACATATTAAGATTAATTTACTGGGTAAATGTTGGGGCCTTTCGGCATATTTCATAATTTCATTTTAAAGTACCTTGTATGATTTTGCAATTCGTCAATCGGCTTAGTCACGTCAAAGGGACCGGTCCCTTTCAGCTTTCATGTCTCTAATATGTTTTTTAATTACTTGAGCGAGCCAACGGCGAGTGCCTCTGTTAGCCTCGCGGGGATGTCACATGTGGGTTTTACTTTTGCATCAATATGTGCACTATTCTAAATTATAATAAAATTAAAACCATAGCTTATCACCAATAGCATACTTAATCACCAATGAATCACCACTATTGTATGAACTCTTTATTACTACCAGATTAAATTACATGTATAATAAAAATAATTTTACGATAAAATCAAATATTTGATAATAGATCCCAGGATCTGTTGATGAGTCGGTTACTGGCATCCTAAACGTTAACCTTGAGCCAGATGTGGTATTGGGGCGAATATTTAATTCTAGCAATCGTTTGCAATGTGAAATGAAGTTCCAATAGATTTTCAGGACTAAAGAACCACATCTATCATCCGTCAACTGTCAATATTTACCTTCTGGGCTAATAACTTATAAAATCTGGTGAATCCGTGGCTACAACGAGAGTGGCAAGCCAGAGCGATAGACGGCTCCGTGCGCCGGAAATGCCACACGTTATATCCGATTATGATAACTGAGGCTTTGCTTTATGCGAATTGGTTTCAATAGTTTGCTCCGCTTTCCCGTTTAATATTGGAATTAATACAGATTATACAAATGGGATATTTCCACGGAACCGAAGCGGAGTCGAGAGGGACGGGACAGCTTTCATCGATCCCCATCCCCATCGCTTTACAGAAATCAATTGACAAAAATAGACGTTTAACTGGTAGTACGTCATTTGGGAATCAGCATAACTGAAGCTTAGATTAATTATTTGAAAGTGGAATTAAAATGAGTCGTCCAGAATAATGCAAGAGACGTCACGGCGTGAAGTTAGTCTTTTTTTTGTCTCGGGGAAAACCCTCTCTTGACGGGTTTCCCCGGCCCGGGGGGACCGAGGGATATGTGGGACTCCGGGAAAGGTGTTCGGCCATCCGACTACCCACTAAAAAACCCCGCTGTTCACCTATCGCCTACGCCCGGACCCACACGGATATATGGCCTGCCGGTCTCGTGGCCCGTACAAAGATTTGCCAAGTACATTCAATATTAAAGGCTCTTCTATAATATTGCCTAAAACAATTTTTATAGATAAGTTTTAAAATAGTTTTGTTGCTCACGATACTTATTAGAAAACATTATGATCTATACTACTCTCTGCCAAAATTTTAACTCCATAGTCTAATTTTATTGGAAATGTAGCCTAAAATAAGTACTATAACTTTACTGGAAAGTTTTTTTTAAATATAAATTCCGTATACTATTAACACAACGTCATTTAGTCCTACAGCAAAGCGTTACTTTTATCAAAACCAGACAACAGATGCCATTCTTCTATACATCTATACTATATACAAATAAATTAAATTGGAGGGTCTGTTTGTAATATAAAATAACCGCTTTTTACTAAGTGCATTAGGATGTATATACGGTACATATACCAAAACAACATTTTTTTAAATTTTTGTCTGTCTGTCTGTCTGTCTGGCTGTCTGTTTATTCCGGCTAATCTCTGAAATGGCTGCACCGATTTTGACGGGACTTTCGTTGGCAGATAGCTGATGTATCAAGGAGTAACTTAGGCTATTTTTATTTTAGAACAAAAAATAGTTTTTGTTAAAAATGATAAGTTTCGGAAATTTTATATACCAATTTAAGTTGACCTCAGATTTAGGGTTCAGCTTAGGCTGCACTTAGTAGGTTGAATTTCCAATTTAAATTGATCTCATATATCCAAAAAATGCTGCCTTTAGGACTTTAGTCACTATTCCACGCGGACGGAGTCGCGGGCACAGCTAGTTTGTTAACAGGAATAGAACGCACGACACCCGGGCAGTTCCTCAATGCGAAAACTGTTGCGCCGCGAAAGTCGTTGAAGGCAACAAAGGAAGTACTCATTTTACTAGTGCATGCAACAGAAGTGCGGACACGGAAAGGTGGTTTGGTGTTTTCTTTCGAGACTGGAGGAGGAGGTGTCTTCTAGCTTTCCTGACCAAAATGGAAGAATTTTTAATAGCACTGATGTATAAAGCCTACCCAGAGTTCGCTCCGCATTATTATAACTGCGCTTATTATATAAATTACTCTCAATTGAAATGAATACCCATAAAGTATGTGTTGGGGGTGGGAGCGGTATTTTGTGGGTATCTCGTTTAAATTCAAATATATATTAAGGTTGATTAGACGTCAATCTGTCGCCTTGTCAGTGGCGTAATTGTCGATTCTGTGTAACAATTACGTGTCGGCGTAATTGGTCGGCGAACGGGTGTGTCGGCACTCGGCACTGGACGACTCGGCACTCGGCGGGCGCGACCGCGATTGCCCGAAATCGCTTATTCACCGCTGTTAGTTGCCTAATTAGCGCGACTCGAAGTGAACACAACGTATGAGCGGCGAGCGTTTTATAATATTTGGTAACGATTTTTTTTAGTTTTCTGTTTTTTGATTGACTTTGAAGCTACAGTTTCTAAAGTCGTTGTGGATATTCAATTTAGTATAAATTATGTTATCGTTTTGTACGTTACAATTCACATTCACAAAGAATCACATTTATTTGTAATAAAATATGTTTTATTGTGTATAATTGGAGAAATTACAAAAAGTACATATATTTTTACCAACATAGCTCACAAATATTTATAATACTTACTATATATCTTAACATGTGTAATATCTTAACAAAGAACCTCTTGCTCCAAGACGAAGGAGTTTTTTGCGATTACCCATCATTTGATGATGATATAAGTTTTGTTTAATTCAAAATATCATCGTCATCATTTCAATATAAGTTCAATAGTTTTCATATATATCTACAAGCGATGGAGTTGAAATTAAGATACATCATATAGATACATCATCATATATCCTATTTTCAATTCTAAATCTAATCAATAATCTAATAATCTTCATTAATAAGTCAAATAACAATAACAATTTTGAACAAAACTATTATATTACTTATATTCTACTTAGAATTTGCTCAAAATGTTTTTTATTTAACATAAACACCTCATTTTAATTAATACAAAAAATTTGTTTGTTTATATTTCTTGTATCGCTGTTCAAAAAATATACTTATTTTCATCTTAAGATTAATGATTAATACGCTAACAATTTACAAGTTGGACTAAACCATAAAAATAGTAGATAATTTGGCGGCGACATGCCTCCTGTTTATTTTAGAGGCCGGCCGTCGGAAGTCTCATTTTCTCTACACCAGTTATATTTTCATAGCATTATCATTAAACAACTGTTGGGCCCGTGACTTGCTGTTTCGCGGCTTGTGCCTGTTTCGCTCAAAGCCCTAACAAGCCTTCGCTTCCGTTTCTATTTGACATTTTGATTGTTCCTATTTATAATCGAATTTGGAATTACTAAAATGATTGTTGAAATTGTTGTTTTTGTATGACCACTATACGTCGAGAGGATTGGAGTGACACGATGCTATCCGATCGTAGTTATTTTATTTAAACATTCAGACAAAACTTTAGTTTGTATTTTAATCAAATTTTAGTATGTTAATGAAAAAATATAATTTACGTCGAAATTATGAGTTAAAATATTAATCATAACTTGAACATATTCTTTTCTTCTGGAAACAAAATATTTTTACGTATGGAATTTCCAATTTGCTTCACTATATTTTAAAACTGAATATAAAAAAACAGTACTTAAACATTAGCACTGAAAAATAGGATCTACAAGAATGCTGTCAAAGGGCGGCTTTAAATATTCGATCTTAATCTAAAATCCATATTTCAATCCATTTCCTACTCTTAACATTTCAATCCAAAGATCGTAATGTTGATCCTTTTTACGAATCTATCTTCGGGAGGACAAATCGGGATTTTGGATTGGTTATTTGTATGACAGTGACAGCTACATTGATTTTAATACCTATGCGATCTCTAATTTTGACAGATCCATTTGTAACCGTATTTGATCTTTATTTGCGATCTGCCGATAACGAAAGGTTTATAGTAACAAAATGAAATTTTCAAGTGATAGTGGCAGTGATATTGAAGGTTTACTCAAATTATCGCATTTTCATAGCATTAACGGCGTAGTACAAGAAAGAGCGAAGTCCTCAAAAACGTTTCTTCGTATAAATTTCATGCAGAGTTTGATTGACGCCGAGTTTACTTTCAGATGTAGAATAAATAAAGCATCAATTGAAACTGTTTTAATCGAAATAATGCCATATATTATTGTGTTAGTTTATATCTTTAAAAATGGTTATAATGTATTTAGAAAAAATATTTTAAAAATCCCAAGTATATCAAATCAAATGGGTTAAACTATGACTGAATACGCAAGACCTAAATAAGCAACACCCAGACCGAACAAGCACCCCTCAGGGGCGCTTCTCTGTCCGAGGAGTGCACGGGTGTGCGTACCCGAGGTGCCCGAGCATCCGCCACCTCATTCCCCCTTCTCGTCCGAGGCGGCGGAGTCCCACCTTTCTTCCCGTCTACCTCCCACATCCTTTCCCAACTTCGCTCTCTGTTCGTGGCGCGGTCCCCGGTGGGATGGTTGCGAGTACTGGTTGGGGTCCCGGGTTCTGTCCCGGGCCCTGATTTGGTAGTCGAAACCATGCCCATTTCGACTGCGCCTGCACAGAGAGTGTTCCTGGGGCGGGAACGGCATCTCCGCTCTCCGTCGGTCTGGCTGGGTTGGCTACGACGTTGGGCGACTCCCTGGTTTTCTGGGGTGTCGTCTGGTAGTCGTACCCACGCCTGACTGGCACGTGGCGGAGATGCAAGTCCCGCCCCGTCCAGAATCCTCCAGCTTTAGGCTGGAGGCAGTCAAGTCCGCAAAGGAGGCGGCGGAGCGGGAGCGGGAGTCGACTACCACAATCCCCTCCCGCCAACACCGGCAAGTAGCGACCTCCGGCTGCCGTAAAAAGCGGCCGCGGGCGGGCCCTCGGGGGAGGATCCGCCGCCCGCACTATTGCCGCGAGGGAGAGAGCTGCGTGCTGTTCCGCGGCCCTCCTCAACTCATGTTGATTCAGAAGAGCGCCAGGGGACAAAATCCTGACCCCCTGGCGCCAACTATTTAGAAGGGGCCCGCCTTAAGACAAAGGGCGGGTCAGCGCCGGCCCGGGCCACGAGATCGGCAGGCCGATATATATCCGTAGGCCCGGGCGTAGGCGATAGGAGAACAGCGGGGTTTTTTAATGGGTAGTCGGATGGCCGAACATCTTTCCCGGAGTCCCACATATCCCTCGGTCCCGCCGGGCTGGGGGAACCCGTCAAGAGAGGGTTTTTCCCCGAGACCAAAAAAAAAGACCGAACAAGCAAGTAAATTAGTTTTCGGCGCTGCTACGGCGTTTATACTTACGCAGGCCGCAGCGCGTCATGGCCGTCAGGGCGATTAGAGGATACCGCACGGTGTCCTTCGAAGTGGCCTCCCTGCTGGCCGGATCCCTACCATGGGACCTCGAGGCCCGAGTCCTGGCGCTGTTATACGAGTGGCGCCGGGACGCAGCCGAGCGTGGCACTCGCCCCGCGCTTCGCGAAGTTGAAGTAGAGCGGGCGGAGCTGCGCGACGAGGTGCTCATGGTGAAGTTAAAGGAGCGCCTCGCACACCCCAGCGCGGGCCTTGCCACCATCGAAGCGGTGAGGCCCGTCCTGGCCGAATGGCTGGAAAGGCGCCACGGCGCCCTGACCTTCCGCCTGACGCAGGTCCTCTCGGGGCACGGTTGCTTCGGGAGGTACCTGTGTCGCATAGGGCGGGAGATAATGTCGGGGTGCCACCACAGTGGCGCGGGCGACGAGGAGGACATGGTGGACCACACTGTCGCCGTGTGCCCTGGGTGGCGTGAGGAGCGTCGCGCCCTCGTCGCCCAAATCGTCGTGGATCTGTCGCTCCCGACCCTGGTTCTGTCCATGATTGGGGACGATCCTGGATGGACGGCCGTCGCCTCCTTCTGCGAGTCAGTCATGTCGGAGAACAGCGGGGTTTTTTAGTGGGTAGTTGGAAAAATCCCGGAGTCTCACATATCCCTCGGTCCCCCCGGGCCGGGGGAACCCGTCAGGAGGTTTTTCCCCGAGACCAAAAAAAAAGACCGAACAAGCAAGACCAAAAGAAGAAGAACGATCCTCCTCGGTATTTTAAGATAATTATATTTTTAGATTTCAATACTTACATATAAAAATACTACTTCGTCTAAAACATTTCTATCTATATTTAATAAACGATACAAAAGCTACCGTGTCTAAGAGCATTATTGATTTAACCTCAACGGTGGAAACTTTGTACAATATCAAAGGAGGATAAAGCAGCGGAGGGAAGCCGGAAATAAAATTTATTATGAAATATTAGATCGAGAACGCTACCTATTGATTTCGATATTCGCAGAACCAAGGATTCGCTTTTATTTATAGCATTACCAGCTGCAATCTGGGAACCTTGTGGTGTGTAGTATACGCTATGTATAAGCTATTTTACCTAGGTATATAATATGGTATCTATCTAAGTGCGAGATAGCTTATAATAGGATTAATAATAATCACGCAATTTTATAGTTATGTCGTTTAATAGGTATATCTATACAAAGTTCTGTTTTTAGTTTATCTATTATTAACTTAAAAGACATGCTGTCAATATTTTGGAATGCAATCCAATTTATCGCTATCATCATCAGATTAAATTAAGTCCTCGTTGGGACAATTGCAATTTCTCATTCATATATATAGACCGACTTATGATGGTGAATAAAGACTTTCTGCAGCAAGTATTTAAGTATTAAATTTAAGTAAACATTTATAATTAACAATAACATACGTGTACTTAATGTTCTTATTCCGTAGAGGGGTTACAGTAAAAATATTGACCTCTGCGGCCGGGGTCGGCCTATTATAAAAGGCAACAAAACTTGCTAGGTGGTAGTAGGACCTCAACCCCGCCTGGATGGCAACCATCACTGATTTTTGAACAAGCTGCCATAATAACCTTGTGTTGTGTTCTTGCATCAGTGACTCAGATTCCAGTATGCGGACAGCAGCGTGTTCGCGGTGCCTTTGCAAGCATCTATAGGCGACGGTAAGAGGTTACTATTACCTAAGTGAGATGTCAGCCTACTGTTCCTCAGCAATAAAAAAAACAATATTGTGATAACTTAAAACGTCAAGAATCTCCAACGCATCCTATAATGATAATACTTTACGAAGCCAATATCTAAGCACTTTGTGGACAGAATCAAATCAATTACCGCTGAATGTTAATCCGTGGCAATGTCACCGCTAACCACGCATTAACTCATTGACTAATCAAAACGTGTCCGAGGCACCCCAAATTAAATAATAACCTGTTAAGGCGAACATCACTAGTGTGGGCATTAATTATATCGATAGCGTAATTTAGCGATATCTAATTGGTGTGTCGAGAATATATTTTAAAATTATTAAGACTTGTTATACGATTAGTTTCAAATGTTTCCTAGGTTGTTTTTGGTAGGGCTTCAAGCCCGACTGAATGACATCCACCCCTGATCTCTGGTATGCCGTCCTAATAACTTTGTGTTGTGTTCTGGTATAAATAATTTCTCAAATTCCAGTTCTCCTACGTGAACGGCAGTGTGATAGCAGTGCACTTGTCGTCGCAAACATCCATAGGTGACCATGCTTAATATTAAGTTGGCTGTCAGCCTGTATACCATTCCATAACAATAAACAATATATCACGATCTCGGTGGCGTAACGGATAACTCACTTCGGTACGCTTGCGGAGGTCACGGGTTCAATTCCCGTGTCGCGTCTGGGTGTTTATGTATATTATGTATTTATTTACAAAAAAGTATATAAGTAGTATATCAGTTGTCTTATACCCATAACACAAGTGCTAGTGCTACTTAGTTTGGGACTAGATGGTGTTTTGTGAATTGTCTAAAATATTTAAAAAAATTAAAAAAAGTTCTTGTATCAAAAGTTCCACCAGGCATCCCAAACTTTCACAAACCCAATATTCACTGTTTAGTATTATCACGCGTCTTTGAACTCTGAGAACCCTTTTTACATTGGTTTCTTTCAGTGACATCTCATATTTTAGCATAGAGAAGTAGCATTAGTGGCATATTAATAAAACTGATAGAAAACTGGATGGTTTTCATCCTTTTTCCTTTTCCTTACAGGTTTGGTTACAAAGTACATATAATAATATTTTGATCTGTTTATCTATAATATCTTGCGTAAAAAATCCATGTTTATTGGAAAAGTAGGTATGTATACGGAAATGTGAAAAAGTAATAAACCACTGTGTTGCTTCAAACAAGCCTTAAAAGACATATTTATTGATTATCTTCATTAATTTTTATAGGTCTATAAAATAAATTTGATAAATTAAAAACTGCAAGCCAGATCGTCACTTATAGTTACATAATAACCAATACTCATCACCTAGCATTAGATATCTATTTATACATAATAATATATGGAAATTGACTCATGAAAAAATAAATATCGCTCCGAAACAAGCATCGTAGAATTAACATTTTTATCGATAGTTCAGTAACTCGCAACGGTCCTCCCCTACCGGCCGCAGCGTCGCAACGTAGCAAAAACGGACTGGAGTGACGTCATTGTGCCGCAAATTGCCGCCAAATTGAGAACAGACTCGCAATCGCAACTCTATTTAGCGCGCGCCTGCACCTGATTGGTCGACACGCCCCGCCTCGGCGCGTTCGAAAACCCCACACAAAGAAGCCAAAGAAATGAAATTATGCACTACGTAAATAGGAACGCCTTTGTAACGCTCACTTGGTTATTTAAACTGTCAGCGGTTTCTGAACGGGTGCTCGGATTAATGGAAGCCTGTTCTTCTCTTTGTGGGATTAGTTATGACCGTGTTTTACTAGAGCACATGGAAAGTCTAATAGGTGACTCAACAGTGACTATTGAGTGTGGATAAAGTCAAGTTGGAGTAATTGAGTAAATGGTTAAGTCCATTGCCCTCATCATAAGGATGTTTTCTCAATTAGAGAACACGAAGAGCTCGGTCTGCTTTAATCTTACTCTGTTTGGAGAATAAAGCGGAATAGCTGTAAGATCATCTACGTTACCCAAGCAGTTACCTACATTTCCTTCGTGCAGGGGTGGAGCAAGAATACTAGCTACGTGTCAGGGCCCCAAGCCTGTCTGGATGGCAACCACCCCTGGTCTATAAGTATGCTGCCATAATAACCTTGTGCTGTATTCCGGTATTAGTGGCCAGGTTAGAGTACGCCTATGTGGACAGTAACGTGTTCGCAGTGCCCCTGAGTACTTGACCAGAGCGATGCAATCCTTTCTGCTGTTGAGCCCGGCTGCTCAGTAATTAAAAAAAAGTCCTGGTGGAATGAAATGAATATTTGGTGCAACCAAAGGGCGGAACTAGTGTGAGAGCTCGTACTTGACATTACCATTTGTTGTGTTGAGAAAAAATATGGCTTCTATAGAACGAGGTAGCCGTATGACTCATACTACCTCGAATGGAAAATGGAACTTCGTCCATTCTTTAACAGGATACACTAAGTAGCAGATAAAGATGGCTTGAGGTCCGAATGCCTTGGTAACATCACTTATATCCCGTTAAATAATACATAAATTTAATGGTCTAGCAACCTAAATATTATAATCAATCAAAACTAAGTTTAAATATTTTTTTTTGACACTAATGAGTTATTTTTTCATACATTAGCTTCTTAATAATATTAAGTTAACCCACTAATTACTCAATAAGAAAATCGCCATCCCAAATCCCCTTTTACCAGATCCCGTGGGATTTGTATTCACTTAGAGGATTGTTCGTCACGCCAGTCCGGGGTTCAATAGGGTGCATTATCCCCTTGCCCACTTGTTACAAGATTATAAGTATTACCGTACAATACGGGGGAAGTGTTAAAATGTTTTTTTTTAAGTTGTTTGGAATTAGGGTGCGTTTTGGTCATATCATGATCCTAATCTGTGTGTTGTAACAACAGTAATGTCAAATTCGTGAAATAAAACTAATATTGTTTTCACAAACATTACTTTAGATACGTGGTATCGTCCTTAAAGATCTATATCTACACACTTTAAATTACACTATGTGCAATCGCTTAGGCAGCTTTGCTGCTGGATCCGAGCCTACCCCTAGAAGAACTTACTAATGGACAGTATCTGCCACGCTTGTATGGCAATTATACCATAATATTCTCATAGGCGACTAAAACTGCCTAAGCTGTACACACCACCGTGGAATTCGAACCCGGACTGAGTGGAATACCACTGAGTTATCAGGTTACAGTATGCAAATTATAAATAACCAGCTGGATGACCGAGCTTTGCTCGGTATTTTTTGTGTTGTTGTGTCGTTAAAGCAATAAAAAAAAATAGTATTATTATTCGCCGATAGATGTCAGGAACACTCATTTTTCAGTTTAAATTGGGACTACTCAAACGCCACCTTTTTGTTATTTTTATTCCAATAAAAAAAGCGAATAAAATGACATTTTCTAGAAATGATTCCTAGCTAGATCGATTTATCGTCCCCGAAACCCCCCGTATACTAAATTTCATGAAAATTGTTGAAGCCGATTCCGATATTCCAAATATATAATATATACAAGAATTGCTCGTTTAAAGATACAAGATTAATATTACCAAGGGTAAATGAAAACATTTAACTTAGTAACGAAATTTGCTCAAAACATGCATTGATTGCCAATTATTTTTGATTGTTATTTGTTTTTGAGTAATAAATAAATAAAATACTGATATCTCTGGTACATGTATTGTCTTTGGACTAGCTTGGCTTGTATATATATTTCCTCTAACACGAAGTCCAACAGTAGGCCGTGTCCAGCGAAGCACAGGCAGGCATCCATCATGACCTGACTTTATGGTGAGGACGGGAGTCGTGTATCGTGGCTTATGGTGCCATGAGAACAATATTAATTTTGTAGAGCCTATTCTGAGGCATGATATGAAGTAGAATAAATGAGTATTTATGCTTTTATGCTCCCATGACACATCTTTTATTGAGTAAAGAGCTAAAGAAAACTGTTATAATAAATGTGTATGGATGTGAATGAACATTAAAAGGAAACTCCATTTTGTAACCAGCAAAAGGAGTTTCTCTGTTTTTGATATTCCCTTATACATAGATATATATTTACGTTAATACTTCATAGGGTCACGCATCACCCCGCATCCTGTCATAAGTATACCAGAAATATAGCCACACCTTTTCCTGTCTTTCATTGTGCCTTTTCGTTCAGTAAAAGAAAACACCCGTGACGCAAATAGGCGCGCAGAATTTAGATTTTGAGACAATATTGTTTTGAGACTATATTGTGCTATTTGGGGAAAATGCTCACGAGATTCAGAGAAGATTGGAGGGTATTGGGTTGAAGATAAGTAGAACCAAAACTGAACATCTTTTTTGTGACTGGCGGAAAATCCGCCTTCATCCCGATTACCTTAGGAGTCGTGTCTCTGCCAACTTGCTCCAACTTCCGGTACCTCGGATCATTAATCCAGAACGACGGTAAGATAGGCCAAGATGTGAAAAACAGAGTGAATGCAGGATGGATGAAATGGCGACAGGTCTCAGGAATAATTTCCGATCCGCAAGTGCCGTTTAGACTTAAAGGTAAAATTTATAAGTCCGTAATAAGGCCTGACGTATTGTATGGATTGGAATGCTGGGCCACAAAGGGGGGGGGGGGGGGGGGGACGAAAGGGTGTTACATGTTGCGGAGATGAGAATGCTGAGATGGATGTGTGGAGTTACGAAAATGGATAAAATTAGAAATGAGTATATTAGAGGAAGTGTGAAAGTAGCGCCAGTTATTGAAAAACTTAAAAGTATAGACTAGTAATAGACTAGCGTGGTTCGACCATCTAATGCGCAGGGAAGAATGCCATATAACAAGGAAAATGATAGAAATGTGAGTGGATGCATACAGGAGTAGAGGTAGACCAAAAAAAAGATGACATGGCAAAAAAGGGTGTGAATGTTGGGATGACTGCTAACAAAGGAGAATGGAAGAAGAGAACATGTTGTACCGACCCCGTATAATGTGGGATAAGGGCAGGAAGAAGAAGATTGAACACGTGCCTTGTATCTTGAGAGAAGATACTCTGATAAAGAATTCCTAAGATCTTAGTGAAATATTTCAGTCTTTAAGAGCTAACATGTCTATTTAAAATTTTAAAATAACCCTTATAAGACGGCAGCGTGTTCACGATGCCACTGGCGTTGCAAACACCCATAGGCGACAGTAACTGCTAAATTCTAAGAGGGACGTTAGCCTGTCCGCTGTTCTAAAGCAATAAAAAAATATAATCCACGTCTAACAGTATGGTGATTACGGGAAAAGTTAATTTCCGCCAGTTTTGCTTATTAAGGGCCCCCGAGCGGCGAGGAACCCGAATTTACTAATTAACATACGCGCACAACGGTTCCGTATAATTGTTAATTTGGCAACACGTACCCGCTTTAATGACGCGTGACGACGACGGTATTGCGACCTACAGACGATTTATTACTCACATGTCACAATCACCAAGTTACTTTGACCTTCCGACCTCCCTTCGAGCCCAAGAACCCCAACAGCTGGCGAGGCAGCGGTTCTATATCCAAGGATCCAACACGACTGGTCGCATTAGTAAAGGGCGTTGGTAATGTCGAGTAAAACATTCGCTCCTGTATTAGGATTTTGGGAATGAAATTAACTGTTTAGCAGGAGTGAGTGTTCTCGCCTTTATCGGAATACGCAGCGCGCAGTTATTAATAGATACCTAAAGATACTGGCAGCGTAAAATCTAGTTTCAAATAAATTGCTAAGAAATGTTAAATATTTTTGTTTAGTATTTCCCGGTGATTATTTCAAATAGAATATAAACTGTTCACTTCAGTTGGAACCAGGTTTGTTTATTGCTGGGCACAGCAGACAGGCTGACGGCAACTTAATAGTAACAGTTACCGTCGCCTATAGATTTTCACAACGCTAGGGGCACCGCGAACACTCTGCTGCCTCATAGAGGTACAGGAACCTGGGTCCCTAATGCCGGAACACAAGACAAGGTAATAACCTTGGCGACATACTTTTAGACCAAGGATGGTTGCCATACAGACGGGTTTGGGGCCCTACCACGTAGCTAGGGTTGTTTTGTTGCCTTTTACGACAGGGTGACCCCGGCCCCAGGGGCTAGTATTCTTACACCTCCCCTGCATGGAGGATATAAAAAAACAGGCTGCCCTCTTTTAGATTTAATAACTTCACTGACCTGGCAAACGTTGTTCTGCCATATAAATAAAAAAAACAATAATATAAGTAGCCTATGTCCTTCTTCAAGGTTCACTCTATATCTATACCAAAATTCATCAAAATTGGTTTAGCCATCGCGAACATCGATCTTTTTAAAATATACAATTCCGTAGTACATTAATTTAATCTATCTCGTAAGGTTTAGCCAGGGTTTGCGATTTAAGCGCACAAAAACATGTTTGTTACTACATCACAATACAAATCTTTGAATTTTTCGGCTTTTCTGTATTATAATATGTATGTATTATACATATAAACCTCTCTCTTGAATCACTCTATCTATTACTGAAACCTGCATAAAAATCCGTTGAATAGTTTAAAAGATCTAAGCGAACAGACTTTTTTTTTGTTGCTATAGGACAGCAGACAGGCTGACGGCCCGCTTAGAATTTTGCAGTTACCGTCGCCTATAGGTGTTTGCAACGCCAGTGGCATCGAGCACACGCTGCTGTTCCATAAGGCTACAGGAACTTGGGTCACTAATGCCGGAACACAACACAAGGTTATCATGGCGGCATACTTAAGACCAAAGGTGGTCGCCATCCAGACGGGCTTGAGGCCCTACCACGTAGCTAGGGTGGGTTGTTTTGCCGCCTTTTACGCCAGGCCGACCCCGGACGCAGAGGTTAGTATTCTTTCTCCGCCCCTGCACGGATAAGACTGCGGAAAAGACTTCATTTTACATATATTATAAGATTATATACGAGTAGATTATTACTTAGGGAATGCTCAGAATTTTAGATACCTTCAAGTCCTCCCCCGCGGCCCACTAATCCCTTTATGGCCGTCCTCACCAACCTTGGGGCTAAGTGAACAATCACGATTGCTAATCCGGTACAAGGAGTAATCCGCGCCTCGCAATTACTCTGTCACGACGGCCACCAACTCAATCAATATCCCAAGCGAGTCAAAAGGGTTGCTTCTTTCACAAAAATTGTGTCATCATTGTTAAACGTATCCGTTAAATATATTAGCAGTATGTATATAATCAATAAAAATAGTATTTTTTTAGTACCAAAGTCTTTCAGTTAAATACATTTGATCGCTGTTAATATGGCCATATAATGCAAAGAGAAGTATTCTATGTAAGAAAAGAAGCTTGAAATGAAAGTGGATGGACACAGAAGGTGGGGTAGACTAAAGAGGATTACGTACAAAATGATATAGGTAGATCGAAATGGTAAGATTACGGCTGATAGAGCAAAGTGGAAGGAGAGGATATGTTGTGCCAACCCCACATTACGTGGGATAAAGTCGCAATGGAGAATAAATTAGATAGATAGGAGAAGAAGAGAAATATCTTATATTTCTATCTTATTAGTAAGCACGGTCGTGTAGTTTCAGGCAATACTCGTAGATTAGGGCCACAAGCGATATTCTTAGAACTTATCAAAAAGCGACCAACGGATTACTCTTCTGTTACCTCTACCTACAGCATAAACCAAAATCCGTCGTTAATTTTATCTATTTTATTGAGTTTACTTATATGTATATGTCTGTAAGAATATGGCTCCAAAAAGACTTACACTGTGATCATACTCAGTAGCGAGGTGGCTGTAGGCTTCCAAGTGCTCGGTGCATCGGTGCTATTCTAAGAAGAAAACGATAATATTTAGTTAAAGTTGCATTTTCGATTAATGTTTTTGAAAAGTTTTTCTACCATTGTTTGAGAATACCCAAAACGTATAAAATTAAACATATAAACGTATTGTGGAATAAGAATATTCAAACTAGGATACATTAAGTAATATAATATTTACATTGATCCCAATCTTTATACATAAAATTTGTGTGTGCCCGTGTATGTGATTGAACTACTCCTGAACTGGATTTTTTTTTCATTAATTTTTTATTTGTGTACAGGACAACTTCTGCCGCGTCCGCTAATGATATTAATAATAAATGATATAATAACTAATGATATAAATCCCTTCTAAAACATGGACAATAGATATGGAGTTGCTAATATTGATTGATACAGATAACCGGACATCATTATGTGGACTCCAAAATCGAAAAAAAAACGTGAAATCATTTGAAATACAAAAATCTTACCATCTTTAGGGGCGTGGTAAAACTGTTCAAAGTCAAAAATTAATTACTGACTTTTCGAATATGTATTAGTACAAGTGAATTTCAGGGTAGCTTGTAAAGCCTTTCCTATTTGTACTTAGATAACGATGTAGCACATATAGTACATATGTTAAAGTACATCACATTTATAGCAGAGATATATATCTATATACGAACGCGTATGTAGATAGATAGACAGTCGGCAAGCACCTTAGTAACATAATACGAGCACTGGCGGAGTATTAATTTGCGCGGAACGCTTGGATCCGGTTTAATTAACAAATTTAATTAGAAATTAACTGTTTTGCAGACGCGCACGGGCCTCTGTGCGGTTGGCCCGCCACCCGTAGGGCTGCCACGCTTCTACTATTCAGTGTAAGCTTTTAATACGCAAATGATTGTTATGTTATAAAATAACAAATCATACCAACATTCTGTTATAAGTGACAATGCATTTTTGCACGTGAAGTAACGTAATTTAAATACTTAAGTACTATTTAAGTGTTTATATAACTCTCCACAAAGAATATAAAATATATAGTATAAAATATAAAGAATATAAAATAAAGTATATAGTAATTAACAGCTTATAACCTACTATTGCTGGACCCTGGCTTGCTTCTAAAGACAACGGGCAGTATACCCACCACGCTTGTCCAACGAGGAATGGCGGGAATCATATGATATTCTCTTACGGTATTTTCCTTCGTGTTACACACATATTAGAGCGAGAAAAACTGTAACTAAACCTAGGTTGTAGTTCGTCAAAGCATGCTATGATGAGATTCGAACCCGGCATTTCTAGGATAGCACTTGGCTAACACGTGCCTTTAAATTAAATTTACAATATATTAATTCCGAAGTTATTAATTCATCACAGAACTAATATCGAAGTGAGATATATAATTAAATTGAAGTAGAAATAATTAAATAGAGCGAGGTAGCCCTGAGCCAACGTGGCGCGGGTAGGGTAAACAGCGGCACGCGGGAGCTACAACGGAATTTGAAAATTTAATTTAGCTACGTATTGTTCCCACTAATTGGTTTGTTTTCTTTGCTTAGCCACTGTTCTAGGAGATATCTGATGGAAACTATTATCAATACATAAAATACATCATACATACATGTATGGTAAATCTTACACGATCTGTCCACTTTTGTTAACGGTTAAAGCAATGTCAATGTCCTTTCCGTACTTTTCTTTCTTGAGGTTGAAATATGACGTCCGTTCTGTATGAGCTGCAGTAAAATCTATCTTTAATTAGAAAAACAATGACTTACAGTCTTATTTAACCAGGCATGATACTTAATTCCTCACCTTCCATCGTAGAGGCAAGCAAAAGTAGAAAATGGCCACACCTGATAGTCTTTGTTAAGTTAATTTCAATTATAGATATGGTCTTAATTATGCCGCCATAATAACCTTGTGTTGTGTTCCGGCATTAGTAACCGAAGTTCCTGTACCCTTATGGGACAGCAGCGTGTTCGCGGTGCCACTGGCGTTGCAAACACCCATGGGCGAGGGTAACTGCTAAATTCTAAGCGAGCCGTCAGCCTGTCTGCTGTCCTACAGCAATAAGAAAAAAGATATTAGTACATAAAATAATGTTAATTCCAATATATTATGTATGTACTTATTTTTATGATCAACATATTTATATAAAGTGTTAGTATATTGATTCCCAGCAACTCTGTAAGTTTGAAATGTGGAAGTGGACATGGAATTTATTCGCGCCTCGTATCTCTGGACGTTTAAGAATAACAAAATGTTTTTTTTTTATCAGGTGTGGTTTCAAAATCGGCGCGCGAAATGGCGCAAGACGGAGAAATGTTGGGGCAGGTCCACGATAATGGCGGAGTACGGGCTGTATGGAGCCATGGTGCGCCACTCTCTGCCCCTGCCCGAGACCATCCTCAAAAGTGCCAAGGAGAACGACTCGGTCGCGCCCTGGCTACTCGGTAAGTCACACCATCCTTATATTATAAACTATACCCCCAAACTATAACCCCACCAAGATTCACCTTGTAGAATTTTCAAATTTTTTTTCACAAAGAAAATACTTGGGTTTTTGATTGGCGTACTAATCTGTTCATATCACCAAACTAAGTTGATTACGCTTAACTTACAAGAGAAACCTGTGGAAGTCTTTTAAAAATCGGAAATGTAGTTTCCACTCACAGGAATCGAACTCACACCTACCAGGTCGTTTCTTGGATTAATAGAGCTTTAATCAGTGGATCAAAAAGGTCGTTAAAATTGTGTAATTTTAAACTTTTTTTATAAATGTATCAACTGAAATAAGAAAACTTTAGGTTTAAGATAAGCAAGCTATATTCCAGCTATATTGGACTATTGAGTAAATTTCCTATATTGAGTTAATTGGTTATATAATTACGTCACTTATGTCTTGAATCATACAACTTTTCTAAAAATAATATAGATATATATACAAATAGAATTCTTAAAAAAATAAAATTACGAGTTAAGGTAAAATGTTTATAAAGAATCAATTAGTTATAGAAATTTGATTAATCTTATATAATATCAAAAGGTAAGTGTAGTAAGTGTTCGCTTTAGAAATTAGTTGTGTTAGATGTCGGATCCTAAATGTTGCTTTTTCATTTGTAGTTTCTATTACTATCCTTGCGTAAAGATACTTTCGGCTATCGGTAGTGTTCTTTTGCAACTGTACCAATGTATGAAGGAATGATAATAAAGATGTTACCAATCCTTAAGTAATTGTGTTGTGTTTATTATTTTGTGTTTTAATACATGACGAATATAATTATATTCGTTCTAATAAATTCTTACGTTTACATTTATGAGTTATTTTTAAAATCATTTACATTAATTTACTGACAATTCGATTAATTGATACTATTGGATACGTAAACAATTGAATAGTGTAAAGACCATTTAGAAATTTAAATCATCTTTTAAATAACTCCCCTAAAATTGACCATGAGCGATTATTGAAATAAATCAAAAGATTTTGAATCATTCGCAACGCAACCAACGAGCATTCGCGAAGACTGATAAATTAAAGATTTCCGAATTCTGATCGTATGATTTTGTTCAAGAGACGAGAGCAGTGACAGAGGGGGGGCGCCCGTAGCGGAGCACCTCCCACCCCCCACCAAACGCCGGTGAGTCACCACATTATTCAAGACCCTCATAACAGTTAAAACTACCCACAGTCACGGCTTCAATTCTCTAATTAGCTCAGATCTTGAACAAAATCATTACGAGTATCATTAAGCCGTATGTTTTTTGCATGTCACTAAATTTTTGTTTGCTGTTCGCTAGTTTTAACTTTTGCTATGCTGTAATCATAACGAGTTCGAGCTCCATGCTTTCAACATTCATGATAATTTACATGATAGCATCTTATAACTATCCCAAAATTATTACGAAATTGCTTTTGGACAAATTTTACTATTAATATTTAAAACCAATACATTAAAAATAATAAGTTCAAATTTTAAAATCTTTGACATGACATTATTACATTTACCTATTTAAATTATTTAATTTCAAATATTATGATAATAAATATATTTTATTTAATAATTAATTGCCGAAAGCATTAAACTTGGTGCACTGGGTGTTAATTTTTAATAAATTTAAATAACCTTGTTAAAAGCAAATAAAAATGATCATGAAATTTAGCTGTCGAGTGTTTCGCTGCTGCTTAGAAAATACACAAGTGAAATTTTGAAGAAACTTAGAATTTCTTTTATAAATTTATACTGAATTTATCACGTGATTCGGTAGAATAGAAGTATGTTACTCTTAAGAGAGCCGTGCTAGGCGGTTGATCGACTACTGCTTTTGCTAGTTCACAGCCGGCAAAGGAAGAACACTACTTGCTTTTGGGTTATGAAGGCCGAACTGTACAAGTTTCCATAGACAACCAATAGTCACAGAGACAAACATATTTTATGTTTCGTCTATTTTCTTGATTTGATCAGGAAACGCGTTTTGGTTATTTTGTACACCAATACACAATAAACAATTAAATAAATGATTCGTTTCAGATATGTCATGAAGGACAAGAAAGTTTAAATTAGTATTATCTATATATTTTCATATATAACGTAAAAATGATTCCCTTAAATTGCGAAAATCAGTAACCGCGAGGGTCAGTCAAGAATAATAACATTTTATACAGTTGGCAACTGCCAAGAATCAGGAAATATTTTTCTTTATGTACTTTTCATTATATCGAAGCAGTATAATGACTCGAAATGTTAATTTTTTTTACAACTAAGAGGGTTTTTACAGCCTAATTTGCATACTCCGTCTAGCTTTAGAGGAGATCCAAGCTTCACAGCTTACGATCACTCATGAAATGTTATTTGAACGGATTATGAATATTATTCATAGAAATACGAAAACCACGCTAAGAAGAAAAGGTTCCATTGATAAGACGATCGCCTCAAACTGCGAACCACCTTGAAAAGATACAATATAACAAAGAAAAAGTAAAATTTTTAATCTCAACAACAAGGGATGCTCATTTTTCACGGAAAAGGAGTGTTATATCTTCACAAAAGTATGTTTTTAAACTTTCAAAGGAAGGCAAACCGTGTGTCTTCGGAATAGGAAGGTTTTTAGTTCGTTATTGTAGTTTGTTATAAGAGAGTCCGTTGACAGCTTATGAGCTGTTATGTGTTAGAGTAGACGCGTGGTTTATCATTCCGGCGGAGAGATGTTTTCAAATAGCGGTAGGATTTGTAAAAGGCGCGCGACACGGCTCTCCGTATCAAGTTGTGGATTTAGTCTGTATGCTATTTTCCTTATTTTAAAGGCTTTTTACTTTGGATATTAAATATATAAAGTAGGAAAAAACTACTTTGCGTTACAAATTAGGAATCTTTTCTATTATGTTATGTACGTTTTTTTAATGCTGTAAGACAACAGACAGGCTGAAGGCCCACTTAGATTTTAGCATTTACCGTCGCCTATGGGTGTTTGTGACGCCAGTGGCGTTGCGTACACGATGCTGTCTCCCATAAGGGATTATTATATTCGTAAAATTGTTGTCACGCATTTGTATGTCTGATCGGGTAACGCTTTCCGTTAACCGATATTTACGAACTAGAATTACCTACTGCTAATTTTTAACATCAATGAACTTTGTGTTCTTATATTATTATATAATATAATTAGATATAATTAGGTAGATATAATTTACATGAAACAATTAAGAGACGTGTTGGTATATAATTGTCCTTAAAATCCTAATTATTTAACTCAAGTATTTCCGTAAAAAATTTAGAATAAAATGGTTCCAATAGAGATAACCAGAAACATAGGCAGTGAGTTTAAAATAATGTAAAAATAGAATATGTATGTATATAAAGAATCTAAATGATTTTACAAAAGAAGCGGTCCGTGACTAGTTAAATAGCCCTAGCCGCTATATCAACAGTGTCCCATCACTACACCTGTACTCACAATCATAAACATAAAAATTTAAATAGCAAAACACGAAAACAAGGTGCTAAAGAAATGAATTAATAAAGGCTAAGCTCCCTCCCAGCCGGGGGGCCTGCCTACCCCGTCCTCTCCGCGGGGGTCGGAACAACATGGCGGCCGCATTGTCTAAGCCTTGATTAACGCAGATTTAAGGGTTGGCACTGCTTACATATTAATTATGTACTTAAATACACAGGTGCGCGGTTTTATATTCGTTCCTCGCCATTTCTAGGTATTCCGACCTCTTAGCAGAGGGCTTTTGTGCGTACATTATTTATTTTACAACTCCGCGTATTGCGGTACATGATGGATATTTTAGTTAATTTACTTTAGCTAATGGACGATTTCAACAGAAAAATAACGGGTGTTTGATTTGGATATTAAAAAATAAAGAACTAATAATAAATATACGGGAATTTATATTTTTGGGACCCAACAAAATAGTAATTATAATAGGTTGTAAGTATAAAGTCGACAAATATTATATTTAAATATAAACAACGAAAAAGCTTTTCAGATGATACATTTTAAATATTTATCGGTACATTAAGCTTATTGGTTTACCTATTTCACTTTACTATAATGTTATCTACAACAATGACAAATGAGTGAATGAATGAGTGGCGCCACTAATTCACATTTTGTCTAACTACAAAAAGTAGTTCACTTGCTATTTTAATTCGTTCATTATTACTTTTTTCGGCGAATGATTAATTTTATATAATATAATGCCAATTATACAATTAGAAATTATCTTTTTTTACTTTCACAAAATAAGTATTAAGTTAGTTGACTTATTCATTTGGTTAATGCTAAATTAAAAGCAGTTAATTTATTTACTGTTTTTACTCTCTATACAAAATGTTCTATGAATTAATGAGTAATTTGATAAGCAAACTAATTCTCTATTTTTGACAATAAATACTTTGATTGTTTTAATATCATCATGTATTTGGTGATTTTATATAATTATAATATGAAATCAATTACTATAGATAACGTTAGTAATTAATTAAAATGAGTAAGTAATTTAATTTTTAACACAAAAATTTATGTTTCATTATTTTGTTCATATTTTTGTTTACCTAGTCTTGACACGACAAAGAGGTGAAGAGCATTTTTTGGTATCTCTACATGATTGTTCCACTTATTTCCTAGTGGCATTATCAAGTGTTTCGAAATGACAAACAAGTAGACAATTTTACACATTTCCTTGAAGACCCTCGAAATATTCTAAATCAAAGACTAAGTGCGTCAGACGCGTCATTCCAAAGGAACCATCCACAAATGGATTGTAATGCACGCAAAGAGGCACCTTATAGAATTATCTGCCTATTAAGCACTTGCTTTGTGCACATCGCTTTCATCTCCCGACCAAATGACACTCTGGCTCGCCAGGCCATTATCTTAAGTGAACGGAATGCTATTGCATCGCAAAGTTCATTTTCCACGCCGAAGTCACTTCAATTTGCTCTCTGAAGAGCTAAAAAGTCACATATTCAAGAGGAAATTTTATTTTTGTTATTCTCGTTAAATTATTGAGGTTGTAATAATGAATAATATATAGAATATGTCTGTATAATTAAAAAGATTTACAATATTTCTCAACATAATGTTGAATTCTTTCGAATCTAAACTCTCTGTTGACTTTCTGTCCATTGTTAAATGTGTAATTTAAAAATATCTTGGCAAATTTGACAACACTAATTGCCTTATAATTTGTTTTTGTATACTGTCTTCAAAATGCCATTAAAAAGGAATAAGACGCTTGAAATCAGAAGTAACAATTGGCAGAGAATTTGTGCATCAAAGTTACGCTGATAATCAAGAAACACCAAGTCTTAAAACGCAATAAATAGCACAAAAGATTTCAAGAACTGACTTTATTGCTTCTCTAATCCTGTTTCAATGTAATTAAATTAGATTTGAGAAAATACTATTAAAGCTATAAATGTACAATTAAGGTCTGAAATCCTAGATTAAGCAACTTCATTCCACACGTATTTCTAGAATAATTTTTAAAATGAGTCTAATTATTTGAGTTTTATTTTTGGTTTTTATAAAACATACCCAACAAACAAAATATCAGTTAGACAGTTCGAAACACGTTTAACTATGTAAGTGAAACGCCGGAGCGATCCTTCAGCGACTGGTGTCCCTAAGCGCTCGTTTCGTGTAAATTAACACGATTTATCCGCTCCAGTGTTAATGGAGAAAGTTGGTAACGTATGTGCGGACACAAATCAAACCGTGGTTCAGAAATGCTAATGACCAGTTAACAGTTGGACGAGCGACCCGCCGACCCGCCGCGCCGCCGCCTCCATTACCAGTAACCTTAATTTACATCTACGTAACATGCTAAAGTTTACTATATTTGAAATCATTTTATTGTATACGTTCTGTTCAAGCAATTGTTGATTAGTCATCGATAGATTACTTTCCGTGGATTTATTCACAAAAAATACCAAAAACGCAAAACTTAAATTTAGTTGGTTTGGATCTGCATTGTCAAGATCAAACTCGAGCAGCTTCTAATATATGTTACATATAGTACGAGTGGATAACTAGACTAGTACAGTACGTTACACTTATATATTTACAGATATGTCTTATAATATCCAAATATCCGGACGACCGAGCTTTGCTCGGTATTTTTTTTATAAATTGTGTTTTTTTGGAAATTAACAATTGATTTTCTTAGTCTAACCTCAAAGCAAACACTCATTGACTTCGTGTTACTTAACAACGCCATCTGCTGGAATAGCTTTAGTGTTGTTGTGTCGTTAAAGCAATTTAAAGAAAATAGTATTATTATTCGCCGATAGATGTCAGGAAGAGTCATTTTTCAGTTTAAATTGGGACTACTCAAACGCCACCTTTTGACTTTTCTAGAAATGATTCCTAGCTAGATCGATTTGTCGCCCCCGAAACCCCCCGTATACTAAATTTCATGAAAATTGTTGGAGCCGATTCCGAGATTCCAATTATATCTAATATATAAAATTCTCGTGTCACAGTTTTCGTTGCCATAATCCTCCGAAACGGCTTGACCGATTTTGATGAATTTTTTTGTGCTTATCCGGTATCTATGAGAATCGGCCAACATCTACTTTTCATCCCCCTAAATGTTAGGGGTAGTCCACCTCTAAATTTTTTTTTTAATTTTTTGACATTTTATTATTTATATGGCAGAACAACGTTTGCCGGGTCAGCTAGTATATATATATATATATATATATATATATATATATATATATATATATATATATATATATATATATATATATATATATATACATATATATATATATATATATATATATATATATATATATATATATATATATATATATATATATATATATATATATATACCTAGTCAGGTCATAAGTATTGTCACACAGTAAAAACTTTTCTTTTAGAATGCTGGCCACAAAAAAGTTTATTGAATTAGAATTTCGAATTGTTCATGAAAATAAAAATGTATAACTTTTAGAATTTTACTCATTTTTAAATATGAAGTGGACGCTTAAAGAAGACCGTGTTGCAGTTATTGCGTTACATCGTTGCGGTTACGCGCCAATTCAAATTTTTAACATACTGAAAAATTTGAATATAACCAAAAGATTCGTTTATCGTACCATCAAACGATACAATGAAGACTCTAGTGTAGATGACAGGTCAAGAAGTGGTCGCCCTCGGTCTGTTAGGACTCCAGCAGTGATAAAAGCTGTGAAGGCACGAATTCAAAGAAATCCCAAACGTAAGCAGAAACTGTTGGCCCTTCAGATGGGGTTAAGCAGAACCACGGTGAAAAGGGTGTTAAATGAAGACTTAGGGCTTCGGGCATATCGAAGAAAAACAGGACATCGTTTGAATGCTCGTCTAATGGACCTGAGACTGAAGAGATGCCGCGCTTTGTTGAAGCGGTACGCGGGAAAAAAATATCGGGAAATTCTTTTTTCGGATGAAAAAATGTTTACCGTAGAAGAGAGCTACAACAAACAAAATGATAAGGTGTACGCACACAGTAGTGAAGAAGCGAGCAACCGTATTCCGCGTGTCCAACGAGGTCATTTTCCATCCTCGCTCATGGTATGGTTGGGAGTTTCTTATTGGGGCTTAACAGAGGTACATTTTTGTGAGAAAGGTGTAAAAACGAATGCTGTTGTGTATCAAAATACAGCCCTGACGAAACTTGTGGAACCTGTTTCTCATACCATGTTCAATAACAGGCACTGGGTATTCCAACAAGATTCGGCGCCAGCTCATAGAGCGAAGAGCACACAAGACTGGCTGGCGGCGCGTGAAATCGACTTCATCCGGCACGAAGACTGGCCCTCCTCCAGTCCAGATTTGAATCCGTTAGATTACAAGATATGGCAACACTTGGAGGAAAAGGCGTGCTCAAAGCCTCATCCCAATTTGGAGTCACTCAAGACATCCTTGATTAAGGCAGCCGCCGATATTGACATGGACCTCGTTCGTGCTGCGATAGACAACTGGCCGCGCAGATTGAAGGCTTGTATTCAAAATCACGGAGGTCATTTTGAATAAACTTTAATGTCATAAGAATCTATGTTTTGTTAAGTTCATTTTGGTATATGAATGGTTACATAATTAATAAACTTGTTACAATTATTTTACATTAAACATGTGACAGAATTTATGACCTGACTAGGTATATATATAAGAATTGCTCGTTTAAAGATATAAGATATACACCAACTCAGCTACATACAAAAGTCCACATGTATTAGTATACCAAATATCTTTCTATTTACTAATCTTCTTATTTTAATTTCTTCTGAGCGTGTTCTCTCAATGACAAGGTTGGGCGTCTTCAATTAACCATTATCCAGGGAAAACCTGTTTGTGCGCGATCCTTGCATCATTGTCTTTGCTAAAATTCGCAATTGGTTTGCAAAAAAGTACAAAACTTTCCAGAACAAATACGAGATACATATTTTCTTCTTCTTCATAACGCTCTTGTCAGAGCGGTTACTATCGACATGGTATTGTTATTGAGGGGCTGCTGTGATTCGCCTCATGACATCTCGCTATCGCTCTCCATTTTTAGTGTGTACTCGTACAAGGGATCGCCCACTGCATATTTAATCTGGTCGGTCCATCCCAAGGGCGATCTACCGCCCAATCTAGTGCCCTCGGCTCTACCCTGTACGACAAGACGCTCAACTGAGTCGCCATCCCGCCTTGATACGCCCAAAACATTTGAGAATGCGAGACTGGACCAAGACAGATGGACGCTGTTTAGTATCGAATTCTCGATAATGATGCTCCAAGCATTCTTCTCCAGCACCACATCTCCAGAGCGTCTATTTCCTCCACCTCTCGAAATGTCCACGTCTTAGCAGTATATAGAAAAATGGGGACAACTAGTGTCTGAACTAGCCGGATCTTAGTTTTGGTGAGATTTCCATTTTACCAAACTTTCCTGAACCTGTCTATCGTTGATCTGGTTATAGCCATTATATATTAAATTTTGCTCTTATCCGACACGGTGCAGATGGATAGATAGGCACATCATATCCTAAACGCAATACGATCTTTTCCTACTATATTCTATTAGTTTATTGTCTTAATCTAATATCTAGAAGTGAATTTTACGAGATTTTTACAACCTCCGCGCTGTCCGCTTTGAATACATAATGACAAGGGTTATTTATCACCCCATGCAGAATTCGTTATCCACAAAGTACATGACATTCTCAAATAACAGCTAACATCTAAAGTCAGTTATTAAGATATATTTAAATCGTGAAAGGATATACAATAATATAATATACAATTTTATTATTATCAAATTGGTTATTAAAGCTTTTGATTCAATTGTTTATAGTATTTATGAATGTATTATGAAAAGTATTGTGGTCATGTCTTGGATTCGACATTGTATGCTCTAAAAATAGTTTGTTCAGATCAGAGTTAAAACAATTTATTTTGTGCGTGAATTGTGTATTTATAAAATAGTTATGCGATTTACGTTGTCATCTAGTCGGGAAAGTAACTTTTTTTTACAAAGGTTACGAACATCATAATAACAACCCGTGTATTGATTTGACAAAATATTTTTAATTTGCACATTCTGGAGTTATTTACACATCATTCGAATAATAAACGGTCTGCGGAGTGGTTAGTGTACCATTGGTGCATATATACTAGACTAAATCATTCATTAATACATACATACCTGGCTAGGTGGTAGGGCCCCAAGCCCAGATAGCAACCACTCCTGGTTCATAAATATGCTTATGGGCCGTCAACCTGCCTGCTGTTGCTCAGCAATAAAAATAATAGTACAGTAACTAAATTTATCTTTTCCTGAAATAATTGCAACCAAAGATTGTTGACACATTCCTTGTTGTCACAATCACAATGCCTTTTCCGTTATTCAGTAAGTTTTACAAGATGAGATCGTCATATTTGGTTCATGCTTGGTAACAAGAGAATTCTAGACATAAATCGTATTTAATTTAACTCTTAAACAATGATAATGAAGTGTGAAGTAATATCAGAAGAGAAGAGTGCATGATTTCATGCGCCAGAGGGGCCGAGTTTACGACTCGAACGGCATTAATATGGATGCCTTAAGTGCTTGCAACTACGAGCCTCCGCATTATCATATGTCGCGACACTTGCCTAAACTTTAAACACCGAACTAAATAGCATTCGTATGGAAGGCGCAATATTGATAAAATCTTCTTAAATTCAATCATTGTTTTGGTTTTCCTTAAAAGTTACATAAATCTCCATTTATTGGAAATAGTGGCTACAGAAAATAAAGGCGTTGGCCGTGTGAGGGCCATTTCGTGGCACAAAGCCAATATCATTACATTGCATCTTGCTCGATAACGAACAACACATATTTTCTGGTGCAGTATTTTGTACCGTAAGGTATGTGATAGTTGTTCTTATAAAAACACCAAAAATAACATCAATTAATAACTATCATCATGTGTGAACCTCAGGTTCTGACCCGACAGAGAATGCAACCGGAGTTGATCCCTAAGATCATGTTGAAAAATGTTATTTTCGAATAGAATTTGGTAGTCATAACATTTAATACAAAAATAGTAATAATTAGAATATTTTCTGTGCTCGGTGCGTTTAGTAAAAATAATAATACTTCAAGTACATTCGTTTAAACCTTTAAAAAACTAACATCTACGCATGCGATCTGGAATAGATATAATACCTTGTATAAATGGATTATAAACTAACACCTAGCAGCGTGTATCTAGTATATATGTATTATGCTTTGAATTATGCTAGTATCTATTATGTGAATATATTTACCCAAACTCGGCATTCCCAAAGTGCGCCAGTAACAATGGCCGACCCTTTATCCTTCAATTATTATTAATATTTAATAACTTCAAATAATGTTGAATAATAATTTGCATAGAAAATTCTTCGTTAAGGTGAAGATTTCTTCTGTAGAAATGTAAAGAGAATTATTTATTTATTTCAACGCAACACAATGATAATTTATTATTAATCGCTATTCCCGCAAACGGAGACATTAAAACATTGGCTCTTATCTTTCAAAAGCTAAGTTGTACGTCGTGTATATAAGTATAAATATATGTATTATTACATATTTTCTCTTGGTTCCAGGCATGCATCGCAAATCCCTGGAGGCGGCACAACATCTAAAAGAGTCGGGCTCAGAGCGCGAGGGTTCGGAGGCCGAGCAGGACAGGGCAGCGTCGGAGTCGCCTGCGCCCCACCACCACGACCACCATGACAACCAGGTTAACCTCAAATCTTTGACATGTCTTTTGAAAACCCTTGTCTATCCAATTTTATGCCTAACATTTTCTTCGCATGTCAGTCTCCAATGGGAAGACATGTGCAATGTAAAAACATATGTCCATTGGATACAATAGTTCAATTCCAGTGTAAATCGTTAGGGTAAATATGTCTAGGCATCAGTTTGGTTCTTCTAATAATTTAAATCATTTCACTATTACGAATAAATAGATAAATTACTAATCATGTAACACATCTATGAAATAATTAAAAATAACAAATTCGCAAAAGCAGACGTTCATTCTGTTGTTTTTGAGGTGTCTTGTCTGCTCCCCCTATGCTGTGCTTTTTCGTGTCGACCTGCGGTTGATTTCCAGCTTGCTACGCCAAACTTGAGTTTTCTTTACTGAATATAGGATTCGTAAAGTTTCGAACGTTGTTTATAAATGTTTACGTATTATATGTACATATACGAGTAGAGTTAAAAGTTAAAATCTAATTAATTTCCAAATAATGTCGAACGCGTGTTTATTTATAATGCTAACATTTTTTTATTGGTAGGAAACAGCTAGTACTTATAGACTAGTGGTGGTTGCCATCCAGATGGGTTTGGCCCTACCACCTAGGCGATAGGAGAACAGCGGGGTTTTTTAGTGGGTAGTCGGAAAAATCCCGGAGTCCCACATATCCCTCGGTCCCCCCGGGCCGGGGGAACCCGTCAAGAGAGGTTTTTCCCCGAGACCAAAAAAAAAAAAATGGCCCTACCACCTAGATGTTTTAACTACACCAGCCCAACCACAGGGCCAGTCGGTCGGTATTCTTATTCGGCCTCTGCACGGAGAAACATGTAGACCAAACAGGATATTTATGTTTTAGCTAAATTAAAAATAAACCTTTATTCCAAAACTAAATCCTTATAATTAAGAAACTTTTAGGGTAAAAAACATTGTATAGATATATAGTTAAACTTCATAAACATCGCTGCGTGTAAATAATGTGTAGGTATGCGTTTTATCCTTATGTGAAATATTTTTAGTAAAATATTTTAACGTAGGGTTTGATTTCATATGTCTTAAGATTTCCCACAAATTCTCTCCTAGGATATTTTTTAAAATAGAAATCAAAATAATACGTTTATATATTTCAGGCTCAAAGTTCGCCAGCGAGCAGTACGACAGCGTCAGGGTCGGGTAGAGGGCGCGCTTCCCCCGAGGGCGGCCCCTACGAGGATCCTGAGGCCTTCCGTAACAACAGCATAGCCTGCCTCCGCGCCAAGGCCCAGGAGCACCAGGCCAGGATACTTTCCAACAACCTCTTGCTGCAGGTGATAAATTTATTTAAAATTTACTCACACTTAACTTATAATATGCATGTTCAACTACATTGGTTGGTAGTTTTGGTAGTTGGTTGCAAGTATTCGGCAACTGCGTAATTTGGGATTGGTGACAATGCGCTGAGAAATATGTATGGAGGTCCAGATGCAAAATGGCCTGGGCCATAAAAGAACGACTTCAACGCTCTTCAGTCTTCTTCTGATTTACGTGACTTATTTCAATATTCTTTAACGGACCCAATTACTGTATTCGTCTACTTCTGTCTTATTTTAAACTAGATGATACCCGCGACTTCGTACGCATGCGTGCTACACCGCTTGGCCCACATCTCCGCGGTAAGAAACGAACACGTAATGCTTATAAAAATAGTTGTTTTTTAAAACTTTCATAACATTATATTAAATGAAGATATCGTAATATTTTTTTTAATAAGAGCCAAGCGTTTAAGAAATTAAAATTATAAAATTTAATTGAAATCTGTCCAGTAGTTTTGCTGTCGTGATGCGCGCACAACTGCAGACCTCTATCATTGTATTTATAGACATATTGAAACCCATTCTTCATTTTAACAATCATTATTAAATAATCAATAGAATACTTTAATTGCAAGGCTTATTTCTGATTATATACCAGAATGGCGTAAAAGATGATGTATTAATTTTTGGCAGTCTTAGTAAAAACAAATTTAATCATATTTTTCTACCAGTTTTCCTATGATTATTTACTTATCAAAACGGTGTATTATGAAAGTGTGACTTTGAAATTCTATGCAACTCATTTAGAAGGTATCTAGAACCGGATATCAACGTGAGTGCGAAAACGGATGCTGAAATGCCTATAGATAGATCTATGCCTATAGATTTCACACGTAAATTCATAATTTTAATGTAACAAAAAGAGTTCAAGAGGTCTACCGCGGTCTGGCCTTATAACTGATGTCTTCCAAGTAAACTTTAGAAGGATGACGAATAGTGGCTTCAACTTATACCTACCTACCACACTGTAATTAACTAAATTAAAAAAGGATGTTATTTATTTAATTTATAAGTTACCTTTCCTTTCCCAGGTCCGCGGTATGTCGCGTACTCCGGCACCCCCGCTCCCTGAAGACGAGACCCCGGACATCGATGTGGGCACAGAGCCCCCTCCACTCGAGCCCCCCGCACACTTGTACTGACACCAGTGAACAAACGAACAGGTCACCCACGCGAATAACCAAGAATAAGCACTACGCAAATAAAGTCTTTCAGAATCTTAAAACTTGATGATGAAGACTCCAGGAGAACGTAACACGAATTCATGAGAGGTTAAAAAGAATACTTCAAGCCAAATTATGAATTCAGATATTTTGCGAAGCGTTTAGAGATTGAGGGAATATATAGTGAAAATTGGAGGTATTATTATAGTTTCCGGAACCATTCAATTCAGAGAAATGAATAACCACTACATAAATAGTTACATTAAATTATAGATAATTTTATCAGTTAAATAAAAGTGAGGATTTTAGTCAATATAATGATGTTTAATAAAATGATGCTTCTATTCTTATAAACTGAATTGTAAACCTCCGAATTAAGAAACGATTCTTCCGGTAATAAACTGAACATTAAAGTTTAAAACAAAAAAGTGTTGCTGTTTTAGAAAATGGCGCTTGGATTGCCGTCGAGCTGACCGTGTGCGATGCAGTTGTGCGAATAAACATTACTTAGTGAATAAGTGTAATTATGTAAATTGTTGATGTTAAACAAGTATTTAAATCCCTGTTTCGTGCAATACATTTAGTTAAGTATTTATATCTATGTAGCCGTGTTAGTGACGTTGTATAAAGATCCTTGTGCACCTAGATAATTATAATATAGACGTGCTGCAGGCTGTGCGAGGGCAACGGACCGAACAATTTAACATAATGCCAATACTAAATTAATATTTTAGACAATCTGTAATATGAATTCTCGACTAATTTACTTTATGTGCTTAAAAATATCAGTTTTTATGTCGTTATTGCAATATTTTAATATTTTTGGATTTAATAAATTGGAAAGACTCATGCCAAACAGACCAGCACGTCGATTGTATGATGTTTATGTAATTAGTGATATTGTGTTCTATTATTAAGATATCTCGACAATGAAACGTATATAAAAAGCAAATTTAGGTTTAATTACGTCGATGGGTACTTAACCTCGGTCGAGGCCTAATATTTAAAGTTAAGGAGGCTTAAACGAAAACGCACATCGAAAACATTCCAAGATTATATTCATGTTAGTTGTCATTTTGGGCTAAACGTTCTACTGTTTGTTTGAATCGTTTACCATTGATATATTTATGACGACTTATATATTTTAGGGACTAGCATCCCATAAATTTTGTATAATTTTCCCCATATCTATGTAAAAAATATTTTTCACAAAAATATTATTAAAATGTCTTTTTCTTATGATTCTTCTAAATAATTTTAAACCTATTTATTAATCTTACTTTTTTTAGCACATATTATGTTTTGATTCATAAAATGAGCGCAACCTTTTTATATGTATATCCATGAATCACTTCCCGCGCATAATTTAAAAAGAAATTTGCCTATAGTGAACTTTTACTCAATGTTTTCACATGTCGTTAACAATTAAAACATCTTTTTATAATTTTTAAGTGTTAATCATTACAAAAAACGTTAGTGACAAATATTTAAAAAATCTTTGATGATTTGAAACTTAAATTTTGAATAATCCTTTTAAATCATCTATAACTAAAATATACGTATAGATACGATTCCTACAAACAGTTATTTTACTTAACACTAATTCTTACCAGTGTACTTATACTGTACTTAAGTCGACATAATTGTAAAATATATTTATTAATAAAATAAATTAATATGAAATTGAACATTAAGTTATACGAGGAGTTGGATCATCGTAATATAATATTCCGATGAAATAAAGGAACTGTATAAATATTACCTTGTTTTTTTATCCCACAATATCTTGCTAAATAAAGCGTCTTGAGCTTGCTTAGAACTGAATATTGAAAAAGGCCTTTAGCAGTGATAATGAAACAAATGAATGGGTGAAATAGTAAACCCTTAAAATCAAATTAGGTATCTTTAATTGCAGAAATGCAGTCTGTAAAATAATTTAATTAATTTTTTTTATTACGGGGGTACAGGCACTTAATAGCAAGCAGTAACCGTTGCCTATGGATGTTCCGATGCCAGGGGCACCGCGAACGTTGCTGTCCCATAGTGTTACAGGAACCTGGGTCACTAAAGCCTGAATGCAACACAAGGTTATTATGGCGGCATACTTATAGACCAAGGGTCTAAGAATCGGAAAGCTGTTGGATCCGATGGAGTCCCCATCGAAGCCTGGAAGGCGATGGGCTCTCGTGGTGTGGGCACTTTAACAGACCTTTTTAACCGGACACTCCTCACCGGTACGCTCCCGAACCAATGGAGGCTGAGTATCATTACTCCAGTCTTCAAAGGCAAGGGATCGGTGCAGGAGTGCGGTAACTACCGTGGTATAAAGGTCATGTCCCACACCATGAAGCTCTTCGAGAGGGTTATCGACTCTCGGATTCGACAGGAGTGCACTGTCTCGGAATGTCAGTATGGGTTTCGCCCTGGTCACGGGACAATGGACCCTATTTTTGCCCTAAGGACTGTCGCGGAGAAATTCAGGGCGAAGAATACGCCTCTGCATTGTCTGTTTCTTGACTTGCAGAAGGCCTTCGACTGTATTCCTCGCGCGATAATCTGGTGGGCATTGCGGTCCAAAGGGATTCCAGAGGCCTATATTGCGATCATCCGAGACATGTACCGTGATTCCGATTCCGTAGTTCGGACCGCTGTTGGCGACACAAAACCTTTCCCCATCACCGTCGGTGTGCACCAAGGATCCGTCCTTAGTCCGTTTCTGTTTAGCGTGGTATTAGACGTATTGTCAAACAGCATCAGAAACTCACATGAGCAGCCCCCGTGGCTGCTCATGTATGCTGATGATATCGCGCTAGCAGATTCGGACAGGGGTAGGCTGGTGCGACGTGTGAAGGTGTGGAAGGAGTCGCTTGAGAACGGTGGTCTGAAGCTCAATGTGGCGAAGACCGAGTACTTGGCCTGTAACTCCACAGATCCCACACCCGTACGTATAGACGGCAACACGGTCGAGCGCACGGACCATGTGAAATACCTGGGATCTGTGTTTCATGCGTCTGGTGACATCGATTGCGACGTCAAGGCACGCATTGCTGCCGCGTGGGCCAAATGGCGTGAGGTAACTGGTGTCATTTGTGACCCCAAGATGCCGGTAAAGTTGAAGGGACAGGTCTATAAGACCATCATTAGGCCTGTCCTTTTATACGGCTGTGAAGCGTGGCCAGTGTTAGAGCGACACAAGCAAGAACTGCGTGTCACGGAGATGAATATGCTGCGGTGGATGTGTGGAGTGACGCGGAAGGACCGCGTCAGGAACTCCCGCATTCGCGGTAGTCTTCGTGTCCGTGACATTGCAGATAAATTGCAGGAGTGTCGGCTCCGTTGGTATGGCCATGTTTTACGGCAACCGGATGCTTACGTGGGAAACAAATGTCTGGCCATGCCGCCTCCGCCGGGCCCCGGCAGGAGGGGTAGACCCAAAAAGTGCTGGCTTGACGTCGTAAAGGGTGATATGCGTGCCAATGGGCTCACTACCAGGGATGCTGAAGATCGCGCGAAGTGGAGTAGAAAAAGTCGGAAAGCGGACCCCGGGCACCGAAATGAAAGTTTGGGTGGCAACCGGGACTAACGCTAGGATGATGATGATGACTTATAGACCAAGGGTGGTTGCCATCTAGACAGGCTTGCGGTCGTACTAGGTATGTAGCTAGCGGGTTTGTCGCCTTTTACGACAGGCCAACCCCGGCCGCAGGTCAGTATTGTTACTCCGCCCCTGCACGGGGCGTACATGTTTCCCATAGATATAAAATTCTATATCTATGATGTTTCCTGTCTGTGGACAAGCAAATATAGACTATAAAATACTTATCTGTAATAACTATTACTGTATTTTTTAATCCAATAATTGAAAATTTGAATGAATAGAAATTTGAAATGAAATGGATTTAATAATTTTTTTAGTCAATTTATATTATTATATACACACAAACATTAACTTTTAATGTATATTTTTTTTCAAATATCTATCGTTCATTCCCAATAGATTGTTATTAAAAGAAGTTTTTTTTTTTCAAATTGGTGAGATTTCCTCAAGCTAAGCTTTGTAGTTAAACTATGGATAGATATAAAACAGATTAATTAATTTAATTACCTGAAAGTGTTCATCTTAAAAAATTATTTTCGAAAATCGAAATTTTTTTTGGCTTTGTGAATCAATTGGTTGAATATTAGCTTTTCTTTTTACATCTGTATATAATTTGAAGTCGATCAAACTAGATGTCGCTCATTTGAATAATCAGACCAATGTTTAACAATGACACATGCTAAAATTCTATTTAAGTTATCTTCAATTAGAAATATTTTTTAGTTAGAATTTGACAGACAAGCAAATGGTTGACCCTTTAGCAGGCGGTTACTGTCACTCAACCGACATTGCCAACGAGCTGCCGGCTTCGAACAAATTTATAACGCCTTTGTCGAATAACCCCATATCATACCGGGATGGGAAATCCTCAGCCGGAAACTCATTCCAAATCCAAGTACCTACGTCAGAATATCAGGATATACTGCAATTTTTCTAACAACATACAAATTAAATCTGGATTTTATTTAATTTAGAAAACATCTTTGAAGTCGACATCAATGTGATGTCTGCTGAAAGTGTAGTCAATTAAATATATCTACACAAACATCAAGCAGTTAATTAAATCTGTTTTTTTTTTAATTGGTGAGGAATAGCAGACTGACTGGCGGTCCATTTAATAGTAAGCAGTTACCGTCGCCTATGGATGTTTGCGACGCTAGGGGCACCGCAAACACGCTACTATCCCATACGGTTAACGGATTATAAATAAAAACTGACAATTAAACATAAATATTTATTCAAAAAAGTAAACAATGTATAATATGGTGTTGTTGGACACCAGGTAGGAACGGAGTTCTTTTCACTGCATTTTAAGAGCACGTATAGCACGAGCATTTGGCACGATGAAATGAAAAATGTCAAATTACTATAGATACGTTGTTAGGGAACATACCGTTACTACGTGACCCCTTCGGGGGGGGGGGGGATTGGGGGGGGTCTTCAAAATGCCACGCTTGGTCACAAGGAGGAGCGGGGCTGGGTTAGGTTTTCGTCACGCGGTCAGCATCTTCTAAAGGATATCTCGCGTTTTTTTAGCTATATTAAAATATGGCACGTTTACGAGTTTACCTATAGAGGTATGCATGCATTTTTGGCGTCACGCGGCAAGTGCTATATTAATATAACAAATATGAGCCAAAATATTATTATTTTAACGTTCTTTTAGTATATAAATGATTGGAAACCGAATTTATGAATTACTACGTGAAAACTAAAAGGGGTCACCAAGGTTAGGGGGTAAAAACTGTCTAAAATACGTCAAATAATCACGTTGCATAGGTACATTCCCTTAATAAGTCTTTTTTTATAATCGGACTGAGTTTTTTATCTTTTTTATTATCTTTCGTCAACTGATCGCACTATTAATGTCATAGAAATGCCTATAGAAGAAACAAAACAACTTTAAATATTTAGTAAAAGTGTTATCATAGACACGTTTTACCTTGTAGCTATCATGCGCACGCGCTATTAACAACTTCGTTCCAACAACTGCCATAACACTGAGAATAAAAGCGTTTATCTTAAAACTAGTAACAACATCTACAATTTTATCAAGATTAGTAACTTAGTACTTATCTAAAATTAACACCATAATTTCGAAAATATCTGCATAGTATTTATTATATAATGTCTCTCGTAGGTGTAGCCGCCATGATAGCACCATCAGGTACGATTGGAACGTGTTCAATCTGAATCATTATTATAATCTAGCTGACCCGGCAATGTCCTCAACGTTATTAGGTTGTGAGGCCTATGGCCTATGTCAACCTCACATTCATATTTATGATATTAATAAGAATGTGAAAGTGACTCTGTCTGTTGGTACGTTTGCACACCTGAGACGCTGAATTTTCAAGAATGTTGGTATAGAGATATACTGGACCTTAGGACGTAGGCTACTTTTTGTCACGAAAATGAAACTTGAAGGGGGCGAAACAGGGGCGAAGGTAATTAAGTTCCGTTTTTTTTTTTTTTATATGGCAAAACAGCGTTTGCCGGATCAGCTAGTATTATTGATTATAAAAAATAAGTGATGTATTCAATAAAATAAAAACAATGAAATGGTTGGACGGTGCAATCTATATTGGGAATAGATGTCAGAATAAAGGCTCAAATAATAAAATATTGATTCAATGTCTGTCTATACTTGCGAATAGCTACAGGTTGCGATATATTGTATTAGGAGGTTTTGCCAACATATGATACTTTGTGAGACATGTTGACTATGATGAAAGTGAACGAATAAGATTATAAAAGGTAATAACCATGTACATGAGTAATACATTAGTATGTATATTACAAAATATAGATTTAAATGTGTAATGTTGAAGGTAGTCTGAAATAATTTTAATATTTATCAATTAAAAGAACAATAATTGCCCGTTGCTAACAATGTATTAGATTAAAAATCCGTAAAAAGTATTAAAATTTATAAAAAATAGTACATATCGCACCTTTGGTAGTACAAGGTGTTAAATGTACTTTTAGTGATTTTATACTCCTATAAGCCATTTTAAGATTTTTTTACGTTCAATACCGTATTCTTCTGCTATATATTATTATGAAATCATTAAGAATAATAATATATAGCAGAAGAATACGGTATTGAACGTAAAAAATCTTAAAATGGCTTATAGGAGTATAAAATCACTAAAAGTATATTTAACACCATGTACTACCAAAGGTGCGATATGTATATTAAATTTAATAATACGGCACATTTGACAGGTCATACAAGGAGTAAATAACAGTGTTTACTTTGTATGTAATAAAATAGTAAATGTATTTTAAACGTCAATACAAAATAACAAGTACACGTCAAGGAAAGGTCCAAGTTGCACTTTTCTTCTTCTTGCTGCCCTTATCGCAACTGTGGGGTTGGCACAACACGTTCTCTACCTCCACTATCCTCTATTATCATCATCATTTTCATCTAAGTTTCACTTTTATATTATAAAATTTCATACAGAATATAAAAAATGCAATAAAATACACATACACAGGTAAAAGACTTTCATAAAAAATAATTCATAAATGCAATGTATACTTCTGCGAGTGAGAAGTAGTTTTTTTATTAAATCACCAATAACTATACTTATTGTTACTGGACTTCCAGTTAAAACTTTGTGTTATAATTCACAACAAAGGATCTTATTTATTTTCTTCATTCTTATATAGTTTTAAATTAATTCAATCTATATATTTATATAGACAGGGTGACTTTGACAAACCCGTCCAAATTTTTTTTACGCACTAAACATCATTTATGGAACCCATTTTTGCAAAAAAAAAATTGTATGTTGAATTTTCATCATAAAATATTTCATATAGGATCATTAATTCAATCGTACAGAATAATCATATGGTGCAAACAGCGTCGTTAACCTGTCTCTGTCGCACCCGCGTAAATGAGTAGTGCGTATTCGCTCGCCCGGTTCAATGCCGCCGTCCTCGGCCTTTTACTAGGTCAGATGGAGAGGTCATTGCACTCTCGCGCAGTATTACGTAAATTTCGAGTTCTTTGAATGACTTTGTGATGCTGATTACTCAACATTTTTGTACTATGTGATACAAAACTAAAATACATGTTTCTCATAACTTTTACTAAAGTTTCTTCTGTGTGAATTTGGACGGGTTTGTCAAAGTCACCCTGTATATAAGAGATTTCCACGTATATAGTCACTCATCACGATATCTCTGGAACCATTAGAGCTAAAGACTTGAAATTTGGTAGGAATATTCTTTTCACCGAGTAGAGGTCAGCTAAGAACGTATTTTACGAAATTCCACCCCCAAGAGGGGTTGCGGGGGCGTTAATTATTTATATGGCAGAACAACGTTTGCCGGATCCAGCTAGTTTCATATAGGTCAGTGGTCGGCCACCTTGCCATCCAAAAGAGCCAAATTATTAAATCATTACAGGATTGAAATTATTTAGTCATTTTTTTTAACATGATGTTATTTAGTAGGAGACATTATTACAAGAATAATTATAGATAATATCTAATATTCCATGCCTGGACTAAAAATTTCGCGAAAGAGCCGTAGCCGAGGAGTCAAAGAGCCGCGGGCTGCCGACCACTGATGAAGGTCCTTTACGTAAAACAACAGTTTAGTGTAAATAGGCACAATCTGTCTTAATTCTAAATATATATGTAAAAGCATTAAAATGCGCTAACGTGTACATTTAACACTTAACTCTAACATATACTATAAAAGGTCTATGCGGTTATAATATATAAACAATTGAAGGACACTCAACGCGTGGAATAGAAAAAATATATAAGAACAATTCTCATTATATATAAAACTATTTCTTGTACTTTACCAAACACAGTATTACAAAGTATATTATTTAATATACAACAATTTCCAAAAAAAAAAAAATTGAATTAATAATCATGTTCAAATATAGACGCCTTGGGCCGTTGTTTTAATTTCTTAAGTAATATACTGTGGAATACGTTCATAAGGACATCCAATTTGAAGAAAATAAACAACCTCTTGCATTGTCGCCATTAAAAAAAAGCAACCTTCAGTTTTTGTTAGGTATGTACGTATTTATTTTAATGCAAAGAAACGGCATATTAAATAAAAATATGTCAAAATTTATGTTTTTTTTTTCTTTTTTTACAAAAGAAATCAATAATGTTTGTCGGCTTTTGTGGTTTCCTTATTGTATTTAACATTATCTAATACTATTGTAATAGGCCACGCACGCGCCGGACGTCACGTGACCCTATCGAACACTGGCGAAGGTGTGAGGAATCATGTCGGTCATTATAACCGGACTTAATTTATTATAAATGGGTCATAACAATCGACATTTCACTGTAAGAGAAGTCATTATTGTCATTATATACTACTTTGTTATGATTTTACGGATTCCATTGTAGTACGTATTCTCTTATATAAGAATCCGCGAGCTCATACAAATAAGCTTAGATTTAAAAAAAAAATACGCAACCACTAGAGCATTGCCTCTTGTGAGAGTGAACTTTGTCCTGATATCAATGTTAATAAATTAAGAACTCAAAACAGTGACCGGACTTAAAATAATAAATATCACCTAGAATAATCTGTAAAATGAACTAAATATTAATTTACGAATTGTTTAAAACCTTTTTGTAAATCTATAAAAAAATATAAGTCATAAAATATATTTTCGGTTTTTAAACTTTAAAGCTTATTCTTCTAGAAGACATAAAAGCGGTATACACCTATAATAGTAAAAACATCGACAGTATTCATATTAGTTTCTTAAAATATTCACTTATTGGTGGGTTTCCATTTTGTTTTACTGTTTAGAAGTTACCACTAAATGCCATCGCTTATCACCACACCCCTCCCGCCGCGCGCCGCCTGACTAGAACAATCAGCCAAGATAACTCCATCTCGTTACAACGTCCTTTGTACTGCTCGTGTTACTTTAGCTTAGTTTGTGCTAACAAACTACTTTGTGAGGCAATTTTATACAGTAGAACCTCTTTAAATCGAAAAACTCACAAACTAGAAAAAATTGTGCTCCCTACCCTTTAAGCTCCTAAACCTCCCTATAAGCAAATTCAGTACATATTTTCCCTCTATAACACGAAAAAATAAATTATACCTCTGTATCAGCAATGTTTGATTCAATTCAAACTCGATTATTTGAAGAGCCTTTAAGAATATAACGATCATTTTCAGCCTTGTTTGTTATAAGTAGAATTTTTATTTATTTCACCTCTCTATCTCGAAATTAGCTAGAATAAACCTTAACCTCTACAAATCAAATGCTTCTGTATAACTCGAAAACTGTATAACTCGAATTTTTTTTCGCCTCCTTTCAAATTCGACTTACAGGAGTTCTACTGTATATATCATTGTATTTATAATAACATAAAAATTTGGGATCATATTTCTTATCTTATTTAATACAAATAAAAAAGCATCTGTGCATGGACTTAGTAATCAGTTTTGGGTCCCTCCATTTCTTCGGAGCTCTTCAGCATCAGATAATAACTGTATACGCAGAGTATGCAGTAAGCGAGGATACCTGAAAATAACAAGTAAAATTAATTATTTCTTATTGCGAGGCGTGAATACGCTGCTGTCTAGGGGTACAGGAACCAGGGCCATTAATGCCGTAACACAACATGAGCTTATTATGGTGGCGTACTTAAAGACCAAGAGTCTGGCTACCATCGAGACGCGCTTGAAGCCCTACCAAGTAGCTAACAAACCCGGCCGCAAAGACTAGCAATCTTAGTCCGCCTCCTCCTTAAGGTAATATGTAAAACTCCTTAAACGTGCGCGAATGTGACAAAAGTCACTTATTACAAGACAACTTCTTGTACCGATGAAATCGCCCCACTAGTGGTGGGTAAAACTCCTGGGGTAAGACGAGCTCGTCATATGGTACTCACTATCTCGCTTCTACGAGGGCCGCGACGGCGTACCGACTTAACGCCTGTAGCCATCCTGGGCTTTTTGCTTTGTGACTCCACAACTACATAAGTCGCGATTATAAAATCTTTAAACACATTCAGCTATATTTATTCCAGTATACGTCGGGGGCGCGCTGAAAATGAAACAACCCTAGGTAAGGTCGCAGGCCAGTTTGGATACCAATCACCCCTGATCCTTAAATATGCCGCCATCACCTTGTGTTGAGTCCCGACATAAGTGACAAGGTCCATTACTCCTACGCGGACGGCAGCGTGTTAGCGGTGCTCCTGGCGTCGCAAACATCCATAAGTGACCGTGATGATGATAAATAACTACTGTAACATCAGACATTGCGCCACCTAGTGTCAAAATAAACAGCAGTATGGTTACTAGACAACTGATATATAGTTTTGCTATAATAGAGCGAATTCACTCACCGAAAAACAACACCCCCTCCAAAAACGAGAGGAATATGTCGGAGCCCGTGCCCGACATGCCGTGCATTGCCACCGTCACCACTATGAACACGATCGCCGCCACGTACAGGACCAACATCAGGCAAACCCAGGCACGAAGCCCAGTCGTGTTGCGCTATGAACAAAATATGTATACATATAGAGTATTTAATTAGCGCTAAGTTCCGGTCGTAATTCGAGTACAGAGTAACCTTAATATAATGAACCTCAATATAACGAATTTCTCGAATTAACTAATTTTTGGAAATCTAAAACTGCCCGTAAGAGCAAATGCAAAATATACCTTTACATTACGAATACATTCATCAAAAAAAGTCTATAACGAACTCTTAATAAGTGCATAATTTTGACCTTTATTAAATGAATAAAAGTTAATGATTTCCAATAAAAATACTGTTTTACTAAAGTGTGTTGTCATTTATTAGTGGAAATCACTTCTTCACGGGGTAAGCAAAGGTAAGGTATCTACTCCAGGGGTGAGGGACTTGGGGAAGTTCCCGCCCCCTATTCGATGAGGCTATGCACGGGGTAGTTAAACACCTCACTACACCGTGCAGGAGACCAGCACTAGTGTGGGGGCTGCGGAAGAATTTGGATTTCCGCGGCCCCGCGGCCCCGCGCGCACGTGTGAGGAGACACCGGGGTGGTGGTTTTAGCCGGTAAGAGTCCGGCACGCCCCTCCGCCTTTCCCCAGGGATTTCCCCACCCCGTAAAAAAAAGGTAAGGTTTCTACTATAATGTTGAGGTTAATAAACAAGTTTTTTTTACCTTGTTAAAACGTATCGTAGCCTAACCTAACCTCTACATAACAAACTTCATGGTAACCAATTACTTGATATAACGAATATTTTGTACTTCCCTTCAGTTTCGTTATATCGAGATTGCAGTGCAATATGAAAATATGGCTAATAAAGAATAGAATTTCTTGATGCAACTGAATTCTGACTAACCGAAAGAAACATTTGTACGGTGATCTAAAGTTGACGTCATCGTCATTAGCAGTTCATTGTCCACAGCTGCACTTGGGCCTCCCCATGCTTACGGCACAAATCTCGGTCGGAGTACTTTATCCAACCATCCAGCCCCGACCGCCAATAATGAGCAGATTGGCCGATGATCTGCGCATGATCGGGCTTGGGAGCGTCCTATGCTACATTCACCAAGACGCGTTTTCCATGGACGGACGCGATATACGTGACCGGCCCACTGCCACTTCAGCTGCAAATAATGAATATTTTGCAAGCTATATCGGTAGCTTTGGTTTTCTTATGAGTTTCTCCATTACGTATTTTATCTATAAAAGAGCCTAACATAGCCGGCTTCATAGCCCGCTGAGCGACTTAAATTTATGAACCAGGCTCGTCGTCAGTGTCCATGACATGCAAGTTAACGCGGTGTCCTAATTCTTGCAAGAGCCCTGATGGCTCACCAGTGATCTCCGGTCCAGTGATCGTCCAGGCCTCCGGTGGCGGAGTCCTGGAACGGCAACGGCATCTCTATCTTTGATCTAATGGACAAAGCATATTATTACTCGATATATCGATTTATATCGAGTAATATTTGTAAGGAAACAATATACATTTGGTTTTTGATCCCGTGCCTTCTCTTTCTCTCTCTTTCTCTCTGCCTGATCAATTTCTATGCCTCTACTTTGATAATAACCACATTGTTAAGAACTTCACTGTGAGAAAATCCTAATTATTTACCTTATAAACCGAAATAAGCAGGATGCAGGCCAAGCCGACGTGCACCACCGACACCACTGCGACGGAGAGGGCGATCTTGTACCAAATGGTGTACAAGTAGTCCTCGGCATCTTCGATGGTCCCGATATTCGCCTTCGCCTCGGACGCGAATATCGAGCAGATTATCATCAGCGTCAACGAAGCCAGCTGGAAAGAAAATCACATTAAATTATATATATATATACTCGAATGTTTCAATACACAAGAGTGCCTCAGGTGATTTTCTATGGCGGAGCAAGAATACTGACCCCCACGGGCGAGGTCGACCTGTCGTAAATGGCGACAAAACAGCCCTAACTACTTAGATGTTAGAGCCCCAAACCCGTTTGGATGTAAACCACTCTTGGTCTGTAAATATGACGCCATAATAACGTTGCGTTGTGCTCTGCTATTAATGACCCAGGTTCAAGTACCCCTACACGGACAGCAGGGTGTTCGGTAAGCGTCGCAAACATCCATATGCGACGGTAGCTGCTTACTATTAAGTGGGTCGCTAGCCTGTCTTCTATTCATGAGCAATAAAAACACATCACATCACTATTGCATTCCCTAAAAAAATATTAAAGACAAATATAATCAATAATTAAATTTTGCAGTATGGAATATGTAACTGATATAAATCTTCGATATAAATAAAATGATACAGGTCTGCAGTTGTGCGCGCATCTCGATAAAACTACTCGATAGATTTTTTCCATTAAATTTTCTGTTTTCCCTTATCTAAAAAAAGTTATTGCGATATCTTCATTTAATATAAAGTTTTAAGAAATGACGATTTTTATAAGCACTACGTGTTCAGTGATGTTTGTATTCTTGCCGCGGAGAAATGAGGCGAGCGGTGTAGCACGCAAGCATAGGAGAGGGTAAGTCTCTTCGTCGTGGGTCTTCTTCCTCTTTTCAGAGGGCCCTACCTGCCCGAGGCGAACCTCTTTACCTCGGCTTCGACTCGAAGGGTGACTACCCCTCGACGATGTGGAGTTGGCCACCGGAGCACGCACACCTACGTGAGTGGTGGGACCTCTGCCTCATGACGAAAACTTTGTTGATATACAAATATCAAGCAGAGGACGAAGTCGCGGTGTATCAGCTAGTCACTGATGTAAACAGTAAAAAGCTTTGGGCCGAGAATGCTGCCCTGAGGAAGCTTAACTTAAATTTCACATAGTTACAAAAATGCAATGAATTAAAAGATGGACCAACCAGATGTATGAAGCCGACGACCTTGGCACCGGCCTCGAGGCCCATGCACCAGCAGAACGATGTGATGTGTGGCATGCCCATGCTCAAATTCACTCTTTCACCTCCTTCCCTGGAAATAACCAACAAAATGAGATTTTACTCTCAGCAGCTTCTTCTGTTCTTCAATAATTATAGATTTAAATATACAAAAAACAATTAAGTGAAATCTCAAACAGGCCTCATTGGATACAGTGTAAACTCTACATAGTGAACTTTTATTTAAGGAAAAACTCCTTAAAACGTAAAAATTGCTAAAGTTAGTTTTACAAAGCTTCCAAATCTATAAAGATCTTTAACAAATTTACTGACGGTCGTTAATCATTGTTAAGGTTGTACTGAACACTACTATTGGAGTAATAAAAATGCGACAGGATTGTTTTATTTAAATACAACTCGCTGATTGTAATTACAGTAAATATGTGTGGTCTAAGTTAAGGGAGTCCGACAGATTTCGTGTTTAACCAGGAACCGACTTATATTTTTAAAATATTGATTTGTTCACTTAATGTTTATATGGTTGCCGATGTGGCTGACGTTTTGCAGATTAACGCTAGTCCGTAACTCAGCTATCCAATTTTTAACGGTCGACATGTTATAAGAGCAATGTCTGTAATCTTCTTTTCATCACAGTTTATATCTCATAATAAAAAGCTATGAAATCTAACCAGTGACCTTGCAGATATTTCGACGTGCGAATGTCGGTGCCTCAATGAGATCATCAGAGTTCCTTGAAGTCTGTAGGTCTGCATATTATCAACATTCCTAGCAACCAGTTAACGTGTAACGTAGGGGGAGCCTGATGGAGAGTGCCGCCTTAATTTGTGGCTACTGTTGAACGCAGATTAGATCATAACCTATTTTTTATTATTTCGATGATCTTCTTAATTAATTGCTTAAGGATAAAACTTATGAATCGTACCACACAAAATTTTTACCGTTAACTTAAAGGGCACATCATTTATAGCGCTGATCTTGTTCTATACAAAGGATGCTAAGTTATTATGGACTCGTAAACGCTCATACATATATACGAAACAGAGGATACCAGTAAACAAATGCTTGTAGCAAAATGAAACATAAACCAGATGCTCGGGCCTTAATGGTCTACTCATGGTAGAAGAATGCATCCAAAATAACATCATATTTTTCAACGATACAAAACATTATGAAACATGTTGGTAATATTAATTTCCGTTTTTTTTTTAACTATAACCAAAATTAAAGTTTTAACCAGATCAGGGACGTCTTGAAAAAAGGCCAGGTCAAGAGTACCCTAAACCGAAGGGCATGTATGAAGGGAATAATGAAAGTGGACGAAGCGAAACAAGTGTGTAAGGATCGTAGCAAGTGGAAAGAAGTGGTCTCTACCTACCCCTACGGGAAAGAGGCGTGATTTATATGTATATGTATGTATTTTTTTTTAAAGACAAAAGTGGGTAATATCCTAAAATAACAGTTTGATCGTAAATTCTTCGCAGTAATAAAAATGAGCCCAATGGCGTCGGCGAGGCCCAGCAGGACAAGTGGCCAATGTCATGCCAGATATAGCGTGTTATATCTCCGATAGCCAGCATGCAAAATCCAATTTCACACTATTCTTTTGGATAGGTGCCAAATCGCATTGGAAAATATGTAATGATTATTTAAAATCACGTATATAAATCAACTGCATTTAAATTTTTTGTACTAAAGTTTTAACAATTCATTTCCACGCGATGATTACTTTGTACGTAAATTTAATTGATCTGCAAAATTATAAAATACAGCAAACAGTATGTGAGACATTTGCAAGGTAAGTAAACAGTAACGAGTTCACGAGAACGGAGGTCACGAGTTTGATTCCCGTCGTGCGTCTAGGCGTTCATGTATAGATGATATGTATTTATTATCAAATGAAAAGTGTATAAGTAGTATATCAGTTGTCTTGTACCCATAACGCAAGTGCTACTACTATATTATAGGTATACTACTTACTTTAGAACTAGATGGCGCTGTGTGGATTGTCACAAAATATTTATTCAGAATTAATTAAATGTTTAGCAATTATAAAATTTGGTGAGCCACAAAAAAAACAGCATTGAAATAATTTGGTCGGCAAAGATTTTGTTTGCAATACAAAAAATCAGGCAGCAATCCTTGTTCCGCAAATAATTTTGATAATGGTCAAAAATTAAATCATAAATAGGCAGCTTACAATAACATGAGTTTGGATAATGAACATTTAGTCCCCAAAATAATTATTTGATCAGCAAGATTTAATTATTGATCAGCAGAGAAAACATGTCTACATGCAGTGTGTTTGATTGGTATGCACATTTAAAACATGGTGAGCAAAATAACTAATTGGATTGCGTTTTTGTTGAAAAATCGTCAATGTACGTTAAAAGTGCGTGGACTAAGCAGGCGCGTGACACGAGGAGCCAATCGCGTATTGTCATTCGATAATTATGCGGCGATCTTTAGCAGTCAAATTGCAGTGGTAACAACGTGTTTTAAAGAGATTTGTGTGATTTTTCGATTGTTTTACGAGTAAAATGAATAATAATTGTAATGAAGAAGGAATAAAAGTAGTTCTCGACTACGAATCGGATGCGGAATGCTGCATTGACAACGTGAAATCGGTGCCGGTGGCTAAGAAGAAACCAAAATTGTCTTTGGACTAGAAGTTAGTTCAAAAGTTTGATAACTTCGAACAAGCCAAAACATCCGTGAACGCTGAAGGTACTTTGTCCCAACATTATTGTCATCAAACAGATGAAGGAAAAAAGACATACTATAGTATACACCTATAGACACCTATAGACATATAGACACCTATAGGCGCAATAAGTTGCAACGTCGTGGTCCATAATGCTCCTCAAGAATGTATTTGTTATTCGAAAGCACCTCAGATTCAGTATTACTGTTCAAAACTAATGCTGATCATGACCATGATGAAAAAAAAGGAGTTTACCTCTTCGTACGGTTAATAATACGCTAATTTCAAGAACCTTTCTAATCGTTTCATAACTTTATGATTTGATCTCATTTACAATTATTATAAGAATTTTTGTTTATATTTAATTTTAAAACTCATTGTATAAGAAGTCGCTTTTTCAATTTCGATCTCGATTATAATTTTATTATAATAAAGATATAGCTTAAGTACATAGGTCCCTACTTAATTGTTTTATATTTTTTGATTTATCTCAATTTAAGAATAAAAAATATCTTTTATTAATTTACACTTCTATAAATAATACATACCCAAACAGAGAGTAAATAAATTAAATAATCTTTGTAAGGAATGCGCCCATTTTGCGCATGACAAGTAAAGTATTATTTCTATTTTTCTAAGCAACTCAAAATGAATTTTTTTGCTTACCCTCTGAGTGCTTACCAACATTTTATTAAACAGGAGCAGTTCATTGCAGCTTATATAATTAATATACTGTACAAAAATAATTACAGCCATTCAGAATGACATACATTGCTGACTGATTTTGGAATGTTTGCTGGCCATGAGTTGCTGATCAATTAGCTATTTCTGCTCACAGATTATATTTTTCTGCTCACAAAAATACGAATACTATGCTAACCATTTAAATAACACCCATATTTATTTTATTTAAAACTAACCGCTGTCCGCGACTTCTTTATTGATCTGCGGCCGGTAAAATGTATTCTTCAATTTCTAGAGAACGACATTTTACTGGGTAGAACCATTTTTTTATTACTGTAGGACAGCAGACAGGCTGACGGCCCGCTTAGAATTTAGCAGTTACCGTCGCCTATGGGTGTTTGCAACGCCAGTGGCATCGCGAACACGCTGTTGTCCCATAAGGGTACAGGAACTTGGGTCACTAATGCCGAAACACAACAAAAGATTCTTATGGCGGCATACTTAAGACCTAAGGTGGTCGCCATCCAGACGGACTTGAGGCCCTAACACGTAGCTAGGGTGGGTTGTTTTGTCGGCTTTTACGACAGGCCAACCCCGGCCACAGAGGTTAGTATTCTTTCTCCGCCCCTGCACTGATAAAAGCTATGGGATAGTAGCGTGTTTGCAGTGCCCCTAGCGTCGCAAACATCTATAGGCGACGCTAACTGCTTACTATTAAGTGGACCGCCAGTCTGTCTGCTGCTATTCCTTACCAATAAATAAAAAAACAACCCACCCTGGGTTGTTTTGTCGCCTTTTACGACAGGCCGACCCTAGCCGCAGAGGTTAGTATTCTTTCTCCGCCCCTGCACGGGGCCATATAATATGCCTGTTTTTTTTTTATAATAATATAAAAAAGTATGTAAACTCAAACTCATTTTTTTTTATTCATAATCTATTCATATATAAGAAAAATGGGGTTCCTTTGACGCACTATCACAACAAAACTACTAAACATATCGGGATGGGACTACTACCATTCGACGCGGAATTTTTCGTAGATGGTTATAGACTTTTCGATTTACTTTTTGCCTGTTATTCGACCAGCGGAGCGGACTAATCGGCTAGTAAGCTTATAAGAACATTTTCTTCATGTATAAATGACTAGTATTTATAATATGAGCTAAAGTTAGCATCCCTTCACAACGTGTTTGGCTGTTACGAGTAGAAGAAGCTGTAACAAACTCCCCAGCATCACGTCTAATTTTAATATATAAATATATATTTTTACTAGCTGTGCCCGCGACTCCGTCCGCGTGGAATAGTGACTTTGGGCAGCATTTTTATGATAAATCTTATGGTTTATTTTGGATTACAAACCCTACAATGTCCAGCCTAAGCTGAACCCTATTTCATATGATTGTTGATATAAATCTGAGGTCAACTTAAATTGGAATATAAAATTTTCGAAACTTATCATTATTACAAAAACTATTTTTTTTTTCTTAAATAAAAATAGTCTAAGTTACTCCTTGTTACATCAGCTATCTGTCAGTGAAAGTCCCGTCAAAATCGGTGCAGCCATTTCAGAGATTAGCCGGAACAAACAGACTGACAGAGAGACAGACAAAAATTGTAAAAAATGTTGTTTTGGTATACGTTTGGTACCGTGTATACGTCCGAATACACTTAGTAAAAAGCGGTTATTTTAATATTACAAACAGACCCTCCAATTTTATTTATTTGTATAGATGTATAGATTACTTATATTTTTTTTCAATTGAAGTAAAAATTTGAATTAATTTACGCACATTTATACTAGAGCATGCTGTAAATATATAAACCACTTAGTCTGAACAATACACAATGAAACATTCAACTAAAACTTGTTTCCCTATTTATAGACATATAACTGGCAGAGGAATGAAAAAAGCTGCACATATAAATAAAATGGACATTGTTCGCCGCCGAATTCTCCGTCTGAATTGTATTTACATAACAATGTATTGTTAAAGAAAGACTGCGAGAGACTTCGTGATTTACATTACATTGACGTCATGTTATTTTGAAGAATCAGGTTAGATCAACTAGGCCAGTATCTTGCTTTGTAAGAGAGGAGTAAACATTGTTGAAACAAAATATTTCCGTAATAATGTCACCTACTAAAGCAAAACATATGTTTAACATAAGAATATGGTTTTTTGAATAAATTTCAATTGCGTATTATCTATACATATTTGGCTCTTTTGGATGTCAAGATTGCCGACCCCTGAACTAGATTATCCATAGTAGAACTAGATTATCACTAGTGTCCATACTCCAACAACTAAAGATAAGGACGAGGCTTTCCACCATCTGTCTCAAGCGGATACTGGAGTACTTCGGCCACATTGCCCGAAAAGACAATGAGAACTTGGAAAAGTTAGTCGTCACCGTTAAGTCGAGGGCAGCCGATCGCGTGGCTGTAGTCCGACGCGTTGGTCGGATCAAGTTCGCACCACACTAGACACATCCGTCTACGAGGCGCTACACGGCGCTGAGAACAGGAAGCGGTGGAAAATAACCATACGTGATAGACTGGATGGTGTTGGTCACGACCCTCAGATATGAGGACTACGACTCGAGGAGGAGGAGGAACTAGATTATGAAGTCATCGTCGGAGCTCGTAAGAATAATTACTATTATTCTACCAGCTTCAGGAACCTATTGTGGGCAGTAGCCCAGTAGGTTCCTGAAGCTGGCTAAAGGCAATGTTTTTAATGAGGTTCTGATTTTAATGCTAGATGATTGAAATATAATATAGACCATAATTATTCTTTTTTCTTTTGCTGAGCTTACTTAGTAGGAAGCAGTTACCGTCCCCTATGGATGTTTGCGACGCTAGGGTAAGGTGTACTATACAGTGTACTATTTTTTGTTCAAAAAGAGTACACTGAAGTGAAAGCACTTAGAGTGAAAAAAAGAATAAAAAACGATAAAAACTTTATTTTAGATACCATCTCTTTTCACAAATGTAATTTTGACGCTGGACGCTGTTAGAAAAAGAGGTCTGTAATATCTATCTATCTCTCCACTCTCCAGGTACATAATACGGCCTCTCAATTGTGCCGGAAACGGCAGCCATATATGTGCGCGCGAAATTCAAATCAATGTCAAACTCGTGTCTGGTGTTTGCCCTGTCCTCTGACGTACCGGAAACGGCAAGCAATATGCGCGCGTGAAATTCAAATCACTGTCAAAATAATTTTAATTATTTAATTATTAAAATTGAAATAAATTAATCTAAAAAAATGTTTTAGAAATACAAATGAGTATAAAATTATACAAATGAGTGCTTTCAGAGTACAGGATTTGAAAAGAGTATGGTTTGTGAAAAAAGAGTACAAAACTCAGTAAATGAGTATAGTTGGTCACCTTACGCTAGGGGCACCGCGAACACGCTGTTATCCCATAGGGGTACAGGAACCTGGGAACCTGAAATCACTTATGCCGGAACACAATGCAAGGTTATTATGGCGGCATACTTATACACCAGGGCTTCGACTGTATTCCTCGCGCGATAATCTGGTGGGCATTGCGGTCCAAAGGGATTCCAGAGGCCTATATTGGGATCATCCGAGACATGTACCGTGATTCCGATTCCGTAGTTCGGACCGCTGTTGGCGACACAAAACCTTTCCCCAACACCGTCGGTGTGCACCAAGGATCCGTCCTTAGTCCGTTTCTGTTTAGCGTGGTATTAGACGTATTGTCAGACAGCATCAGAAACTCACATGAGCAGCCCTCGTGGCTGCTCATGTATGCTGATGATATCGCGCTGGCAGATTCGGACAGGGGTAGGCTGGTGCGACGTGTGAAGGTGTGGAAGGAGTCGCTTGAGAACGGTGGTCTGAAGCTCAATGTGGCGAAGACCGAGTACTTGGCCTGTAACTCCACAGATCCCACACCCGTACGCATAGACGGCAACACGGTCGAGCGCACGGACCATGTGAAATACCTGGGATCTGTGTTTCATGCGTCTGGTGACATCGATTGCGACGTCAAGGCACGCATTGCTGCCGCGTGGGCCAAATGGCGTGAGGTAACTGGTGTCATTTGTGACCCCAAGATGCCGGTAAAGTTGAAGGGACAGGTCTATAAGACCATCATTAGGCCTGTCCTTTTATACGGCTGTGAAGCGTGGCCGGTGTTAGAGCGACACAAGCAAGAACTGCGTGTCACGGAGATGAATATGCTGCGGTGGATGTGTGGAGTGACGCGGAAGGACCGCGTTAGGAACTCCCGCATCAGCGGTAGTCTTCGTGTCCGTGACATTGCAGATAAATTGCAGGAGTGTCGGCTCCGTTGGTATGGCCATGTTTTACGGCAACCGGATGCTAACGTGGGAAACAAATGTCTGGCCATGCCGCCTCCGCCAGGCCCCGGCAGGAGGGGTAGACCCAAAAAGTGCTGGCTTGACGTCGTAAAGGATGATATGCGTGCCAATGGGCTCACTACCAGGGATGCTGAAGATCGCGCGAAGTGGAGTAGAAAAAGTCGGAAAGCGGACCCCGGGCACCGAAACGAAAGTTTGGGTGGCGACCGGGACTAACGCTAGGATGATGATGATGACTTATACACCAGGGGCGGTGCCGTTCAGACGGGCTGAAGCCCTGCTATGTAGCTAGGGTTGTTTTGTCGCCGTTTATGACAGGCCGACCCCGGCCGCAGGGGTTCATATTTTTACTCCACCCTTACACAGAGTAAACATTATTTTCATGCAACATTTTATTCTTCAACTGGTATGCGCGTTAACTGATCAATTGTTCTAGCAAGCAACTTGCATTATGTACCCAGGTGTAAGACGCAACCATTTTGCCATATAGCGTATATATTCGGCATATAGCGTTCGCCATATAGGCTCCAGTAATTATGGTAGAAGAACGTATCGTAATGACCATGCTTATCGAGTTCTCATTTGAACCTTTTTGGATCACATCTTGTTAATGAAAACAGTGTTAGGACTAAAATGCACAAAATGGATCTATATGCCCCTCAATTTTTTTTTGATGATGATACCATAATCACAAAACCCCAGATGATGAAGGAAAACATAGTTCCTTATGTATATAGTAAGTCAAGAAAAAAATATGGAAAAAATATATTTCCTTGTACTGCAAACTTTGCCAGTTTAGTAATCTTTTGTCAACACTGCATTATTGCTGCTTGATACAGTTCATGCAAACATATGTATGTTTGCATCAAAATATAACACAACCAACATGTAAGATATATCCTAGGTATTTAACCTTGTCCATGTGCACCACTAAGTCATTGGATATAATGGTTACAAGTTAAATCTTGAATTTTACCATCATCCCAGCTGTAAGTTACATATAAACTCTCTTATAATGAGTATTAAAATGAAACTAGGTACTGCACTTGTCATCACAAGCAACATAATAATTATAATATTTAAAAATGTACTTCTTATTAGTGGAAACTATTAATATTTGTATTTTGTATGTTACAACTATTAGACTTAATAAGAAATGAAAATTACTTGTATTTTTTAATGCTGTAGGACAGCAGACAGGCTAACGGCCCACTTAAAATTTTGCAGTTACCATCATCTATGGGTGTTTGCAACGCCAGGGGCATCGCAAACACGCTGCTGTCCCATAAAGGTACAGGAACTTGGGTCACTAATGCCGAAACACAACACAGTGTTATCATGGCGGCATACTTAAGACCAAAAGCGGTTGCCATCCAGACAGGCTTGGGGCCCTACCATGTAGCTAGAGTGGATTATTTTGTCGCCTTTTACAACAAGCCAACCTTGGCCGCAGAGGTTAGTATTCTTTCTCCAAACCTGCATGGTAAGAGTACATATAAAAAATAATTGCAATGCAAATTTATGTAATGCCACCAGCCTTGCATTTTCAATTTGAGAGATCTTGTTAAGCTTTTTACTTCTATTTATTTTGTTTTCACTTTTATTATTCTGATACCATAGGGATTTTAATTATTTTCAACTTTACATGTTTTTAATGTTTATGATAATCTATATATTAGAATCTTAAATTTTACAAAATATCTCTATAAATCTATTGGATACCATCTTGAATTTTTATGAATTACAGAACACAAGCCCTAATATGTTAACTAGCACTCATACTTACGATTCTAAACTAATGATGCTAGTATTGTGTAGCATCCACAGTTGTGTGTAGCATACAAAGTTTATATTATTGAAATAAACTCTTTTAATGGAAGATGTCAAAGCCAAAGCTATACATGAATGCTTAAACCATGGTACATGGTATTGCTAAATGTACACATGCCAAGTTTTTACTGATTGTATATTCAGGCAATTAGCTTTGGACAAGTCTAGCAGGTATACCATCCATTCCTTGTAGGAGCAATTTGCAACAATGCTAGTCTTTATTATTTACATATACTACCTAGATTTAATCTTTACTAGCTGAGAACCGAGACTTCGTAATTATTTGCACACACCGCTGCCTCACTTCTCTGTGGCAATAAAAACACATCACTGAAAGGACCACACAATTTTGGTAAGTACTCTGGGAGTGCTTACAAAAGTCGTTGTTTTTTAAAACTTTAAAAAACAATATATTAAATGAAGATATCACAATATTTTTTTTAGATAATGTCGAAATTTATAATATATTAAACTTAACTGTAATATATTAAATTTAATTAAAACCTATCCAGTAATTTTGCCATGATGCACACATAACTGCAGACCTCTCTCATTTTATTTATATATATTTTTTTATTTAATTTGAAATCAACTTTTATGTATTTATGGGTTAATAATGTAACTGTAATTAAATAAATTATACTATAATTAATATTAAATATAATACTTTACAATTGAGAAGTATTAATGTAAATAAACACCTTTTCACTAACACTATTCTTATTTTTGTTTAAATGATTTTAATAATGTTTGTATTTATTCAAAATGTTTGAATGTTTATGTACATATTTCTAATATTACTTATTCACAATATATACAAAACTTATAATAGAAATACCTTTAACATATGCACACCGAAGCTAAAAATTCCTAGACTACTTATTATTCTCGCAGCATTACAGCGATGTGAAAACCTACTGTCTGTCTGTTTTAGTTTATTAGCTTTGACCTTGAGAGCTATTATGATTACAATTAAATTATACGCACCACGAAAAATCCGCAACTGTTTCCAACCACCACTTTATAAGTATTTTACTGAAATATATATAGGCAAATTGTTGTTATGTTCACTAATTAAACTAACACCGTGTTCCCATGCGCTTTTCCACTATTACGTCATAAGCGTATAGGATAGGATAGGATTTTTGTAATGAGGAAAGTGCGCAAACCAAACAAGAAATAACGATAACAAAGTGAAGTCACAATGACAGACAAACGTCAAACGGTGCTAAACATATACAAAAAATTACATATTAGTGCACTTATAAATCGATATTTCATAAAAAAAATCGATATATGTATGTGGTAAATCGCTCAGTTCGATATTATAGAATTATCTAGTATCGAACTAATTCATCCAATGTGTCAAATGTGGCGAAAAATTAGAAACACATTCTGTTCCTTGTTTCATACTGATTCCTTTATTTACTGGCCACTTGAGTGAAAATAAAATTTATGTCTTATTTATTTAAAAATTACTAGCCATCGCAATAACTTTCTTAACATATTTTACCCTATTAGTTAATTCCTAAGTTTAAAAATACTGCTATAACAAGGTAATCCATTAGTGCACTGCATTTATTACAACCTCGGTGGCGTAACGAATAACGCACGTCGATACGCTCGCGGAGGTCACGGGTTCGATTCCCGTCTCGCGTCTGGGTGTTTATGTATAATATGTATTTATTTACAAAAAAAAAGTATATAAGTAGTATATCAGTTGTCTAGGACCCATAACACAAGTGCTACTTAGTTTGGGACTAGATGACGCTGTGTAAATTGTTACAAAATATTTATTATTATTTATTTATTATTATTATTTGAAAAACTTTCAGTTAAAGATGTACATAAACGCACTCTTACCGAGATTGACAATCGAATGGGTACTATTGAACAGGTATCATCATTAGCAATTGTTACAATATTGGTCACAGATTTATCAAAAGTATCAATACATATTTGTACGATATATCCAAAGTTACGGTAGAGTCGAATCGAAATTTCGTTATATCGAAAAAAATATCGATATATTTTTACATGAACATCCCAACTATGCTTACAAGTGACAGCCACATATCCAGTGTTGCCAATTTAAAAAAATTAGAACGAAATAATTTATGTGTCCCCGTTATTTGTAATTTTAATGAATTCCGGATTACCTATTTTTTTTTTCATTTATAAAGGTACTTAAATTATTTCGTCTAAAAATAAATAAACTTAGCTAAGAAAAATAAACAAAAACTTAATTGGATTTACGTTTTACGCGTAGATTATTTAAATTTTTATTAGTCTTTTTACTTAGAGAATTAAACCAACGTTTAATTTTCTAAGTCTTTTTACTTCTAAGTCTTTTTAGCAAGCTTTTTGAGAAAATCCATAGGCAAATCTGTCTAGCCTCGATTTCATACAGAGATTTTCTCCGCTTATCACTGATATTTTTTCTTTATTTTATTGCTGTAGGAGAGCAGGTTCGTTGACGGCCCACTTAGAATTTAGTAGTTACCGTCGCCTATGGGTGTTTGCAATACCGAAAACGCTGCTATCCCATAACGGTACAGGAACATCTAGTCAGGTCATAAATTCTGTCACATGTTTAATGTAAAATAATTGTAACAAGTTTATTCATTATGTAACTATTTATATACCAAAATGAACTTAACAAAACATAGATTCTTATGACATTAAAGTTTATTCAAAATGACCTCCGTGATTTTGAATACAAGCCTTCAATCTGCGCGGCCAGTCCTCTATCGCAGCACGAACGAGGTCCATGTCAATATCGGCGGCTGCCTTAATCAAGGATGTCTTGAGTGACTCCAAATTGGGATGAGGCTTTGAACACGCCTTTTCCTCCAAGTTTTGCCATATCTTGTAATCTAACGGATTCAAATCTGGACTGGAGGAGGGCCAGTCTTCGTGCCGGATGAAGTCGATTTCACGCGCCGCCAGCCAGTCTTGTGTGCTCTTCGCTCTATGAGCTGGCGCCGAATCTTGTTGGAATACCCAGTGCCTGTTATTGAACATGGTATGAGAAACAGGTTCCACAAGGTTCGTTAGGACTGTATTTTGATACACAACAGCATTCGTTTTTACACCTTTCTCACAAAAATGTACCTCTGTTAAGCCCCAATAAGAAACTCCCAACCATACCATGAGCGAGGATGGAAAATGACCTCGTTGGACACGCGGAATACGGTTGCTCGCTTCTTCACTACTGTGTGCGTACACCTTATCATTTTGTTTGTTGTAGCTCTCTTCTACGGTAAACATTTTTTCATCCGAAAAAAGAATTTCCCGATATTTTTTTCCCGCGTACCGCTTCAACAAAGCGCGGCATCTCTTCAGTCTCAGGTCCATTAGACGAGCATTCAAACGATGTCCTGTTTTTCTTCGATATGCCCGAAGCCCTAAGTCTTCATTTAACACCCTTTTCACCGTGGTTCTGCTTAACCCCATCTGAAGGGCCAACAGTTTCTGCTTACGTTTGGGATTTCTTTGAATTCGTGCCTTCACAGCTTTTATCACTGCTGGAGTCCTAACAGACCGAGGGCGACCACTTCTTGACCTGTCATCTACACTAGAGTCTTCATTGTATCGTTTGATGGTACGATAAATGAATCTTTTGGTTATATTCAAATTTTTCAGTATGTTAAAAATTTGAATTGGCGCGTAACCGCAACGATGCAACGCAATAACTGCAACACGGTCTTCTTTAAGCGTCCACTCCATATTTAAAAAATGAGTAAAATTCTAAAAGTATACATTTTTATTTTCATGAACAATTCGAGATTCGAATTCAATAAACTTTTTTGTGGCCAGCATTCTAAAAGAAAAGTTTTTACTGTGTGACAATACTTATGACCTGACTAGGTATATTATGTCACTAATGCCGTAACACATTTGAACAATTATCACAGGACTTAAAGTGGTTGCCAACTTTGTACAACAAACGTCGAACCTGTACGATATATTCCCATTTAATGACTTGCGCACTGACGCCCAGCTCATCGGCCAACTCATTCCTACCTACGTTTGACTTCCAACAACGGCTGCGATTTCAGGGGAGTATCTCGCCAGGAAAGGAAGGCAATTATAAAAAGCGCTGACAAAAAACACGACAAAGTGAAAGCTCAAATTTCAAACGGTTAAAAGAGTTAAAAGAAAAAAGACTTATAATAACTTAACGAAATATAACTAAAAGAAGCTATAAATCGATATTACTTATCCTAGGCCTAAGCCTTTGCTAACAAAGCTAGATGTCACCAACCAACCCAAGTCATCACTTATGTCCCTAGAGTCAATCTTAGAGACCATAATTATTATGTACAATGCAATGCACATTATTGGTTAAAAGAGTATTAGCTACGCAGATTTTTGACTGTGGCGGTCGTTAAAACTGATTATAGTTGAGCAAGGTCACTCCTGAACACGACTGTGAAAAAGCAAACACTTAAACAACTGTTTTTTTTATTAACAAGATATCATAGAAAAATAAATTATCGGAGATCACAGATTTAGTTATTTAAATTATATCCATTTATCACATTTCTTTATTATAACGCATGATCTTCAGTTTTCACGGCATTGTACAATCTAGCCGAATGCTGAAACCTTCTCTCATCTTTTTCATACATTATTTGTTTGTGTCGACTGTGAACAATGACAATGCAATATACGGACATACCTGAAAATATTAAAATTATATTGACTGTGGTCATAATGTTATCTACACTGAATCGTAGACGTGAACGCTTTGGTGGGAGTTTAAATAGTGGATATCTCTTTCATAAAAGTTCTATTAAAAAAAAGACGCGAATAAAAAAACATATTCACTGTAATGAGAAATAATTGTTTTTTTAAGATTTCTACTAAAATTTTCAATATTTAAACATGATTTATGAAACAATAATCATTTCTATCACCTTTATTTTTTTGGTCTCAGGGACCCTCAACCCGGGGGGACCGAGGGATATGTGGGACTCCGGGAAAGATGTTCGAACATCCGACTACCCACTAAAAAACCCCGCTGTTGTCTTATCGCCTACGCCCGGGCCCACGGATATATTGCCTGCCAATCTCGTGGCCCGGGCCGGCGCCAGCCCGCCCTTTGTCTTAAGGCGGGCCCCTTCTTAAGGGTTGGCGCCAGGGGGTCAGGCTTTTGTCCCTCCGGCGCTCTCCTGTAATAACTCTAGAAGTTGAGGAGGGCCACGGAACAGCACGCAGCCCTCACCCTTGCGGCAATAGTGCAGGCGGCGGGTCCTCCCCCGAGGGTCCGCCCGCGGCCGCTTTTTACGGCGGCCGGAGGTCGTTAGTTGCCCGAAATATATGTTGATTTATATAAAAAGGAAACATTAATATTAATTTAATTTGTTATAACCATATTATTAATTAAAGTTTAAGTTTTATACCTACTGTCTGCTTTGTGTAGGAATTGAACCCAAAAACAAGAGCCTACATATAATCGTTTAACACTGATGACCTATGTTTCCGAAAGTCACATTTGACTATTGTGACTAGTTTGCCCCAAACGTTGATATATAAATAGCGCTATCGTTACATTATTTTAATATAAATCACTTAATTAAAAAAATTGCTTGTTATGAAATTTTTCATAAGCATGTTTTTACTCGATATCTCAAAGTTCAACTTTTTATACATAGCAGATATTGGTTTGACAACGACGGTATACCTAGTACCCATAACACAAACACTAAGCTACTTACTGTGGAACTCGACGACGCTTTGTGAATTGTCTCAATATCTACTCATGTTTATATTTAAACAATTTATTATAGTTTCTCCGTGCAGGGACGGAGTAGGAATACTAACCCCTGAGGCTCTATCTACGTGGTAGGGCCCCAAGCCCCTTGACCTATAAGTATGGTGCCATAATAACCTTGTGTTGTGTTCCAGCATTAGTGACCCTGGTTCCAATACTCCTATGGGACAGCAGCATGGTCGCGATGGCACTAGTCGCAAACATACATATGGGACGGTAACTACTTATTATTAAGTGGCCTGACTTACTGTTCCTCAACAATGAAACAAAAACAGAAATACGAAATTATTTATAACGTACATGCTCGTCCTAAATGTGCTACTATTACTATAATCTCCACTTCCAGCAGCTCCCCCGTATCCTGCAGTACCACACTGATGCCAGTGAGGCACATCACGAAGAATATTGCGGTAATAATGCCCGTTACTATCGTCCAGGGTAAAGTTAGAGAGGCTAGTTTCTGAAATCAATCAATAAAAACACCTTTACTATCTTAGTGTTTACTCACGGTCCGCGATTCGTATTATTATCTATTTATAGGAATTACATTATATTTCTTCGGGTGCTCTTTTAGCATATGAGCCGTGTCTCTAGATATCCTAACACGAATCCGGCCACCTGAGAGACCATCTCAATCGATGTCGTCGTTGCGGTTTTCAAATTCATAAGCCCAAATCCACTATTTTTTTTATATTTATCGTTTATATTTCTATCAGGAATGTGTAATGAGGATATAATTTTTGAAATAAAAAAATAATAATAAATTCATCGGTGAGTCTTGGTTGGAATCTAATTTTAATTAATTATACCAAATCCATGGATTTCACTATCTAAAACTAATAGTGGTCACAATAACTAAAATCTATTTCATGACATAGATAGATAATACTTTATTGTCACCAACTTAACCTAAATGCATGTAATGTTAAATTCTTATGAAGTGTACTATTACTAAAATATGTGGTTGACGTGGCGAGATGTGCGGGTTTTATGATCGACTGACTGCCAATAAACTTAAATTTCTTAACAAAAATTTGACAAATGACGTTGGTTGAGTTTGGTAGCTTCCGACTCCATAAAATAAAGATTCTGATATAAATTCTAATTTGATTGATAGGTTCGTTTGTCCTAGCAGATGACAATCATATGTTCTTACCTTGTAAGCTGCTACTATTAGGAGTATTGAGCACAGCAAGTGAATTCCACTGACTGTGGCTGCCGTTGTGTATAACGCTAACTTATGTACTGAGACTTGGCCCTTTGAGGCCAAGGGCGCTAATGTGACTAGTAAACAATAAACTGTCAGTTCTATAAGAGCCCATATCTGAAATTACAATGAAATATAACAATTAGTATGAAAAACATTTACATGTAGTTTATTTTATAGTAATTTTCATTAGATTAGTGATGTTTTGTAATAGCGACTTTGAACAGAATTATTTCTATATATATATATATATATATATATATATATATATATATATTATGGGATAAGCTATGTTTAAAACTGCATGTTGCTTGCATGTAGTGTCGCAAACATCCATAAGCGACGGCTACTGCTTACTATTAAGTGGTCCGTCAGCCTATCTGCTGTTCCTCAGCAATAAAAAAATGGGTAAATTATCAATGGCCACTTAATAAATTGGACTACCATTGCAGCATCGTTTGTACCATTCAAAGGAATATAATATTGTCACAATAAGAGTGACTTACAATAAAACGGGCTCTCTAATTCCGTTCTTTAGATGTTAATAAATATATTATTCCGTCTACTAGATTGCAGGCAGCAAATATTATTAGGTCTATTATTTTCTATTCTATAGTCTAATTTTTATCTCGCCACTCAAGGACACTTATAAAATCAGGCTTCAAAGCAAAACTATTCAATATTATTTATATGTAAAAAGATTATTAATTGTCCATGGTAAATAAATACCTGTATTATTTATATACGCACCTGATTTAATTTTAATAGCAATGTTATATACGAATATTCCTATAATTATTAATGGATGGCGTTAAATTTAAAAACGATGTAAAAGTAAACAAAAGGAAGAAACGACATGTCACCACAACCTATTAGAAATGTTAGAAACCTATAGAATGGATCTTCACGGGCTCCTTAAACGATAAGTATATATTTTGAAAACAATTCTGTAAACAAAAGCGTCACTGCAGAAACAGTTTCTGAGAATAGAACACGTCAATTCATTATTTCATGATAAATAATCAGAATTCAATACAGACATTATGTAAGATAGTAATACATGAATGACATATAAACATTTAGAAGGATATATTGTTGATTCATCGATGTGTAACATACTTACTGAGTAAAGGTATCCGATAATCAAAGTTCCGGTTTGTAAACTTGCACAGAAACAACATGTATTCACTATTGGCACTCCCATTGCACGTAAAAATAAACCTACAGCTACTTTTAATGATGATCCTTGTATTTATAAAGATACATGAATTAAATACGTTTAAACCGTTTCAAGGGTAAATTATCACTACAGTACAGTGTGATAATGTCGGTCAAGATTTTGCTACTGATAACAATTACTGCTTCATCTTATCGAGTGACGATAATCGAGATCGTGGACTAATGAACAATGCTGAATGTAATTCTAGTTATTACGTCGAGTCTCACTGAATTGTTTCCTTAATGACTCATGGGAGAAGTTTCAACATTTCTTCAAACTGGTAAAAATTCTTAATAATACATATCTTCAAATAAGTATTATTAAATATTACTACATGTTTTTACCAATACATAAAACTTTTAATTAACACTGACCGTGTGATTTACATTTTATGAGCTGTAGGCTGTAATGCATTAGGACCTGGAGGTTCCGGATTCCATTTCTAATAAATTTAATGATGTAATGATTATTGTGATTCGCTAGCTGATTGTCGTATATATCATGTATTTACATATTATATTAAACTTTCCAATTTCACTGTTGATAAATTTTATATATGAAGCAATTCACTGTTCTCTTCACTGTTCGCAACATTATGAAATACTATAGTTCCTGAATCAGAATATATGAAAAGTTTTCTAAGTAATGACGTAATATTGACAGTACAATTTGTACCTTGGCCACGATATTTTAGAAACTGGTAAACAAGCGTTTCAGTCGAACACAATCCTTATCAGGCCGATATTTTATAATGAACGCAATCAGTTCGTGAAGACATTCCGAAAGAGTTACACTGCCACTGCCATTGGTTCCTCAAGATGTGTTTGTCATTGAATAATTGCTGTTTCTGCATAAATTTGAGTGCTGGGGCCAAGATCATCAGTGTTGTGTCTACAGTGAGTGACTTTTAATTAATTTCGTGAAGAATATTATTGCCTCTTTTGCACCAGCACATTATAGCTATCACATAGAAACCAAAACAACACTTTATTTATCAGATATAAAGTGTATAATAATCTTATTAATTATAACTACATCAAGGGTAACTATAGAAACATTTAAAGTAGAGTGCGACAACGTAAGGATTTTACACTAAGCCTTTCTCATGAATTAAGGTGCATCGAGGTATAAGCAAAGGCTTTTTGCGTGGTCCTTCTGCATCTGTAATTGGGATAAACTGCTATTTAATGGAAGGATAACATGTAAATAATTCGATTCTAATAACTAAATAAAGAGACACGTTATTAAAAAATAGAGTAATACTACTAGGTATAGTAGCTTATGAAAATTGATACAATATCTAGAAATCGATGTACATCTTGTAAATATATAGATATCATTAATTGATAACAAAACGCTATCTTCATTCATGGCTCGTGTAAATCCCCAACACTAAATATGACATAATATCTGCCATAATTGCAACGGAATTTCCTAGAATCATAGGATTCCTCGTGGTACAATCCTGTGCCTTCTGAGCCCCCTAACCAGGAGCAGTCTCCCCACTAAGAATTTCATACTCTAGCAGTCATCTAACGTCCTACCTATACCACACGAAAATGTTGTTATTCATTACCGCTGATAGAATCAGCGGACTAGAAAGATTCTAGTCGCTTATAATAGTTGATCAATTTAAATAAACAAGTTTATGAATCTGTAATGGAAAATTTTCTCCCGTAGTTGATAATGTGGTTCCGTATGTGCATTGTCTGGTGAAAAATCGCCTCTGAAATTTGAAGTTACTTATTTATTTTTTACAATTCCACCAAGTCTAAACTAGAAATCGACAACATATGTACTTAAAGAATTTGTATTGTTTGTATAGAAAATAAATCAAAGAGATCATCATCATCATCATCCTTGCGTTAAATCCCGGTTACAGCCCAAACTCTCGCTTCGGCGTCCGGGGTCCGAAAGAGATCATCTTAACTGAATCCACAAACGTAGTCTTATGTGTAGAGAAGCCGATAATCTTGAGAGAAACAAAAATTGAATACATTTTGAATTAAGGTGCACTTGAATTATATTTATAGGAATGCACAAAAATGTGCCTGCAAGCCTGCAACCATGGATCATAATCCAGGGTAGCTCCGTAATAACGGAGTTTGACATTCTCACCTTATTGTAGTATATTCTTTCTTCGTCCCAAAAATAGTAAGACATATTTGCGCCACAGTAGTATAACAACCAAACTAACAATTTAAATAACTCTACATCAAGCGAGTCCTTGAAAACGTTACATAAGTTCAGACTAAAACACAAACATGGATTAATTCGATAACTGCCCACCAGAGATAATGCATAAAATACCTTTCTAATGATATAATGGTATCATTACTTATTTAGTACAGAAATACTATACTATATAATCACGCCTCTTTCCCGTAGGGGTAGGCAGAGACTACCTAGTTTCCACTTGCTACGATCCTTACATGCTTGTTTCGCTTCGTTCACTTTCATTATTCCCTTCATACATGCCCTTCGATTTAGGATACTCTTGACCTGGCCTTTTTTCAAGACGTCCCTGATCTGGTCTCGAAACGTCCATCTAGGTCTACCCCTTCCAACACTTCCATTCACACTCGCCTTATACACTTTTTTCATTGATCGTTCTTCATTCATTCTCTCGACATGGCCAAACCATCTCAGCATACCTTCTCAATTTTTGTCACTACATCTTCTTTCAGTCCACAACGTTTCCTTATCTCACTATTTCTTACGGAAATCACGTCCTTATTATCACAAGTTCATTGTACTAAGTTAATAAATTATACATCTACAATTATACATCGATATACGACAGTAACTGCTTAAGTGGACATTAAGTGGACCATCAGCCTGACTCCTGTTGTTCAACAATAAAAATGCATATAAAATATAATAATGCTAATAATATTTCTATATACTTTAATTCTTCTCTGAACTATTTTTAGAAAAGAGTGCAAGTGTGTGACATTAATCGAACAATAATACCTTTGTTATTATGTATTAAAATAATTATTTTTTTTATAATGAAGAAATTAATAGACAATAAATTTTAACGGCAGTCCGAATAAAACATGTCATCTTTATTGCTTAAATTTGTCACCGCTAATATTAAATACATTAGATACTAATAATAAAGGATTATTTGACACAGAAGTATTATTAGAGCCCTAACCCAAAATAGTATCAAAAATTAAGTATCAAATAGAGAACTTAAATTACAGTATAACTATGTTTTCTTATCTATTTAATCCAGCTATAAATTCTGTCACGATGAAAAATGTATTTTTTGACGTTATCTTGGGATTACTCAACGACAACTGATGTAACTTTTATACTGTACATTTGTCTATCCTTTAATTTCTTAGGCGTAATTTTCAGTAACTAGTAAAGGAATTATATCCATAACTTTGTTTTCTCCGTGCATTAGTGCAATATTGACCTCTGCAGACGGGGGCGATCTGTCGTAATGACCTCAAAACAATCCTGGTTAGGTGTTAGGCTCGTTTTACTGGCAACCATATCTCGTGTCTAAATACGCCACCATAATAACCTTATGTACCCAGGTTTGAGTTTCTCTAGAACCTTAATCACTTATGACCATATACTAACCAGTGCCTCGGACGTCACAAGAATCTGTGAGTGGGGGTGGGTCGTCGGCCTGTCTGCCATTCTGCGGCAATAAAAAAAATTGTTTATAGCTTTATCTTTAAGAATGTAGATAATAAGGCTATTGAAATTGAAAGCAACCATTAGCAATAGTCAGTTGAGTAGAAATGGAAGTTCAAAGTTCTATTTATTTTGCGACTATTAATTATAGGAATTACAGGTTACAAAAGATCAAAATTTAAGAATATTCTGTATTCTGCCATGTGCGTTGCTTACAACACTATTTAAATTATAAATTTTCAATTATATTACTTAAGAATTGTTCAAATTCCATCGAGATAAAAGAAAAAAAAACAAATAAATGTAAAAATAGAAATTAAGAATGCGAATGACACAAAATATAAATTATATATAATAAATCTATCTTATATCGTTAAACGAGCAATTCTTGTATATATATATAATTGGAATCTCGGAATCGGCTCCAACAATTTTCATGAAATTTAGTATACGGGGGGTTTCGGGGGCGATAAATCGATCTAACTAGGAATCATTTCTAGAAAATGTCAAAAGGTGGCGTTTGAGTAGTCCCAATTTAAACTGGAAAATGACTCTTCCTGACATCTATCGGCGAATAATAATACTATTTTTTTAAATTGCTTTAACGACACAACAACACTAAAGCTATTCCAGCAGATGGCGTTGTTAAGTAACACGAAGTCAATGAGTGTTTGCTTTGAGGTTAGACTAAGAAAATCAATTGTTAATTTCCAAAAACACAATTTATAAAAAAAAAAAAATACCAAGCAAAGCTCGGTCATCCGGATATTAATTATTATACATGATATACAAAAATTTAAAATTTGCAACTAAGAAATTCATTTTTATGCACTCTTGCGTCGTATTGCACTGTTACTCGTACAGAACGACGAATATAGATGTGAATTATTGTACCGTCTACTATTTAATGTCATGAACAAATGTATTTTTTGGCAAACATAGCACTTCTAGTACTAATTAGTACTGGTAACTCACTAGTACCACCTGCTCCGGGAAACGCTGTTAACAGCAAGCTTCATTTCAGTTGTCATCAGCAGTCTTGCTCATGCTGTACGGCACTCCAGCAGCATTAAATTATTCTTTGAAACCAGAGAGAAGGTACTTCTATGGAGCGGTGGCAGTCTCTTCATTACTGCAGATGGTCTTCGGTTGTTTCCTCATACATGGAACATTTAGGGTACGAATTATTTTATTATATTATGTGGTTTGAAAGGCGATAAGGCAACCACCTCTAGCTTTCAAACATGCCGCCATAATGACTGTGTTGTGTTCCGGCATTAGTAAACCAGGTTCCATTACCTCTTCGAGACCGACAGCGCGTTGGTAATATCTCTGGTGTTGTAAAGGTCTATAGCCGATGGTGACTACTATCGGGTGGACCATCTGCTTGTCTGATATCAGCTATAAACCAAGGATAAATGTTGGCGTCCAACGTGGTAATGTACCTAGCGTTTTGGGAACGTTTCCGGCCGAAAGCGATTTGGAATCAATTTATTATTTATAATTTTCCAGTTTTTGGTTTCTTTCCTTTTTATTTGTTTTTTATGTGTAATTTTAAAATTAATTTAAACATTCTTAAGTTAAGAATAAGTCTCTTCAACACAACTAGACCTTGTCGTTATTAATTTTACACGTACTATAAGTTATATAACCTATAAACGCGAACCCTGACTGTGATTATAAAAACAAACAAAAGCGAATTAAAAATACGAGGTCTACAATTTTGCAACTAACACTACATTTATTTTTGTTATTAGAATCGTTCAACGTTCACTTATAATTATGTATACTAAATTTTCCCCTAGTTATTTAAAATCTACCCCCATAAGCTTGTGATAAATCAGCTTGACTGAGCTAAAGCTCAAGATCATTATTAGATAAATATAGTTTCATCAAATGAAAAGGTGGCATTTTTATGTCAAAATTGTCTTCGGACTATTTTATTAACACAAACTCAAAATATTGGAAATAGCCATGAAGTTTGATTTTCTGTGAATAAATAAAATAATGGAATAAGTGCAATAAGAAGAAGAAATAATATAAAATAGAAGGTAAAAAAGAAGATACAGGATAACCCATTTGTAACAACATTTAAGTTGTATTTTTATCATAATGCGATTAACGGAGAATTATATAGAGTATTAATTAAAAAGTGACGTCACTGTATAAATAGGTGTGGTTGATAGAGTTAGTAGAGCATGTTAAAAGTCATAAAATTCATATGGAACCCACAGAGATAAATAAAATTACACTGTTTGTAAATCTTTTGACTTTACTTTGTCTGGATGTTAATAATTTATAAGGATGCGAAGAAAAGAACCAGAAAAAATTAAATCACTTTCTTTCTTTAACTAATAAGGCAAAATAAAAATGCTTGCTTATGCTAAAGTTGTCTGCCACCCAATACCGATGAGAGAAACTGAACGACGCTCTTCCTTTGTCGCCAGAAAAAGTAATCCATTAGACACCTTTTAGTACAAGGAAAGTTATGAGACAGCCCTACTTTTATTGCTGGTCATAACCAAATAACAAATTGTGCACAATTCAGATCGGTTCAGTAGTTTCAGAAATCACCGCCGGCGATCATCCGAACCATATATATAATAACATTACTTGTTGAACTAGTGGTGGTCGTAAAATATTGTTCTTGTCCATTTTTCAGAAAAAGCCACAATTCACATGGCCATGGATACTCCTGGCGTGGTGGGAGAGCGTGGTCATCATGGGACTGTCAATCGCTGGCACTGTCCTAATTGCACTCTATGAGAGCCAGCCGATCACACACACAAACGCAGTTATTTTCGTATATTTCGTGTATGGATGTAAGTATATTCATAGAGATTATATACATTGCCATCACTTGCTCACGATTAAGCTATATTTATTGAAACGAGCACTCGCAACTTTAAGCCTGTTCTAGTGATTATTTAGAATTATTAATAAACTAGCTGACCCGGCAAACGTTGTTCTGCCATATAAATAATAAAATGTCAAAAAATTAAAAAAAATTTTTTGGGGGTGGGTCACCCCTAACATTTAGGGGGATGAAAAATAGATGTTGGCCGATTCTCATAGATACCGGATAAGCACAAAAAATCACTAACTCAATTTAGTTATCTGCCTACTGCCTACCCCCTAAGAACGATGGCGTGATTATTTATAGCCTATGACCATTTCTAGGTTATCATCTATCACCATACCAAATTTCATCAAAATCCGTTCAGCCGTTTAGGCGTGAAAGAGGAACAGACAGACAGACAGACAGACAGAGTTACTTTCGCATTTATAATATTAGTATGGATAGTATGGATAAACTTGATTACTTTAAAAGACTTATTAAATATATAATATATTAAATTACCAGATAGATTAAAAAAACAGTCTATTAACTAGCATTGGTGTTTACGACTACATTTTAAACACAATTTTTATGATGGTTAGTTTTTATGAATTCATTCCAATGCTGTGTTACGTATGATGAATCGTATAAAATGCTTTAGATAAGATTAAACTGTTGACAACAATGTGGCACACATTCGAGCTTATCTTCTGATTTCCAATTAATGTGTAAAATACGTAATATGTATTTGTAACTAATTGCCTGGTATCTATATACAGCTATATATTCAGCCGTAGACGGAAACAAGCATTATTTTAGGGAAAATTTACTCCACAATAAATATTTTCTTGAAATGCATCTTACATTGTTATGAGGCAATGTATTTTTAATTACTTTAACACTACACACTCTAACAGTAGACAGGCTGACGGCCAATTAAATAGTAAGCAGCTACCGTCGCCTATGGATGGATGCTAACGAGATCAAAACCAGGACCTCGTTACCTTATACCGCAACACTTCTTTTTTACGGTTGAATTCTTCATTGCCTCGTAAACTGTTTCCACTTCATCCAGTCCTCAGCTTCTCGAATAGCGGTTACTATTGGGAATCCACTGATGGCGGTTACTTGGTCACACCAGCGGCTAGGTGATACGCCACGGAGTCGCTTTCCTTCTACCTTGCCCGTCACCATTAGCTTATCCAAGTTATCCGGCTGTCGTCAGGCATTGTGACCAAAGTACCCAAGAATCTTCCAATAACAGATTGTTGAGAGCCAGACTTCAATGCGAAGCCGGTCTAGAATAGATTTATTTGTTCTTTTGGCCGTCCAAGGTATGCGAACCATTCGTCTCCAACACCACCACCGCAATACAACGCAAGGTTGTTATGGCGGCATATTTAGGGACCAGGGGTGGGTGCCACTAGAGGGGCTTGGAGCCTTACTAGCTAGGGTGGTTTTGTCACCTTTTACGACAGACTGCCGCCAGCCGTAGGGGTCAGGAAATTCACTCTGCCCCTGCACGGAGGCAAAGTGTATTGGAGTATGTATTATATTTTAGATAATAATATCAAATCTGATATAGAAATATTGACAATAATCTTTTAAATAGTGAAGTGTCTGTGATGAAGTGGGTAAGCATCTGACCTCCGCACAAGTGTTCGTGGGTTAGAATCCAGCTTACAATTCACACAGCCTTTAAGCTGCATTTGAAAGAATTAACCTGATTTCTTGTTTGTTTTATAATGACATGAACTCAGTATTTTTTAAGGTTTTTCTCCGTACAGAGGCTGAGAAAAATACTAACCTTTGCGACCTGGGTCAGCCTGTCGTAAAAGGCGACAAAACAATCTACGTGGTAGGGCTCCAAGCCTGTCTGGATATCATCCACCCTTGATCTTAAGTATGCCGCCATAATAACTTTGTATTGTGTTCCGGCATTAGCAGCCCAGGTTCTTATACTCCTATGGGACAGCATTGTGTTCGCAGTGCCCGTAACGTCGCAAACATCCAGAGGCGACGGTAACTGCTTACTATAAGTGGGCCGTCAGCCTGTCTGCTGTCAGCAATAAAAAAAAATTGTAATAAGTTTTATTACAATCGTACGAGTCGCTGAAGTTTAAGTAGCTTTGTTTTGATCATTTATGTTTCAAAAGATATTTCTGAGGTACAGAAACTATTGCATTTAAATGCTATAATATTATAATATTAAAGTAATATTTTCTTTGTTTTAGTACTCCTTTACTACTTTACATCGATAGTAAATCGTCGCAGGCAAGAAATGACTAATGACGAGTACACCTATCTGTCGAAGAGCCTCGTCCGGCGGACCAACTACTACTACTAACTAATTATACAACCAATCCTGAATGAACGTCAACCTCTTTGTTCAGTAGAGGGTTTGTGCCATCTTAAATTTGGGCCGGATCATATTAAGAACAGATTGCCTGTTCTTTTCGAGGGAACCAGGAAAGGAGGATGATCTCAATGATTGCTTAATCGAATTGCTTAATTTATGTTTCATATAGTTTTTAAAATAAAGCGATAACAGTGTAAATTTGATTTATTTACTTAATTGCGCAATCTCAAGAGTTGGATCGAATAGAATCTTACGTAATAGGGCCCCAAGCCCGTCTGGATGGCGATCACCTTTGGTCTTACTCGTAAGTATGCCGCCATAATAATTTCGTGTTGTGTTTCGGCATTAGTGCCCAAGTTCCTATACCCTTATGGGGCAGCGGCGTGTTTGCGATGCCCCTGTCGTTGCAAACACCCATAGCTGACGGTAACTGCTAAATTCTAAGTGTCTGCTCTCCTACAGCAATAAAAAAACACAAAAATGCCTTTTACGACAGGCTGACCCCGGCCGCAGAGGTCAGTATTGATCTATTTTAATATGAAATATTTGTTTGAATCTGAATTTTTCTTTGGTATTCTTTGTAAATTTTTGATTCATACAGCGTCATCTAGTTCCATAATAAACAGTAGAGTGCTTTGTTTAAGGGTATTAGACAACTGATACATATTTTGTAATTAATATACAGTAATATCCCGGATTTATGCTATTGCGACTTTATAAGTCGAATTCACGTAAAACTGGGTATTATTGTATATTATAGATAAACACATAGGCTTGGGACGGGAATCAAATCCGTTATCCCCGTAGGCGTTCCAACGAAGTGCGAAAGCTGTTGCACTAGAATTTATTCATCTTGGCGGTAGCCTACTATCAACTCAGTAACATAAAATTAATTTTCTGACTAGGCCCTTTTGATGTCTACTAATGGATGTGCTATGCCGAAGAGAAAACTCCTTTAAATTGTATTATCGTCATCATCATCATCTAGGCGTTCAATCCCAGTTGCAACCCAACTTCCGCGTCGGTGTCCGGGGTCTGCTTTTCGACTTTACTTTCAAATAGTGTTATCATGCCAATGGAAACGATACCTATGTTAAGGAAGCCTTATATATTACAAGACTCAATTACATTATTGTTAAGCGACAGTTTTGCCGTAAAAACAACAAAGAGCCGGTTGTCGCGATGTAAGCAAACCGGAAAATTGATGTTTTCTCCTTTGGTTTAAAACAATGGTGATTTATGTTTTACGTGTTGTGTAAATATTTCATATATAGGTGTCGCATGTTATAAACGCTAGTGTTGAGGGATATGTGACGTGATGTGGTTCAATATGGTAAGTATATTTGAAAAATCTTTGATTACCTGAAATATTATTTCCTAATTTTTACAATACCTAAAGAGCATGAATTTAACGACTCACTTAATTATCCTACCTAACCTTTGCTAGATTTGTGTTACATTTTGGGAATAATGGTAGACACAAAAAAAGAAAACACCCAACACTCTAGACATTAGAAATACCTTAGATATATTTCCGTAATTTTTGTTTGCTTGGCTGACATTGTTTTTTAGGATACATTTATTATATTCTGCGCTATTCTATATACACTTATGCGTAGAATAATATATTTATCGAGTACTTACTACAGGAGGTTCTGTCTCCTGCTTAAGTTATCATTATTTAATTAAGGGTAGGGAAGTAGTCAGTGGTATCTCATCCGATGACCAACTTGGAGGTCTCGGGTACGATTTCCACTATTATGCACCGTTTAGGAAAATTTTCTGGTCCAATTTGCACATTATAACATAATTTTCACGTATCGCCGATGAGGAAAACATCTCAAAACCTGCTTTCCGAACTCAGCGGTATATGTCGTATTAACGGAACGTTAATAATATGTCAGTTAAGTCAATAATTTCGACATTTGACAGATCTTTCGCTTGGACTTATGGCATAATGTAAGAGAACACGTAGTTTTGTAATATAAAATAATATTAAAAGTAAAATAATAAACAACAATACAACAAACAGTGTTTTAATTAAACAAAAAACAAAACAACTAACAATACGTAGTAAGCCGTCATTGCGTCTCAGCGTGACAGGTATTCTGTCTTCCGTTAAAGGATAGTAGGACCCCAGCAGTGGGCTATCATGTGTTATTATTATTATTTACATTATTATCTTAATAAATCTGATCTTGAGGAGTGGCGAGAATCGTGAAACCAATACGATCAGTAGTTCAACGGTTATTTATTTATTTTTATTTTTTAACGTCGAGGAACAGCAGATAGGCTGGTGGCCCACTTAATAGTAAGCTCTTACTTACTGTCTCAAGGATGTTTGCGACGCTAGGGGCACCGCGAACACACTTCTCTCCCATAGGGGTACAGGAACCTGGATCACTAATGCTCCGGTATTAGTGTGTTCCGACACAACAATACATTATTAAGGCGGCATACTTATACGACCAAGGTAACTGGCGTGAGGTAACTGGTGTCATTAACCGATAAAGTTGAAGGGACAGGTCTATAAGACAGTCATTAGGTCTGTCCTTTTATACAGCTGTGAAGCATGGCCGTTGTTAGAGCGACACAAGCAAGAACTGCGTGTGTCGGAGATGAATATGTTGCGGTGGATGTGTGGAGTAACGCGGAAGGACCGCGTTAGGAACTCCCGCATTTGCGGCAATCTTCATGTCCGTGACATTGCAGATGAATTGGAAACAGGAGTGTCGGTTCCGTTGGTACGGCCATGTTTTACGGTAAACGGATGCTTACGTGGGAAACAAATGTCTGGCCATGCCGCTTCCACCGGGCCCCGGCAGGAAGGGTAGACCCAAAAAGTGCTGGCTTTACGTCGTAAGGGGTGATATGCGTGCCAATGGGCTCACTACCAGGGATGCTGAAAATCGTGCGAAGTGGAGTAGAAAAAGACGTAAAACGGACCCCGGGCGCCGAAGCGAGAGTTTGGGCTGCAGCCGGGATACAACGCAAAGATGATGATGATAATAATGATACTTATACGACCAAGGGTCGTTGCCATCCAGAGGGGCTTAGGGCCCTACCAAGCTTGGGTTGTTTTGTCGCCTTTAACGTCAGGCCGACCCCGGCCGCAGGGATTAGTATTCTTAATCTGCCCCTGCACGGAGAAACTAAGTTAAAGGATAGTCAGGAAGTCTGCCGCGCAGCTGCCGGGCTAATCAAAGACTGATCACATAAATAATATAATATTATTGTAAGTAATAAAATGACCCTGACGTTTAGAAATGATTTCCGTAAGCGGGCGCTGTTACATGGCTGCGTTGCATAACACGCGGAGATCGACTCACTTTCACCAGAATGCAGTAAGTCACTGATACGCAAGGCGGCTACGGCTGCGGCCACGTGCACTGTCGGTACTTACAGTGGGTTAATGATTGTGAAATAAATTTAACCACTCTTCACTCCGGAGCCTAAGTATCAAATGTGACTCAAAAGCGTGACTAAAGTGCTACATCCTATATCTTTAAACGAGCAATTCTTGTATATATATATATATATATATATATATATATATATATATATATATATATAATTGGAATCTCGGAATCGGCTCCAACAATTTTCATGAAATTAATTTCAAGTTCAATTTCCCCGTATACTTAAGTATACGGGGGGTTTCGGGGGCGATAAATCGATCTAGCTAGGAATCGATCTAGCCATTCAACGCCAACCAAATATATGGAACAGCACGCATAACAACAGCCTCACCTAAACGCGCTATTTATGAATAAATACTGTAGGTAAACGATTTTAACTAGGCGCTAATCTTTTTGTTTTGGGAGGTGGAAATGCATGACGCACACCCCGCCGCGTGGGAACGGGTAGCGGGGTAGTGTGGGACTACCCTTGCAATAAGCCCGTACGTCCCCTTCTCTAGGCTGGGGGACGTACGTCGCTGGTATACCCACTAAAACTACCCCGGTGTTCCTTCAAACATCTTCAGTGCCGTAGTCTTGGAACGCAACGAATTAGTCAGGTCACGACCCTGACTGGCGCCGGCCCGCTTTCGCGGGCCTCATCAAAGCTGGGGGGTTGACGAGCCCCGGCATCTTCTTTCTCACGCAGGGGTAAGCTGGGCACGCTGAACACCCATGCGCGCCTCTCTCACGGCCATATGTGTACAGGTGAGAAAGACCCTTTTCCAGGGGGACCCGCCCGCGACCGATCAGTACCGTGACCAGAAGTCTGTCGCTAACCTCCAGCGATGAGTGGCCCTGCGTGAGCAGGAAGGGAGCCTAGCATCTCTTTCTCCCTCTCCGCTGCCTCCTTCGCAAACATGATTATCTCGCAGAAGGAGACGACAGCGTCCCATTCAACTTGGCTCCTAACCATCGCTAGGATGATAAGCCTGGAGCGAGAGATAGCAAAACCAATGGTGGTGACGAGGTTTCGGTGCTCCAATGCCCATGCGGGGCACACTTGGAGGGAACTGGGCGCTAATCTAGGTTACTCGTGTAATCAAAACCATACATTTTACTATAATATACTATAAAATATATTAATGAAAAATTAACTAAGTTAATTCCATAAAGCACGCTTTTGGGACAACTCATAATTATAAGCAGCACCTAGATTCTAACTCAAAAATTAAACTCTTACAGAATGATCATGTATTGTACATAATATGTATATAAATTTATAAGACGTTTCGTGGAATAATCGCTGAAAACAAAAATTATTGCGTAGAAACTCTAACCGCTAACACTCACAACCCACCTGATATCACAACAAAGAATGCTCACGCCAGCACTCAGACCACGCCACTTCCTCAGACACCCAACTGCACATTGTAATAAGAATTTCCTTACAACATCGAAACGCATGTTGAACATCTTAATAGGACAGCGGTTTTGCTCAGTCACACTAAAATTACGAAGAAAGTTGTCTATTATAACGCTCATAACTCTTTTGTTGGTATATCTATTTCCTTAATATTTATGTGAACAGATCTCACTTTTATTAATATAACTTGCCAAGTAAGATGACTCATTAACAATGGGTAGAAATATCAATTAACCCACATACAAATCACGTTATGTATTATGCATAATACCGAGATTAAAAAAATAAATAAAACTAGAAATTATTAGATATATATGAGTAGACTAAAAGCCGCTTTATTGAAGGAGACATTCAAAAGTGATAAATAAGCATGCTAGACATGCTATTTGTTAATATCACAATCAAACCAAGTCGAAAAACTGCTCCACCCAAGCCGATATGCTATCTGCGACGATCGTTAATAACTATTAAATAAAAATTTACTCCTAATAAACATTTGAGTTGAAAGCTACTCAACTATATGCGTATAAACATACAATTAAAAATTAGCGAGCCAGCAAGAAATTCTAGGTCGTAAAGATAAGTTTAATACCAAAACTCGCGTTCTATCTTTACGCTGAACGAGAGGCAACAATGAAGACCTGCCCTTTAGCCTTTGCCCTATCCCGCGCTTTCCCAATAGTTTCGTTATTATTGAGAAATCTAAAGTACATTTACATATTTTTCATTCCTTAAATAATTTATATGAAGTCTTAATATGATAATAAGGGTTAAACAATGAGATTGCCATAGTATAGTAATAGATACTTTGAATTGACGTAAAACCTTATTGGTGTAAGATTTTTGAGTGAAACTTTTTTCACGTGATTGATACCTATGAGGTTCTTATTAAAAAAATGTGCTACAACATTTGATTTTTGACTTTTTTATTCAACTTAAACTTGAAAAATGAATACTTCAAAATCCGAATAATTTTTGAATAAAGTTCCAACGCAGAAGAAACGGCTCGCTATATCAACGCTGCGTTTGGAGAGGAGACTGCTAATAAACGCATCATGGGTTTTTGGTTTAAACGCTGTCTTAATGGAAACTTGACTTGAAGAACAAATCAATTGGAAGACCGCCCGCCCACACTGAGTTAAAGGAGATGGAAGCCAATCAGAGTCAAACTACCCAAAAATTAGTGGAATGGGTTAATGTTACCCTACCTACAACACTGAATCATTTGCATCAAATCAATAAGATAAAAAACATGAAAAATGGGTACCTCATAATTTGACTGATCTACAGAAAGAAATGCGTGTTGAAACTTGTGTTGCCTTGTTGAATCGTTAAAGAAATGAAGGAATATTGGTTCGAATTGTTTTAAGTGACAAAAAGTGGATGCTTTATGATAACCGTATGTACGTTCCGAATCCAGCCCCTTCGTTGAGCCTAGGGCTCCGGAAATCTGAACGAGGGGCCTGCCGAACATATGCCGCGATCGCGCGGCGCCGTAATGTAAATTTTCTTAGTACTATTATAATACAATTATAATAGTACGCGTGCCAATGGGCTCACTACCAGGGATGCTGAAGATCGTGCGAAGTGGAGAAGAAAAAGTCGGAAAGCGGACCCCGGGCGCCGAAGCGAGAGTTTGGGCTGCAACCGGGATACAACGCAAAGATGATGATGATGACTATTATAATACAATTAGCCTATTACTCACCACGAATCCGATGGCCTCGTCGTATCGTACCTTAGGATAGGAGGTTCAGGATGAGGATGTGGCAGGAAATGTAGGGGATGATGAGGTACGGCGTGGCGGCGCAGCCGACACGCGAAACTATCTCCTGGCGCGTGGAAATAGCCGTACCACAACTCCACTTACTTCACAATTGTCCTTAATGAGTTCTAAATTTCTATGCAAACTGGGGAGCCGAATGTACTAATTTTCCCAAGTCTAACCGTACAATTTATTAAGAAGGGAACCGTCTGTTCGTCCAGCTGACGCATGACATTGACGTATAGAGTGTTGCCGTCGTAAAACTTAAAACTACCGATTGGTTTCGAACACCGTAAGTGAAAAAAGCAATGGCTAACCTAAGATCAAACGCCCCAAAGTGCCCTAAAGCAAAGCTTACCAATAAAAAGGTAATGTTTGGTAACTGTTTGGTGGTCTTTATATGGCGTTATACAGTATAGCGTTCTCAGGTCTAATCAAGCAATAACAGCAGATGTTTACTTGCTGAACTTCGAACAATGATGGCAAAACTGACAGTGAAATAGCCCCGACTCTTGAATCCATATTCACCATTATTGTTCCACAATAACAGTAGCGACATCACACTGCAGAAGGGACTTTTGTAACTTTACAGGAGCTATAGTTATAAACTATATATCATTCACAGTATTCGCCAGACCTTGCTCCAACAGACTACCATTTTTCTCGTGATTCGGATAATTTTCTACGTGATAAAAATTTTTCTTCCCAAGATGGAGTACAGAAAGCTTTCACATAGTTTGTCGAATGTAGATCCTCAGAGTTCTATCGTAAATGCATAAATTAACTTTCGTTTAGATGTTAACAAGAGATAGATAATGAGGATAAATATTTTGATTAAATAAATATGTTACATCTTAGAAAAAGGCAAGTTTAAATTTTTCAGTACATATCGGCAATTTCATACTTTAACCCCTAATACATGTACCCAATTGTACATGGACAATTGTTAGAGTATGTTTAGTATTTTAAAAAAGATATTGTTTTAGTTAGGAACTACCCATAAATTTTAGAGATCTAAAAATCCGAGATAGCTGGCCTAATAAAGAGCTAAATATTAAAATTTGTAATCACCAAGATTGTCTCTATTCGACTTAGTGATATACAGTGATACTAGACATGAGTAGCATCCTCGCTAGCTGACACGGCAAGGACAGGGTGATACGGCATGTAAAAATGTAAAAGGTAAGGTTTGATAATGACGGTCTTAAGATTAATGTAGCGAAGAATAGTCTTGATCTTAAATAAGGCTGTACCAATGGGTAGAGGAATACAATTTCCAGTCACTAAGCGGGAATGTGTCGATGTAATCGGGATTCCAAGCTAAAATGATATTGACGATTTCAATCATTTTTGTATTTTTTACTAGTTACTAGACCAGTGGTCCGCAACCTGCGGCTCGTGAACCGCATGTGGCTCTTTGACTCCTTGGCTATAACTCTTCCGTGAAATATTTAGTTCCAAGCACGGCTTATTGCTTATTATCTATAATTATTTTCTTGATAATATTTCTTATAGCAAGGCATATGTTAAAAACAGCTCTTTGAATAAATTTCAATTGTGTATTCTATCTATATTTATATTTGACTCTTTTGGATGACAAGGTTGCCAACCACTGTACTAGACCATAAGTCTCACCAAAATAACTTATGTAAATTGTGGTATTTAAAATGTTCATATTATATTTTACAGATAACGCTACTCTTCTCTGTATTAATAATATCAGTAAATGCATACAAAATAGTTGATAGCACAGAATATATAGCACCTCCAGAAACAAATGTAACACATCTATACCCAACTCATCTAAACATTACAAGTCTTAGAAATAAAAACAAAGAAGAAAAGTCAATCGCTAATGAAGAAGATTCAAGCAAGCCCGATTCAGTAATTCACACCAAATTAATCACACCAAATAGAGAAATCATAAAACATAATGAAGAACCGAATACAGAAATAATTAATACTCATGATTCGTTAAAATTAAAACCTTCAGAAAAAACAACTTGGAAGATAGATGCTGGATTCGCAGAATCAAATATTGCCGAGGACAAAAATGTTGAGAATAAGAATATTAGCGAAGAATTTCGTCCGAGTCAACTTTTGGGTTATTCTGTAGAAGAAGTTACACAAACAAACATATATAAAGACTTCAGTCCAGCTGTTATTAAACTTAGTCCTGAATTTGTAAGGTAAGTTTCATTTAGTTTGACAAAAGGATTTTGTACGATGCTGGTCACGGACCAGGAGTGCACCGTACAGTATTGAGCGGGATAGCTCGAGAGCAATAGACTGTATAAGAGAAGAGAAGGAAAGGAGCGGTAGTTAGAGATATGCGATGCCTTTCCACTGCAAATGGCGAAGAAATTCGCACTGACTTTGACCCCTTCCCGATGCGGTTCAGGTCCGCTCGCGGAGGAACTGTTGCACGGCACCAGCTAAATATCACAAAACTAGGCAATGAGCACACAATGCTGTGGCACAGCCAATGAGAGTTAGTGAGGACTAACTGAAGCCAATTACGCACGGCGCAGAGAGTGTTGTTCATGGAGGTTCAACGTATACCGTCCCCCGCGTTTATAGACTCACGCGATATTACCTTCATCCTAGTTCGCTTTCAACATTCACCTCACCGAGAGTGAGGGTAGATAACAATATGAGGAGGCGAGATCTCAACTACCCTTTATTCAAGAATCGAATAAATTTATAGGTGTAAATTCCAGAAAATATTTATTGAAAAATAATATATTTCTTAATAATATAGTATAATAATATAGTACTTTCTTAACTATCCTACTTAAAACTGATTTTTACTATCTAGTAGCCTCAAAGTGTTTAATTCGAAGCTGAGTTCTGCCATTTTCCATTGAATTAAGAGGTTCTAAAATGTCGGACGCTTAGATAAAATTAGAATGTTTCAATTTCTCATTTTTGATCAACATCTAAATATATTTCCAGTTCCCCAGCAAAGGAGTCCTATCCTGCAAATGAGAAACCCAAAGAAATACAAGCCTACAAACCCTTTCCATACAAATTCGACAGTTACACGAAGCCAAAAGGTTCTTGGAGCCATGAAATCCTCGATGCGGAGCCAACGGAAGAAGTTCCAGTGAAACTACCAGCAGGTGGCTTGTATCAGTTTCCAGATGTCTTCAATGAGCACACTGGCCTGAGTGTCAGCCATGAACATTTGGGTTACGAATTGAATCAAGGTTTTAATGAACATTTTATCAAAAAGCGGTTAGTACTTATGTATCAATTTGTAATTTATGAATTAGAAAACGAAAACAACGTAGAAGATACAAGATAAAGGTAGAAGGAATGCGTAAAAGTGGATTTTGCAAAATAAAATACTAAGTGAATAAATAAGACATGTTTGCCTAATTCCACATTGATCACAATCATTGAACACAAGAACCGGAAGAAGGCTGTAAATGTCTTATTGTAATAAACTACAATAGCCGATTCAGGTACTTATATTTTGCTGAACAAAAAATGAAATACAATAGAACTTTTCTAATTGCTTTTTAAATTATAAAAAAACACTGCATACTTTTTCTAATTAATTTCTCTTTGTGAGCTTATTTGAATATTTAAATAGTAATTTATCATTTATTATTTTCCAGTATTTAATACCAAATTGGAAAAAGTTCATTGTCTTGCTTGTGATTTATTATATAACATTATCATCATATCGAATTATAAACGTGACAGAACATAATATGTAAGTTGTGTTTGTATATGGGTATTTTGTGACTGGCTTTTAAAATTTAGTTTTTTAATATTTTTAGCAGACATTTTTAAGGCATGTCGGTGACATGCCTCTAAATAATTTGGTATACTTTTAAGAATTTTCTCGTTCGGAAAACGAATAGAGCTTGGATATACAATCGTAGGGTCGAGTAAGAATACCGACCTCTGTGGCCGAGGGAGGCCTGTCGTCTAGATGGCGGTAGCCATCTGATGGCGGTAGGTGGTAACCTATGGTGTCTAAATATATCATAATAACCCAGTCTCGATTCCCCTACGTGGATGGTAGAGTATTAGTGTGCCCTTGACGTCGTAACGGCGTGGTATTGAATGACGTTAAGTGAGCCGTCAACATGTTTGCTGATCCTGCCTGGTAGAAGCGAGATTCTATTCAATAATTGTGCATGCGTGCGTTGAGCATGCACCGGTCTTCTCCTTCCCGCTCCCACATCCCGCTCCCGCTCCCGCACTCTGCTCCTATACCCCACTTACCATATTATCAATTCCTTACCAACACACCCGCTATGAAAGGGACTGATACCATGTCGCTGGTGAGGAGCGCGGCCAGGCTCTCGAGGCGATCATTCCCCCTGCGGCACAGTCACTTGGGACCGCGCGTAGAGGCAACCGTTGCCTTGGCCTTGGCCAAAACCAAAAAGGGGAGCAAGATCCCGTAGTGCCCGCTTCCAATATGAACCAGCGTACGGGGACCCAGTGCCGGATGAGTAATCCTACAATTTCCCGCACAACCAAGTTGGTTAAGTGTTGCTTTCTCAGGCAAGGCATTGTTACTAGTTGAATGGCAGACAAAATGTATTACAGAATTGCTGACATCATTGAAACACCCTCTATTTGTTCTATTCGGCCTTGATAAAATTGCTATTAGTGCTGGGAGTTGTCTTGGCATGGCACTACCGTACTGCCCGCTATTGGCAGGGTGTTCATCCCCATTTCCTGGAGTCTCTTCTTTCTTGTGAAATCCCATCGCACTACAACACGAGGTTTTTCAAAAAAGGTTTTATAAAATTTCTCGAGGTGGTACAAATGTCCATGGGCGGCGGTGACCACCTGCTACCGGGTGGGCCATTTGGCTGTCTGCTGAACTCCAACTTTAAAAAAAATTGTATAAATTGGAAATAATATAAATAGTTATTATTTGAATATGAATTTGAAACATTGACTTCATATGCGTTATATACGTTTTCAGGACGATCCCACCACTAACACCTATTGTCAGGTCCTCGTTTACTATTCAGTGCTGAACTATTGTATACGCCACCATAAAAAACGATAAATAATATTCTTCAAACACACGTTATATTTTAGATTCAACCCGTGGAAGAAGCTTCTCGACCTTATAACAGCGTTCATCCCTGCTGGGCTGATCATCTCCGCATTGACACCGAGCCTTATTACCATCTCTCCAGCATCAGCTAACAAGTAAGTAAAAAAACCTAGTTAATGACCTGGTCAATTATTGATGTAAAATTCAATCTATACGTACATTGAATTTTATATTGGGAAGATCAGAGAGGGATGTAATTAAAATTCAAACGAATTTTGAGGTTTAAGAAACTACTATGATAATGCAGTGTAATACCAATGCATTACCAGTAACGGTATTTCTAATTTTGTCTATAGCTTGAAAGAATTTGTTTCAGATATTTACCAGTTTTGCTTACCGTAATATAGGAAATATAAAATTATCACGAGTGACTTCACTGACGTATTTACATCATTACGTAGTTGCGCTAAGTATTGTCTTAAAAATATTAAATTGTGCTATTCTGCTTAAACTAAGTGCTAGAATAGTTTACAGTTGAATTAATAAGTGTTGTGTACATAAAAATAAGAGACAGTTTAACTAATTTTAACTAGATAAAAGCTATTGTGTACAGAATCAAAATAATATTATCTTTACCATATATTTATTTTAAAAATACGCACATCTTTACTTAGCTAATTATTGATTTAGTGCTTATATTACATGTGAATTTGTTGTAATTAAGTGTTAGCAGTCTAATCTACGTGAAAAATCTGACCAATGGCCACCGGGGTGTTGATAAGATATATTATGTTACTCCTCATAATGCCACTGTATGTATTATTATAATACATATAATAATAATACCTTCAAATGATAAAGGAGATTTGCGTGGATGCTAGTAAAATGTTTATACCAATAATTACGTATATGATCCGTACCAGTTGATTTCCAATTTATTATTATTATCAGAAAACTATAACAACCTTTTTACAAGAGATCACTATATATTTCTAGTTATAATTAAAAAAATATAGTGATGCTGTGGATTGATTGTTGTTATATTATGGTATATAATGTTCAAAATATAATACGATTGCAATAAAAACATTTAAAACTATGCATCAGTGCTACACTTTCGTTTTGATAGAAGTAATCAATTTAATATTTCCGGGAACAAAACGTTCCGGAACTGTCGTTTCCAAAATTTCGCGGCTCCACATCAAAGTGGAACTAGCCCCGAATAAAATTCAATTTACTAACTTCCTTATATAAAAAACATAATAGTACATATTACGTGCGATTACGACCGCAATTCGTACGATTTGTTTGTTTGAGTCTTACACAGATAGGAATTCTCAAATGAGACACTTCGACGGATCTCGCTTTGCAGTGCGAGCGAACTACGCGCCATTTTTACATCACTGCATTTCCGCAATACTTCATTTTCTCGTGTAAAGTATATAAGTGGTTACAGTACGGGCCAATAGGCCCGAGTAGTATTAACGACCACCTTGAATATTGTTCGGACCATTCAGCACTTTGAATTTTGACTACTGAAATGAAATGAAAATTTATTGTATCTACCTAGTCAGGTCATAAATTCTGTCACATGTTTAATGTAAAATAATTGTAACAAGTTTATTCATTATGTAACCATTCATATACCAAAATGAACTTAACAAAACATAGATTCTTATGAAATTAAAGTTTATTCAAAATGACCTCCGTGATTTTGAATACAAGCCTTCAATCTGCGCGGCCAGTTGTCTATCGCAGCACGAACGAGGTCCATGTCAATATCGGCGGCTGCCTTAATCAAGGATGTCTTGAGTGACTCCAAATTGGGATGAGGCTTTGAGCACGCCTTTTCCTCCAAGTGTTGCCATATCTTGTAATCTAACGGATTCAAATCTGGACTGGAGGAGGGCCAGTCTTCGTGCCGGATGAAGTCGATTTCACGCGCCGCCAGCCAGTCTTGTGTGCTCTTCGCTCTATGAGCTGGCGCCGAATCTTGTTGGAATACCCAGTGCCTGTTATTGAACATGGTATGAGAAACAGGTTCCACAAGGTTCGTCAGGACTGTATTTTGATACACAACAGCATTCGTTTTTACACCTTTCTCACAAAAATGTACCTCTGTTAAGCCCCAATAAGAAACTCCCAACAATACCATGAGCGAGGATGGAAAATGACCTCGTTGGACACGCGGAATACGGTTGCTCGCTTCTTCACTACTGTGTGCGTACACCTTATCATTTTGTTTGTTGTAGCTCTCTTCTACGGTAAACATTTTTTCATCCGAAAAAAGAATTTCCCGATATTTTTTTGCCGCGTACCGCTTCAACAAAGCGCGGCATCTCTTCAGTCTCAGGTCCATTAGACGAGCATTCAAACGATGTCCTGTTTTTCTTCGATATGCCCGAAGCCCTAAGTCTTCATTTAACACCCTTTTCACCGTGGTTCTGCTTAACCCCATCTGAAGGGCCAACAGTTTCTGCTTACGTTTGGGATTTCTTTGAATTCGTGCCTTCACAGCTTTTATCACTGCTGGAGTCCTAACAGACCGAGGGCGACCACTTCTTGACCTGTCATCTACACTAGAGTCTTCATTGTATCGTTTGATGGTACGATAAACGAATCTTTTGGTTATATTCAAATTTTTCAGTATGTTAAAAATTTGAATTGGCGCGTAACCGCAACGATGCAACGCAATAACTGCAACACGGTCTTCTTTAAGCGTCCACTCCATATTTAAAAATGAGTAAAATTCTAAAAGTATACATTTTTATTTTCATGAACAATTCGAAATTCGAATTCAATAAACTTTTTTGTGGCCAGCATTCTAAAAGAAAAGTTTTTACTGTGTGACAATACTTATGACCTGACTAGGTATATCTATATCTATACTACTATTATAAAGAGGAAAGATTTGATTGTTTGTTTGTTTGTTTGTTTGTTTGCTTTGAATAGGCTCCGAAACTACTGACCCGATTTAAAAAATTCTTTCATTGTTGGGAAGCTACACTATCCCCGGGTGACATAGGCTATATTAATATTATATTTTCAAAAAAATTAGGGATCCTTACTAAAACTCCAATAATGTAACTCAAAGTGTAAAAAAATTACCTAAAATATTATTTAAATCGCGTGCGTTGCGAAAACTATTGATGATAGAATAAAATAATGTACTACAACTTTGCAGAACACATCATTATTTACAAAAAGTGTCGCGACAGCATATGTCTAACTATTATAGTTATGCCACAATAAGTATTCTTTTATTTTAAAAATTTAATTAAAATGCCGCCCCTAGAAAAGGCTCTTTAATTGGATCTTGGTATTAATCCTTATCAAAATAAATTACTTCATATTCAAAACTGTTTCAATACCTTTATATAACTTTTTGAATTATTCAATTCGGATATTCCATTCGAAAGATATCACGAGTTTAAAAATGTAAGTATTAGAAAAATGTTGCGTGGTAGCCGCTCACCCTGTTCGGCTAGCTAGGCATCACCTTATGCAATGTAGGCGTGCGTCACTGGGGTTTTTACAAAAATTTGAATACTTATTAAAAAATAACGAAAATAAATAAAAAGTAATAACAAAAAAATCATTAAAATAAAAACTCATAGAAATAATAATATTCAAACTTTCTTTATAATTTTATTTTTTAGTAACCTGACGCAAATAGAAGGGTTTGCCCTCAGGGGCGCTCCTCTGTCCGAGGAGTGCACGGGTGTGCGTACCCGAGGTGCCCGAGCATCCGTCGCTTCACTCCCCTCTCCGTTCAAGGCGACAGAGTCCTACCTTTCTTTCCGTCTACCTCTTACATCCTTTCCAACTTAGTTCTCTGTTCGTGGCGTGGTCCCCGGTGGGATGGTTGCGAATACTGATTGGGGTCCCGGGTTCTACCCTGGGACCTGATTTGGTAGTCGAAACCATGCCTATTTCGACTGCGCCTGCACAGAGAGTGTTCCCGGGGCGGGAATTCCATCCTCGCTGTCGGTTGGTCTTGCTGGGCCGACTACGACGTCAGGCGACTCTGCTTTTTCTGGAGTGTCGTCTGGTAGTCGTACTCACGCCTGACTAGCACGCGACGGGGGTGCGAGTCCCGTCCGGAATTGGCCGCGGACCTGTCGCTCCCGGCCCTGGTTCTGTCCATGGTCGGGGGCGATCCTGGATGGACGGCCGTTGCCTCCTTTTGCGAGGCAGTAGTGTCTGCAAGGGAGGCGGCGGAACGGGAGCAGGAGTCCGCCACCGCACTCCCCTCCCGCCAACGTAGGCCGCGTCGTCGGCGCCGGAGGGCGGGCAACGATCTCCGGCCGCCGTAGAAAGCGGCCGCGGGCGGCCCCTCGGAGGAGGATCCACCGCCCGCACTATTGCCGCGAGGGAGAAGGCCGCGTGCTGTTCCGCAGCCCCCCTCAACTCCTAGAGTTGTTACAAGAGAGCGCTGGGGGGACGAAACCCTGACCCCCTGGCGCCAGCACTTTAGAAGGGGCCCGCTTTAAGACAAAGCGTGGGCCGGCGCCGGCCCGGGCCACGAGTTCGGCAGGCCATATATCCGTGGGCCCGGGCGTAGGCGATAGGAGAACAGCGGGGTTTTTTAGTGGGTAGTCGGATGGTCGAACATCTTTTCCGGAGTCCCTTATATCCCTCGGTCCCCCCGTCAAGAGAGGTTTTTCCCCAAGACCGAAAAAAATAGAAGGGTTAATTTTTAATTTTTTGTTAAATACCCGTGCGAAGCTGGGACGGGCTGCTAGTATATAAATATTTTTAGAAGGTACAAGTATTATAGTTAACATAAAATGTATCATAAGATTAAAGCGTACCGATGAATACGTCCCGTTCCCGCACTAGGTCTCAAGAGAGCCTGTGTGGCGAAGGGCAGTAGAGTTCCTTTCGCTCTTTAAAATAGTTAGCATAATGAGATGTTTTCTTGTTAAGTTGTAGTATAAAATATAAAACTATAACTAGATATAGATACCTTATACACTACCATTTTTGTGTGGGTGAGAATGTATGTGCGTTCGTGTGTATTGTGAGTGTGAGTGCACGTGTGTTTGTGCATTTTACGCATGTCTATAGTAGCATTGATAATGAAAACTTGTAATGAATCAGCTTATATAGGTTGTAAGAGATTTTCAGATTCCACAAACGTTATATTGGTCAATGAACTTATATCCTTCATGTAATATTTTAAGAAATGTGGAAAAGCTATCTACTAGTCTCTCCATGACCTTTTCCTACCATGAACTTTCTCTTTCAATTTTCCATTTGCCACATTAGGAAACGACTTCCTAATTCCTTCCAGTTTATTTTATATCATCGTTACACAAGTAATGAATCATGACGGACATCGACGGACATGCTATTCACTCACGGTATGTCAATTAACAAAGTATCACCAATTTGTATCACATACCGCTATGCACATTTGACGTTTTGATGAATGCTATGTAGAATAATTAATTATTCACAATTAACCGTGGGTATCCATGGTTATTAAGTATGTACTATAAAGAGAAAAGATCTATTTGTTTTGTTTCACAAAAACTTTAATAGCACCACGGGTTTTTAGTACTTTACAAAACATGTTTTATGCATCTTCTGCGTGCAAGTATTAATACAATTACTACGTCATCCTTATTTAACATACACATGTCACAATACAATTAATTTTATATATTCAGGGTTATTGGTAATTCGACGTATTCCTTTTATTAGTATTAAGGGTGATTATACTATACTTTCCTTACTTTTGAATTTGCCTTTGACTTTATTATTTTAATATAAATAGATAGGATTTAAGAATTGAACAAAAGCTAACGTGTGAAATATAAGACAACTGTTAATACACATTATAATTCAAAATTAAAATTTATATCTTATAATTACATTGCAAGTGATAAAGAGATAATAGTAAACTTTAATTGTTGTTTCCTGTTTTACAGGTAAGATTGTGTACATGTAAAGTAAATAATTATGAATAGTGTATTTGTAAGTATTAATTGTTGAATAATTAAAACTTACACATAATAATTGCATTTAATTATGTGGCATCACTAACTGATAAAAACACGAGTGTAATTTATATTACCTCTATTACAACAGAGGATATTAAGAAGTGTGTATTACCTGAAGCTTAAAAGTTTGTAAGTAACCACAATGAATTGACAAAAACAGAAAGCTGAGTGAAGAGAAGCTTCAACCAAAGAGGCCAAGAAAGGGTAATATGGATTTACACGTACAAAGGAAATGGAGGACATTTATTTTGATGACGATGATAATCTAATATTTAACAATTTATACTTAGAACAGATAGTGGAAACAAGTGATAATAATCTATATAAATAAAAATGAATGTTGCTAAGCGCAAAACTCAAAAATGGCTCGACCAATTCGGCTATTTTTTTTCGTATGTTCCTTAACGCACACGGAAGGTTTTAATAATAATAAAAAAATTGCATGGACAGTAGTAAAAATAAAACTTTTCTTTTCACATAAAAGACCTACCGCGCAAGATCACGGCAGCTTTATGTGGGTCTAGTAGCTGGAAATGCACGCACCTCCACAGCTTTAAGCTTCATACCGGATTTCCACTAAAAACATCCTCCAGGCTCCAACTTAGTTTTCCTTATGTCCTTGATGATGAGAAGTGGCCTTATCTGCCTACAACAACCTCAAACGGTCGCGAAACAGATCAATCGGTAGGAGGAAATCCTCTAACTACCATGGACAATTGATATTGACTTCTTCTTGCATTTTTAGCGCATATGTTACTTTTGAAATAAGCAAACAATCCATTTACCATCTACTGTAGTACTACTAAATATATACTATGTTTTATCAAAAAAACAAGCGTTATGTATTTAATTAAATTTGGTATTGTAAGCGTCATTTAAGACACAATAGCTTTAATCCTGAACGAATCACATTCCAACATCTTGAAATAAGGAACAATATAAATTAATTCCGAACAGTTTGATCTGTTTGCTGACAAAGTTTGCAACGTCGTCGACGGTCCTTTGCACTATTTATTCCTTGTACTCTCAGGAAGGTTTTTATGGAGAGAAAAATTGCACGGAAAAACCTGAAAACCAGTTTTCTATAATTGTGAACGCAACTTCAAATTGTTATTAGCAACTTGAACGGATCCAAAGATGCAAAGATGCATCAAATTGACAACCCGTGACAAGGACGGGAGGAGGGACTAAAAATGTCTAAAATTCGTGCGACATAATTTATGGATGGCCCCTTAGAGAAGGACATTATATATATATATATATATATATATATATATATATATATATATATATATATATATATATATATATATATATATATATATATATATATGTGTGTAAAGAAATTCTATTTCTTTAATTCCCTTTGAATGTACATGCAGTCTTCGATCCTGGTAAAATAAGAATAGGAATAGTGTGATTACAACATAAAGAAACATTGGTCGACCACAGCTACAGATGTCATCACAGTTCTGTCAAAATCAATTTTTATTTATGAAGGTGGAGTGAATTTACAAAATTAATATAACGGAATCGACAAGTTTAATTAATAGACTTTAAATGTCGTTTCTTTGTTTTTTCAGGTATGATAGTTAAAAGAATAGTATAGGTATTTTATAATATAAAAATATAAACATAGATTTTAAATAAATTCTTTGTTTTTTCAGAGCAACACATTAGTTTATTTTGCCGATTCCTTGATAATCCAGATAATATATATATTATCATTTTATATATATAATTAAAACTTTGGTATTTCGACGTAAGCGAGTTCACATTTCCTCGCGTAAAGAGGAACTAAAAAAATATGGAATAGACGTAACTAAGTATTTAGTGAGAGTACATTGTGGCCTAAATGGTAAAAAGTGTATGTCCGGTGTTGCCGGTGACCAATTTACCGTCTTTTACAACACCTCGTTGGCTACTCCTAACACTACCTTTTGGGCTTATTTATGTGAACAGTAAACATAATGTTAATATTTTAAGTGTACCTAGTGAACATACTGCGACTTTCTTGTCTTGTGTAATGTGATGAAGTGCGCGAGGCGGATGTGTATTTGGGCGGCTTCCGCGCCACTCACGCGTGCGCCAATGCTCCGTCCCCACTTATCACGCTCCATTTGCAATTTCCAATGCAATTTTATGCACATATTCAAATTCAACTGTACAATCAAAATTGGGTCGAATTTTTTACTTTTTATATAATCTGTAATGTTACACAATACAACGCGACAGTCGTTCTAGTGGCTCGGAAAGACCTCTTTTGATAGAATTAATTTGCAAAGTTAATTTCTAAATTGTGCTCAGCATTCGGAGGTGTACCACTAACAAAATTTACTTTCCTTTTCTTAATTATGCCATTCCGAAAACTTGATTTTAATTTAGCCAGTGAGTTAGTTAAAATGCTCTTAATTTATTTTAAATTCTGGAGGTAACAGATTTTATGATAAATTAAATAAATGTATTCGTTATTTTTCTTTGATAATCTATTTCCTTAGGTGTTTATTATTTTATAGTCAATTCATTTTGTAATCTTGAAGGTTGTGATAATAGTAGATTAGAATAGCCTGCTTAGATTATGCTATAAACTATGTGAACAGGTGTTATTTTTCTCACAACAAGTCTTTATTTTATAATTAAAAGTCACTGGCGTGGGTCCAACATTCTTTAAAAGTGGCAGTATTTTGGCAATCGTCTGTAAAATCATTAAAGAATTAAAGTGGTTGCAAATTATTACTACTTGTGACTATATTCTATCAACAACAAGACAATATGCACGAATTTTATATAATAATATAATAAAATGTTTATTTTCGGCACAGGTATTTTAAATATTTTAACTAATTAGCCGCATGGACTCAAAATTATACAGAAAGTAGAACAATTAAAAAAATATTTAGAAAGATAATTAAATGCCTTCATCGCTATTTACCGGTTTTTATATAACCTAACTTGAAATACAATAAAAATACATTAAAATAAATGTAACGATAAGTAACCTAAAATACTTGCGTTGATTAGTATAACAAATGCATAATCCGTCACATTAACATTAAACATTTTTTAATTAGTTTTATTTATTTGTTATAAAATTTAACTTAATTTTAGCGTTTGAAAACGTTACCGGCTGACATCGACCTGTCCCAGTTTTTGTTTGTAATTATTTTATACTGCATATTTGATGTTAGAATAACAATAAAAACATGTCTGTTGTTGGAAGAAGATACTTCCTGTACTTCATAATTTGTATATTGTACTGGAGTAGAATTTTTAGTTTTTGGAAAAAAAAAAATGATTTGTCCGAAAACAGAACTATTTGAACGTCTCATTCCGAAAGAAAAATACATTAAAATCCGTTGTTTAATCCAACCGTTTCGTACAAGAAAGAAGAGGGTCCAAGAAATGGGGATGAACACCCAGCCGATGGCGGGCAGTGCGGTGGTAGAAAGACGACGAGGGCACCGTTCTGAATAGTTCTTCAGAACACTCCCGTTGTACAGACGTTAGAATACGCAAAGAGACGCAAAGTCTCTCCGAAGTCCAAGCGTGTCTAGACCGTCTGTGAGTATGGGATCGCCGACAACACGAACTGCGCTCCGTTGGATCGAGTCTAGGTGATTGAGCTGACAGGCGTGTGCTCCAGCCCATAAATGTGAGAAGTACTCCCTATGGGGTCAGACCTGTGCTTTGTATAGCACAAGCCGTTGCCTTGGACTGAAGTACTGCTTGGACCGGTTTAGCACACCTAGCTTTTTGGAGGCAAGCATAGCTTTACCCTCCAATTGTCCCCTAAACTGCACATCATTCGTGATGTTGACACCCAATACTGCTTGCTTGTCACACTAATTACACAAACAATAAGGTTGTTGCTAAATGTAGTGTAGGTACATAATAAATCGAATATTTACTTACTCAAAAAGTATTTAAAATAATCTAATAAAAATCTCGTACTATAATTTACAAAAGACAGATTTAATTTTCTTTGTATGAGCTGAATCATCAAGAGTCAGAAGAAATTATCAAAACAAATTTTATATATAATATTACATTTTACTTATGTATAACTTTTTTTTTTTTTTTTTTTTTAATCTTGCGATCAGTCTTTCGACTATGAGCAGATGGGATGAGTCAGTGTATTTTCTATGTCCAATGGTGAGTCTCCAGCGAGGCTCCACTCATTTTATTAATGTCTAAAGATTTTCAAACTCCAGCACCCTACGCCTTTTCAGTCGTTTAAAAGTTTCAGGTACTGTGAGCTGCACTGCCAGACGATTTGGGTGGTTGTATAACTTACATACATTATATTCACATACAAACATTGTTTCAGTTAATATATATTCAAAATTCAAATTCAAAATCATATTTATATATTTTTCTTTCCCTCCTTCTTTTATAAATATTTAATTTTAGTATTATTGTTTATTTTTACTAATATATCTCATTTAACTACTATATATTAGTACTTATGTTAGAAATACTGGCCCACTGAGATACAGTATTCACTAGTTCAGGGGCCAGTGTGAGATTATCTAGTCTAATAAGTTGTTTGTACATGAACTGTTGTGCTAAGTATATTTTATATATATTTAAAATTGTATCTCATGTATAAATAAGTAAATAAAATAAATAAATAAATCATACAATTAAAATACGCAAGTATATAGATACAAAGTTATATATTAATAATATGTAGTTAAATATTTTGATATTGCTTATAATATTTTAATGTAATTTTGTTGTATAGAACTTGTTTCTGAATAAAAATTATTATTGTTATTATTTGTTTGCCACCTTCTTTTAATTATTAATGATATTGGTTGTTTTAGTAATCTTCCCAAATTACGGCGTTCAGACACGAATATGCAAGAAATCCAGCCGATTAGTGAAAATTGCCGAAGGAGGCTGCTCTGTGAACTGCATTCTGACAGCAACTATTCACAGTGAGTATCTTTTATATCATTTGTTTTTTTTTACTGCTTAGCAACAGTAGAAAGGCGGCCCACTAAATAGCAAACAGTTACCATCGCCCATGAATGTCTGCGACACCAGGGGCACCGCGAACACGCTGCTGTCCACATAGAGGTATTGGAACCTGGGTCACTAATGCCGGAACACAAATGCTGAGCCTTTGCTCGGCCGCTGCGAACCTTTTTATGGCATTACTAATATTTTTGAGTTCTTAAATAAAATAGATCTTTAGTTAAATTATTTATCATATAATATCTCGTTTGTAGATATGGCCCGACTCAGAATCATCGTCACAAACAATGTTTCAAATTACTCTGCGAGGACACTCGAGCTTTGTTCCAAGTTCTGCGCTGGCTGCTGTCATTCCACAGGCCTGGTGACTACCGAGGAAGACATTTGACGTAGTTTGAAATGTTTTCGGATACCACAATATACTGTTTTTATAAAAAATAAAAATAAACATGTTAAAAATTGGCGAGGGTGCGATACATCCACCGCAGTATATTCATTTCCGTGACATATTTATTGTTCTTTTGTCACATTCACGCGAGCATTGTCGCCATGTTGTAATATATATATATATATATATATATATATATATATATATATATATATATATATATATATATATATATATATTGTGTGTGTGGGATCGTATGAAGGAAAACAAGATGTTAAAGAAAAGAAAGTAAAAAGTAAGTTTATTAAAAATAAACCCAACCGAATCTCGCAGTCATACACTCGCTCACCTTTACCGTTCATTCACAAAATCTGTTCCAGTATATATATATATATATATATATATATATATATATATATATATATATATATATATATATATATATATATATACCTATATATATATATATTATGACCAGTTAATAATGATTATAGAAATCTTATAAGAAAATTATTCATTTATGAGTTGACCTTTGTGAACAATCTTAATTAATCAATAGGCTTAATCTGCTTCGGATTTAAACACCACGACAGGACGAAATACAAGTGGAACAATCACCAAGTGCTACTTTATTCCTGATCCACTTCTTAGAAGACGGTTTGCCCTTTCTCCTCTCCTTCCTTCCTGTAATATTAAAGTACCTATTAGCCTTGAATCCACAGTATTTTATATAAACTGTTCTTCTTATACAGTAAGAAAGATATTAAGTGTATAATCATACAATCACTATTTTGTGACCTTGATAAATACCTCAAATTTCTTATTAATGTTATGTATGTGGATATTTGCAAGGTTCTCAAGGGTCACACATGAAAGCATGCATCTTAGAGACCTTTCCTTGGCCAGAAAGCCTACCTCAAGAATTATCCTACCTATTTAGACACTTGTAAGATACTACCTATGTAAATACTAGTGAGATCCTAGCTACGTGACCACTAGTAAGTTCCTAGGTAGTAAGTAGGAACTTACTAGTCCACTAGTAGGTAGGAACCTATACGAATACTTGTAAGATCCTACCTATGTAGACATTTGTGAGGTTCTAAAGATCTACCTATACGATAGCGAAATCTCAATATGAGACCCATGTCCCGTGGCCCGTTGCCATCGCCACTCATGGATGTTTTACACAACCCAGCCTGCGCTGAGGCGTAAGCCTGTCTGGCCTGGTTGGTACCAAGTACCAGGCCCAACGCAACCCGTTAGCGTTTCTGAGTATTAAAATCGGTGAGTTCATCTAACCAACGAAAATCGTTACCGGCACGGTTTATCTTTAAGACAACACGTATTCGTACTTGCTACTGAGTTAGAATATAACTTAGCCTAGAATACTTAGCTGGCACAGAAGCGCTCTCGCTGTTGCAACAGGCACGTAGTTGACTGCAACAAGGGAACATTATTCACTGGTATAACTAAGGTTTCAATAAGATTTCACTGCAGAGAATCAGAATTTAGCTGTTCCTTTCGACTTGTAAAATGATGAATAGAATGGCTACGAACGCTTTTTATAGTAGTTAGTGTTGCCAGTCATCGCAACCATTTTCAGTGCAGCCAGTTATCGCAACAAATGTTGCTATTTATTGAAACAAGTATTGCTAGTTATCGAAACAAATGTTGCTAGTTATCATTTGCATAATTACATATATGGAATATCGCGATTGCCCGTCGCGACAAGCATCGACCAAATTTTTCAACCACATGCAAATACAGGCCTTATAATGAAAAAAGTGTTTTGACATACGCCGTATAGGGCAGAAGGGTATAGAATGTATAAAGTTCACTATAATTAAACGTAATTTTATTCATGCCGTTCAACACTAATAAATTTGATTAAAATAATTAGTTAAACATCATTTTGACCTAATATTACATTCGCTAGCAAAGATCAGATGTCTCTCCGTGCAGGGGCGGAATACTAATAACCTAATCTAACCTGTGAAGCCAGTGTCGGCCTGCCGTAAAAGGCGACAAAACAACCCTAGCTACTTACTACCCTGTGTTACGCCTTAATAAGCGACATTAGTGACCCAGGTTCTTGTACCCTTATGGGACAGCAGTGCGTTCGCGGTGCCCCTAGCATTGCAAACATCCATAGCCGACGGTGACTGCTTATTATAGTGGACCGTCAGCCTCTCTGCCGTTCCTCAGTTATAAAAAAAGATCATTATATCAGTTATCGTTGTTAATGTTTTTAACAGTATAAAAACGTTAATTTAACTATAAAACCCATAACGTATGATGTAAAGTTATTTAAGAATAACTCAATAAATAAATTCAATCGATATAAACGTTTGTTAAACCGTCGAATACGATTTATAGATTAGTTACATAATGAATTCATAATATCGTTTTTCCGTAACCTCGTACCGTTTAAATCTTGATATGTATTATATTAATATATTTTAATAAACATCATGTTTTTATAATTTATATTGTGGGTCCAGAAACGACCTTGCCGTGTTATATAACATTAGAAATTCATTAGTGAAATTTAAAAGCTTACAATGTACTGACAAACAAAAAAGCATTTCCTTCTACCTATGTATCGAGTAATTACTGCTAATGATTGTAACTCTTCATTAAATTCTTCATTGTTTGTTCTAATATTTTTGTTTGTTTGTTTGTAGTAGTTTTAGATTAGTCACGTTAAAGTGAAAAATAGAGAAACATGACAAATAAATCTTACTCCCGCTAGCTTAAAGGCAAAGAAATTGAAGCTATTTTAAAAAAGTATGACGTACTAAGAAAATTTGAATGGGAGACACATTCAGAGGATTGCATTTAAAATTAGTAGTGTATTGTTTGTTGATGATATACTAGGGATGTTCAATAAAAAGTGATAATGAGTATGACGCAATTATCTTTTATTAGATGTTATTTTATTTTTCGACGTAGTCACCTTTTAGGTTTATTCTTTTTGCGTATATTTTTCTAAAACTAAAATTCCCCTTTTAAAAATATCTTGTTCCTGATCCCTGGAAAATCGTGTACCGTGGCGACTACTGCGTCATCATCTTCAAATTGATGGCCCCTGAGATATTCTTTTAACCGCAGAAATATTATAGGTATAAATTACTAGAGCTAGGTCCGGTGAATATCGAGGATGTTTCATCAATTCGAAGCCAGCTTCTTGACTGGCAGCTATCGCAACTCTGGACTTGTGCGCGGGGGCGTTATCTTGGTGAGAAGATGACTAAAACTAGTTTCGATTTATTTAAATCACAATCTGCATTGCATTTGCGAAAGAACCTTAAATACTTATGGTCATTTCCAAACAGCCAAAAATCAAATAGCTCTTTGCCAAATGAGATGCATCTTGATGACGCACTGGAAACAGGTGGCCAAGAGATCGCTAATCTTTTTGCTCAATACTTTCTTTCTATTTATGATAATTGCAACGTTTCATTGGCTAACTATTCTATCCCTTATTATTCTTCTTGTAATTTAACTACTTTTAAGAAATTTGTATATAGCGTTATTGGTAATTCGACCTAATCCCGTTAGAAGGTGATAGGGGTGACTATTTGTGATAATTTTAACCCCATATGCATTATGCAAAAGTGAACCATTTTTGAGTTATCACGTTTTTAGCTTGTTTTTTATTAAGTCTCCTTTATAAAAACAATTAAACACTGGTTATTTATCAATATTAAAACAATAATTACCGGTCTAAATTTAAAAATGCGAGGCGAACAACGATATTATTTCAATACTTATTTGAGATTTTTTTCACTAAAATGCCTTAAAAACAAAAAAACGTTAAAAGACAGATTATTTCAAAAACATAACCGTTTTCTTAGCTCTCCAACAATGCATAACAACTAGGAACTTATTTCAAAGAAACTGAAACAAAAAATTATTACAAAGGAAGCAGGCGGAAATTCGCATACGAACTAAACTTAAGGTCGTTCTTTAAAATTTCCATAAAATTAATTAAAATCAATACCCAATGTAAATAAAATAAAAATACAAATTTAAAATAAAATTTAGAACAAGTAACAATTTAGTAGTAGTACATTTTGTAATTTAGCCTAATTAAAGTTCTTGTTCGAAGTGACTTCCCCAATTGCGTCCGCAGCGTGGCATTATTTTTCTCAGTTGTATTATACTTAATTACCGTAGTAGTCAAATTCGATTCGGAACAATTTGACTACTTCTTTTCAAGGTAAAGTTCAAATTCAGCTTAATATATACCATCTATTTACATTCTTATTATGTAATGTAATGTTATTGTCACAAATATCAGCTTACTCCCTATTTAATGAAAATTACTCAAATGAAGACGGACAAATAGAAGAAAATTTGAATAAAATAACATTTAGATAAATAACTTTTGTCACTGACTGTAAATGCAAATAAGTTTTCATTGACATGCAAAATATACCGAATGCTAAATGAATAAATTCGATCACAGGTCGACGAACGGAAAGTCACTTTATATTTTCATATCAATAGATGATTTTAGACGTTAAACGAATTCATAAGCTTCTAGATGATTAGACTAGTTATTAGAAAAAATATTTTCATTTTCATTCCAAATCATAGCTTATTTGCATCTATTTCTTACTTGCACTGCGTTATATTATATTAACGAAATTTAATAACATGTTCGTCAAATAAATATTTTAATTAACCTGGATACAATTTAACTCAAATTATTTAAATGCTAATAAAATTGATTGGTTAATTAGTAGTAAGATTTTATTTATCAACAAAATAATTACGCATTTCAAAGTTCAGGGATTTGTGTGTATGCTCCAATTGAATCTAATATAAGTCATAGGTCAGAAGATATACAAACTAACATATTTCAGATACTGTTTTCAAAATACATGTGGTAAAACAATAAAAATCAATCATTTTCTTCACATAGGAAGTAAAGTTAGCTCTTAAAATAGCTCATTACCTTCAAGAAGTGTTTAGTGCGTTTCAGAGTTTAAAAGTACAGTATATCAGTATATACTCAGATCATCTTAGATCTGTTGGAAACTCGTTAGAAGACGATTCATTGAATGGTTGCCCAAATAGTTCGGTACTGGGAATAAACTTTCACATAGGCAAACTTCCAAAGCTGTCAGCCAGTTACGGTGATAACTTTTGGCAACGAAACGTGGATTTCTTTTTTATATCTTGACTATAGCTTATTCTGAAAAAGTTAAAAAGAAAAAGGTTCGTGCAGTTCCGTCGGTAGGGCGAAAACTAGGACTTGCGAATTTGCTATGCATTATTTGCCAAAAGATCATCAGCAAAAACAGTGAACTCAGAATGATATTTAAACTTGCCACTTGGGCCACTGCGGCAAACGCTAATCAAAAACGACTTCTAAAGCTGCATAAACGGTAATTTATTGCAAAAAAGTAATGCAATAAATATTCTTAAATTTCCTTCCGCTGTCGTACCACATGGATATCTAAGAATATTTCCGAATAATTTATGACAAAATTGCCCCTGCATCTATCTTCAGACTTCACTACTGACTATCACTTATTTAAGAATGATAAATTTATCAGTGACCCACCACGACTGGGAACCCAAGTCTGTAACAGTTGCACGTTGATAAACGGTGGAAATATCTGAGACAAGGTCTTTTACGAGATCGGAGATACATTATTTATTAATTGTTTCATCCTAAATAAAACTGGGTTCGTTATTTTAGAACATGGTTTTATTAAAGGATATTGTCAATGTTAATTAAAATCATTAAATCTTTTGGACAATCTCTTATATCGTTAAATCACAAACTAATCATCAATGTTTGGTATAGCAGAGAACAGAAATTACACTCTCTTTTCAACAACAGTAACTTTCTTTTACCGTGCAAATGGTTTTCGAAAACCTTAACGACAATGGGATGAAAATTTCAGGCGTTGGTCCGAGAGCAATTAGAACGTCAATTAAAAATGTTACTCATACAATAAAATGTGTGAATGTAATTTATTCGTCATTTGTGAACAAAGTTTTAATGTTGACGACACGCGTGTTCTCAGATTCGCCTGGCTCTGGGACAAATTAAGGGTTGCCAGAATGCTTTATTTCGTTATACATTTTAAATTTACTTTTAAGTTTTTTTATATCTAGAGTTCAGCAGACAGGCAAACGACCCACCTTGGGAGGTGGTCACCGTTGCCTATGGATGTTTGCAACACCAGAGACATTACTGGCTTCGAAGAAATTTTATAACGCCTTTTTTGTCCAGTCTTCGCTTCGGCACGACGATACTCCCCAAAGACTTTGCACCAGTTGGAGGGACAGCCTCCCAGACCGGATAATCTGGGTTAGGGTCCCCTACTGACTGGTGAACGGCCAAGGGACAGCCGTTTCACCGGGTGTTCACTCCAATCCGTCACGCCTATGGGGATGTGATGGGATTTTGCATATTTCGGGTTACAAATTTCGTAGGCATTCCAGAACTTCGGATTACGGAAGCTAGAACCTGGGTCACCTATGCCGGAACACAACACAAGGTTATTATGACGGCATACTTAAGACCAAGGGTGGTTGCTATCTAAACGGGCTTGTGGACCTACGCCGTAAGGTAGTTTTGTCGCCTTTTATGACAGGCCGAGCCCGGCCACAGGGGTTAGTGTTCTCACTCCGCCCCTGCACAGAGAGTTGAATTAAAAAAACCTAATGCAAAAAGCCTTGTTACCATGAGGTCAATATTCAAAACAGCGTAATTGTATAATTTTGAGACTCCGTACGTTGCTTGTATAAGCAGCAAATTCATCTCCTGAGAAATGAGTCACATATCGTTTAAATCCTCTCTGCAATGAAGATAAAGCTAGTAATAGCGTTTGTGTCTTGTTTTTATTGCTGTGGGACAGCAGACAGGCTGACGGCCCGCTTAGAATTTAGCAGTTACCGTCGCCTATGGGTGTTTGCAACGCCAGTGGCATCGCGAACACGCTGCTGACCCATAAGGGTACAGGAACTTGAATCACTAATGCCGGAACACAACACAAGGTTATTATGGCGGCATACTTAAGACTAAAGGTGGTCGCCATCCAGACGGGCTTGGGGCCCTACCACGTAGCTGGGGTGGGTTGTTTTGTATTCTTTTACGACAGGCCGACCCCGGCCGCAGAGGTTAGTATTCCTTCTCCGCCCCTGCACATAAATAATAAATTGTGTCTAATAAATTGCGGTATACACATTTTCAACACAAAAGCGAGTGATAGTATATCCATCCCTGTTCGAACCTCGACGGTCTCATAGATTAACTTATTGTTGACGAAAGCGGAAAACTTGATTGCAAACTTTCTACAACTACACAATCTTTAAATCTAACTTTTACAAGTCTAACGTTTAACAAGTTAAATAATCGTTAAAACATCATATTGTTTTGAACATTATTAACAAATTTTGTATCAAAAGTGAATTGATTCAAGACATTCTTGTGAGAAGCCAAACCCTATCATAAAGATGTCATCACAACAGGTGTCATCAGCTCACCTGTTGCAAGCACTTTCACCCGCATCCGTAGTTCCACTGTTTTTGTTTGAAATTTTACAAGTCGTTGCATCACGAACACCCTTTCACGTTGTACATACAACATTGTAAACGTATGCAAATACTCGTGAAGCGATGCATACCTCCGAATCATAAAAACTCTGAACTCCAAAACACAATAACTAACCCGTGAACTGATTAATACGAGTACAATATTTCTGATAAATTAATTACAATGTATGTAAGTTAGAAACAAAACTTGTGAAAATTAATATTAATAATTTAATTTAATAAAGTACCTATGTTCGATCTGTCCTCATGATCATATATTGTTTTTAAGCCAAAACACGATTCTTAATAGCATGTAAAAAGCACACTTTGTTCCAGTGCACCTCACATCAGGTTTTAAAAGTAGTAAGTCTCAGCTAAACGCACGCATTTATTTTCCCAGGTCAAGTGTACATACTAGAAAATAAATTATTTAAAAATAAAGTACAAATAATACGTATTAATTTAATTAATAATTTTTAATATATCTATTTTAATCAACGTAAGAAAACGAAATGGCTTTGTATAGGCAGCGTCGCAAAACTCCAAGGAGATAGTAATAATACTTAGGTTTTAACACCTGGTAGTTAAGTGGTATTACACAGGGAGACTAATTTAGTGGTCCCGGATTCGAATCAGCTTTTCTCGCCTAATGGTGCGTATTATAGCATGATTGCTATGTACCGACGTTGAAGGAAGCGTGGCGTCAAATAAGCGTAGTGGATATACTGTCCGTTCCCAGGCTCGAGCCCAACAGTGGGACCGTGTGGCCTATTATTATATATATTTCATTCAAGGTAACTTTTAATTGCTCGGTTTTAAATTCGCGATCATATGATTTCGTACCCGTGAATCATCTGAATGGATTCCAGCGAGAAAAACTAAGATTGAGGTCAGTAATACCTGTTAGCAGGTTCGCGTGTCCGGCATGACCGGTGGTTTGTGTCCACTTTTCACCAGCTATCTCCGTGTCCGGTTCGAAATTGCATCACACGTGCCTTGTATGTACATAATTCAAAAATATCTTACGACAGTTCTCCATTTCAGTGTGCTTATAAAAAATAAAAACATTTCTCATAAATTGTTTCCTGTTTAAAAAATACTATAGGTATAGTTACAGCAACCCATGGAAGTTTGTAGTGCGTTAGAAGAATAATGTAGAGTATAAATCAAAAGTAAATAAGGTACATATATAATTTTATGGAACGCACAATATCTTTTCTATTATAAAATCAATATAAATATTAACATTTCATTTAATCTAGCTATGACCTGAGTTTTATTAGTGTCTGGAGTCCATTTATTATTAAACATTCGTAAATGTTTACATTTTAACATTTACGAAAACGACTCTTGCCTGATTGAGAAAAATCGAAGGACCGAACCGCAGACCTTACCAACAGAGGATACAGTTGTCTTGGTTACTTGAATATTCCCTGGCTTTGGCCAATCCCGTCTGGATGACAACCACCACTGATTTTTAAATATAAAAATAACCTTGTGTTGATTCTGACATATGTGACCCAAGGTTCCAGTTGGCGCTGCTCCTCATGGCGACGATAACTGTTGGTAAGTGGCCGTCAGGCTGTGTGCTATCCCACAGCAATAAATAAACTCGTCCTGAAGCTTTGCCTGTCTGGATTTCGACGTGACGACGAAAGAAACACTGGCTTGTGGCGTGCGTGTAGTGCTCGACTATACAAATTAAAAAAAGCTTCAGTTATCATTATTTTTTATAACAATGAAAGTTTCATCAAAATCTATTTTACTGTTTTCTCCCTACACAAACCTATTTAAGATATACAATAATTTATACAATTTATAGATAACCCCTTGGCAAGTTATTTAAACTTAATGTTATGGTGATTTCAAGTTTAACCTGTCTGATCTCCTTCCAGCTGCCTTCTTCTCACAGAGATTAATTAATTTAGGGTTTAATGTGGTATGTTTGTGACCCTGATACTATTCATTATGCGACAAAACATTTGCTATTGGGCACAGATCTCTGTCCGGCTCGTAGCTGTCTGATAATCTGTTACATGCATCCCTCCTTCGTTACACAACAGCTCTCACTTGTGGGCACACGCGTCTAGTCTCAACCGACGCGCCGACGGTATTCGACGTACGAATCGCGAAAGAACTTTTGAACAGGTGTTAAGAGTGACTTAAACATAGTGATATTTAACTAAAGACCGAGTTACAGTGAGTGTTGTGAGGATAGCATGCGCTGCTGATTTCGATTTTCCATACGAAACGGGACGCCACTTAAAGGTATATTGCTGTCTTCATATACATCGATATAATCACTTATATTGGGTAATTAAAATAATATATTACTGTTGACTTTTATAAAAAGAATGAAAAGAATATTTCTCTAGTTACAAAAGTCTGTTTTCGATCTCATTCCTTTACCAACCTTCATTAATTTTCAATTATTAGTTAATTAGATCTTTGGGAACTGTCTGAAAAATAAATGCTACCTTAAGCATGAAATAGTAATGGGAGTTCACATTTCAAATAGCTACAACTGCGTAATTATCAAGGTGCGGATATATACATGTGGTGCCCGAAATATTCCGTTTTATGTTACCCGTTCAATAATCGTCGATCATTATGTACCTAATATAACAGGCTTGTATCATACGTAAGTAAAGACCTTTTCTCGCTCTAACTTTATGTCAAATGCTTTTTATAATAAATATTTCACTAGTAAGTCAAAGAAGTGAATATATTGAAGTATAAAAGCCATTCATAAAATAACGCACGTAGTGTTAACAAACGCAATAAAACAGCCAAAGAGCTGTGCAAGGAAAATGTATCGCTAGATGAACGGATCACGTTTTGGAGATATCGAAAGTGAACATGTGTCGTAAAATGAATATTCACGACACATGTGTTCACTTTCTATGCGACAGGTATCATTTGTTTATTAGGTGTCTACGCAACTTTGTTATATAATTATGTGATATTTTCATTCTATCAAAAGCCAATATATTGTGTTTAAATATATATATATATATATATATATATATATATATATATATATATATATATATATATATATATATATATATATATATATATATACATATATATATATATACATATAGTATACCCAGATAAATTAGCCGCAAAACAGAATGGTTGTATACGAGTAAATATTTATATATATAATTCTTGTATGCGCGTTCACGAACGGACCGATTTTGTATGTGTTCAACTGAATTTAAGAATAGTTTAGAATCACAATTCAGTCCACTACTAAATTCTTATTACATTTATATGGCAGAACATCGTTTACCGGGTCTCTAGTATAATATAAGGTTATATTCAAACGAAGGTTTAACATTTTGTCCTTGATTATCGGCAAAACATCGCTGAAGCAATAATAGCATCCATAGTAAATTTAATTTAATATTCAATGCTTTTATTTGTCTTACATGATCAAGCATATATTATTTATATTCATACCCTAGTAAAAATGAAATTAAAAATATTAATTTTACTTCCAAGTTTTGTCTTCTAATTACATCCGAGGCTTTTCTACGGATTCAAAACAATCTGCTCACTATTATCACAGGTTACAAATATCACAAAAAATATATAGATACACTCATGTATGTCTTTTTGTGATATTTTCTTATCTTGTGCGTAAAAAGCAATGAAATAAATGTAGTAATGTTTTTCCGGAGTAGCAGCTGTCTGAACCCTTCACCTTGAAATAATATATTTCCTTTGCTACTTATGAGTCAAACAGGAATTCATTCAACGTCTGCTACGACGCTCTAGAAATGAGATATTGTAGCCTTATTGTTCTCCTTGACAACAATCACACAAACTAACAACTAGCTAAATACAGTTAAAATGCGTAAATGCGTTAACTAATTTAGCATGTACTCTTTATTAGACACCTGGTAGCTCAGTGTTACACTCGTTGATCAATCTAGATCTCCGGGTTCAAATCCCACGATGTCATATACTGCTTAGGCATATCTCGCCTTAAGTGCATATTAAAGCATAATAGCCATGTACCGGTGGTGAAGAAAACATTATGAGGAAACCTGCAAACCGAGATCACTGCTTTGTACCAATCTATCTTTAACAAGCTTGGTGGTCTATGCCAATAGTGTCCATTCCCTCTAAGGAGAGGTTCCAGCTCAGCCGTGGGACGCTATGGGCTGTTATTATTTTTATTTATACCCTTGTTTGTAAAGTAATTTTATACTTCAATTACAGTCATTAAAAAGAAGAAAAATTGTAGATAAAGTATACCAAGAGTACACTTTACATACAATTTCTCTTGTCTCTTTCCTTCTCCGAATATACATATTTATATACATATTTGTATTCTTTATAGCAAGTATACAGTGGAAAAGACTTCAACGCGTAAGAGAAACAAAATTTTAAAAGTACATAGGTTAATTTTATTACAAAATTAATAATTGCCTTCATTTATGATCGAAACTCAAGTTTTTTAGCCAAATGTAATACAATCAGAAACATTAAACGCTGAGAAACAACTTTATGAATAATTGGACTTTTCAAAATGAAATAAATATACACTTTTCATCAAAAAAATCGAAACATCCCTGAAGTTTGGTTTTGAATGAGTTTGATTTTTTTTTTACAAATGTAAAATAACCAAAAATATAAATGCCAGTTAATTGCGGATAAGGTATCATTTAATGAATATTAATGTTTTAAATTATTGTAAATTTCTTAAGCCATTGTGTTTTGTTCAACAGGTATGTTATTACCCTTTAAGCAGAAATTGTTGAATGTTAGAAACAGATGTAAAACAGAAAAATGTTATTTTTTTTAAATTTAGTATCTCGTATTTTCTCCCCGGGCTCTTATCACTGCTTCTATGCGGTTCAACATGGAACGGATAAGCGTCACAATCTTGTGTTGTGGGATGTTATCCCACTCTTCTTGTTCTGTTCTGTTTTAAGCTGGCCCAGCGTCTCGGGAGCAGGATCTCTTGCTCTGAATCGTCTCTTCAACTCATCCTGCAGATGTTCTATGGGATTCATATCCGGGCTAATTGCTGGCCAGCCTATACCCGCGATACCAACTTCGCTCAGGTATTCATTTACAATGCCTGCAATATGAACCCGTGCGATATGAAAATGTGCGTAGGGTACCACATGAGACTCCAGACACTCTTCGATGTAACATGACTCATTTAATGACGGTAACCGAGGTCCAGATACAAACGCAAGTTCGGTTTTTCTATCGACGCTTATGCCTCCCCAAACCGTCCATGAAACACCACTGTAACTGACTCTTTAATGTAACACTGTATAAAACACTCCCGCTCTCTTTGATACACCTTCTTTCTTCCGTCATTATCATACAGCATGATCTTACTCTCGTCAGAAAAGAAAACTTTCCTCCAATGAAGGTAAGACTAATTTAAGTGCTCAAATGAGTGCTAAGTTGATGCGTGCTCTTCAGTGGTCTACCGTCAATTTAGAGCCATTAGCTGGTTTATGAGGTTTCATGCTACGCTCCATCAATTTTCTTCTTATGATAGAATCGCTTACAGTCAATCGTCAAACCTCACGGAGCCGCTGCTGCAGTTGAATAGAGTTAAAGTGGTGATTTCTTAGAGAAACTGACACTATATACCACTCATCTTGCTCAGACTTGTCTCAGTATTTACTAAATCCTAGATGGCGAGTAAACATACCAGTTTTCCGATAACGCTGATACACTCTATTGATAGCAGAGAGGCTTAGATGCAAACGTGCAGCCACAACATGCTGATTATGCCCTGCATCCAGCAACGCCACGACTTGGGCAGCTTCAGTGGCCGAGGTATCCAAATTTTTTAGGAAAAGATCTCTTTGGAGGATTTCACAAAACTTAGTTAACAATAACGCTCACCTTAGCTCAGAGCTTAACTAAAAAATAATAATTTATGCAAAAAAATCTAATTATGTGCAGAAATTCCGATGAAATATACATTAATAACACACAGTCAATCTCTACATTAATTTATTGGCAGAAAATTCGAAAATTTAAATTCAAATGTGGAATTCTAGTACACTTTTGTGTAGACTAAACTGCCAGCTATTTATTGGCGTATTTTTTTATGATATCAATCCTCTTTTTCATTTAAATGCCGCCTGAATAATACTTGCAGTAGTGTTTCAATTTTTTTGATGAGAAGTATATTTGTTAATACAAATAGTGGTGTTGTATCATAAGTATGGTTTTGACAAATATTAACCTAATTGTTAGTATGAAATATATTACAAGAAACTGTGTTGTGAACATTGGACAAATAAAGTTCATGTAGATGCATTCCTATGAATAAGCGTTGCGTAAATAAATCAATAGCAATGCATTGTCGCAAAGTACGTGAATGTGCTGGGAATTATATTTGCACAACCACATTGTGAAAGTGTTGGCAAACATATGAACGACTTATTTACCCGCTTTTGTATTTCGACATCTTCACTCAAATGCCTTTCCTTTGATAAAAGATACTATACTATTCTATTTTCATCTTAAATTGACGACCTCCGTAGAGTAATGGCTATTTCACGCTGGAACCCCAGTCATCCCGACTGGTTCATTTCCTGTCCTTTTCCGTAGTTTTTTGGTATCCATGCGTTCTTTTGTTTACTTTGGGATGAGGTAGCGCTGAATATTTATTTAATAAAAAACCGCCCGACAGAGGCTGGTCGGCAGCGTAAATCACCCACTACTTAAGGCAGGATGCTAGCTGACGAACGAGAACGACAGGAATATGTCACAGGTGTTCTCCGTGCAGGGGCGGAGTAAGCATATTAACCCCTGCGGCCGGGGTCGGCCTGTCGTAAAAGGCGACTAAACTACCCTAGCCGCATGGTAAGGCCTCAAGCCTATCTGGATGGCAACCACCCTCGGTCTTAAGTATGCCACCATAATAACCTTGTGTGTGTCATGTTCCGGCAGCATGTTCGCAGCGCCTCTAGCGTTGTGAACATCTATAGGCGACAGTAACTGCTTACTATTAAGTGGTGGTTAGCCTGTCAGCTGTTCCTCAGCAAAGCGAAAAAAAATCAGGTGGAGAATCACCGGGTAAGAGTATAATCTTAGTTTTAATGCATTAGTGATTTTTTTCAGGGCTTACAAATGAAGCCTTGTATCATCTCCCAAAATTCCTTACCGGACAGAAAAGTAATTTCTCCAGCTTTTAAATACTGACATACCTTATATTATTTTTATTAATATGTAGTATAGTGAAAGTTAGAGAGCACAAAAATATGTAAAATAATATTAATGTTAAGATTTTTTATATTTTTTTAAATTTGTAAATAAATTTGTATGCCAGAAATGGCGAAACATGTTGTACATTTATAAATTTGAATAAATCACCTATGTATTCACCATGTTTCTTACAAATAAAGATTATTAAGATTAAGATTTTACTTTTGATTGCTATTAGGAAATCCAGATGTTTCCAGAGAGTAAGGACGCAATCAGGTAAAACTGATTCATATCTAAGTATTTTAACAACGAATTTACAGATTAATTCCTTCTCGATGTTTATTTACGTTTGATTTGATTTTCATATAAATATTAGTGATTGAAAAAATTAGTTCAATATAAACCGACGACAGTGTACAGTAATACTGTTGTCCATAATTGCGATTATAATCGCGTAAATAACCATAAGTTTGTGGACCGGAGAAAAATGGCGCGATAGCATCATCACGCTGCGCCGCAAAGTGATTCACTTTAAACATCCCAGCACATTTAGGCCAGAAACCGACCATTAAATTGGAAGAAAGTTATTTTACTGACAGATTTATAAACTGGAGTAGGTTAAATAAAATTAATTTTGTTTGCCATTTTTATTCATAATTTATAATGCAGTGAACTTGAAATGGACGGTGCCAAATAAAATCACGATTGCTTTTATATTTGCAATATATAAAGAAATCGGTTTAAACAGAATACTAATTGATATTACTTAACATTGTTATATGGTGGCCCAATAATACAACCATCGAGTCGTACATAGCATCCGGAGTCGTAGCACTTAGTATGTGTTCCCGATAGAGCATGGCCCAGTAGATATAAAATAGTACTTTGTTAGAACAAATGATCATCAATAACGGTATTGATGTCATATATCATTGGTCCTCAAACTTATTTCGCTGTGGCACTCTCAGAAAAAAACATTTCGTGGCACCCTTATCGGTAAAATATATTTCACTGCAGCCTGGCCTAGTGCGCCTTTTTTAGCTTTTAATAATTATTGTCACAAAACCTTTGACCTACGCTTGCGGGCCAGTTGGGTTGGGCACCCAGTTTGACTCAAAGCCATATATGACCATTGTAAAATAATAGAGTAATAAAAAAATTAACACGTATTATTTACCAAGAAGCAAGACAAACATCAACTCACATCAAATATTTTAGTAATAAATTAACTGATTTATTCCACGGGGCGTTTACGTTCAAGAATAATAGAATTTCAACCACGACGGCGTTTAAAACCAGTAACTTATTTTGTTATACTACAATGGAATGCGAAATTTTATTATTTTATTTTCAGTTGGTTACCTTTCAATATGCTGTGGATCGTGACACTTCCGTTTCAGTTCTCCATTTTGAATTGACACTAATAGCATTAAATAATACTTTTACGAGCGTACACATAATTGCGAGCAATTATATGAAATACTACGTGCATACTATGGTTATATTTAGTAAATACTCATACTTCACTAGTTAAGCTTTGTCTATCACGCGAGCTAACGTTTTTAAAAATTATTTAACACTAGCCAATTCCGTATAAGTTTCGTAAAATTTGTCATATCTTCGCAACGGGCCGGTGTGAGTAAAATTATTTTGAGTACAACTACGATTATAATCGACAAAAAAAAACTGTCATTTTTAGTTGGGACAATATTGTCATTAATATCAAGTAAATGTTTGTCCATAAGGTGAATAGAAATTTGACCAAGCCTTAACAATGTCCTCGAAGATCTGAAGGTTAGACGTATTGTGTTAAGGAACTCACTAACTAACCTAACCTAACCCAGCCATGAGGCTGTTTTATCCAAAAATCATACTCAATCAGACTGTATATTAAGGACCAAAATCGCAAATAACTCCTTAACTTTTACTTTCATTATGCTAACGACATCAACAATTTAAAATATACTACAATCCGACACATTAAGCTTATCTCGATGCATCTTCACCGTTTCGTATTAAAGCAATTAACTTAAAACAAATGTTCATCTCTTATCCGAGTACAATCGAATGCTTGCCTTGTGTTTAAGTCACTTAAAAAGGCGAGTACCGCTGTTGTTTTGCCGCACAGGGTTGTACTCGTATAACTCAAATATGAATACTGTACAAAATTTAAGATGAATATTTGATTCAAAAGTCAATGGAGTCTATAAATTCTATATATATCTATATATTCATTACAGCATTGCTTATAAGAATATTAACATAATTCAAAAATTTTATTAATTTACATATACAGTCATCATCATCATCCTAGCGTTAGTCCCGGTTGCCACCCAAACCTTCGCTTCGGTGCCCGGGGTCCGCTTTCCGACTTTTTCTACTCCACTTCGCGCGATCTTCAGCATCCCTGGTAGTGAGCCCATTGGCACGCATATCACCCTTTACGACGTCAAGCCAGCATTTTTTGGGTCTACCCCTCCTGCCGGGGCCCGGCGGAGGCGGCATTTACATATACAGTCGACTCTCGTTAATTCAAAACTCGAGGGACTCTTAAAATACTACGAATTATCGTGAGTTTAAAATATCAAATGGTCCGAAATTTTTGAGAGAAAAGAAATAAAACTTTGAATTATTGAAGGTTGATAATCAATTATGATAAAAATATTTATTATATGCTGAAAGTTATAAAATAAAAATATATTTAAAATATCTCTAATTTTTGAATTATTCTTAAAATATAAACATCTTGATATGATTATAGAATTGATAAATATTCAAATCAAACAATTTATTTAAGCTAAGCTCCATACTTGGATAAATTATGTTAAGGAGTTTCTCAAAGAAAGTTTACGCCCAGTGATACATTTGTGATTTTAATATTTGCATCTTTTTATTTGATTCAGAGAGAATATGATTTCTAGTTTAGTTGCAATCTGTTGATGCTCCAAATCACGCCTAAACTACAATACTATCTTTCTTCTAATAGAACGTAAAATAATGATATAATTTATTTCATTGATAATCTACCAGTGTACACCAGTTACAAAAATAAAACGTTATACAAACATGCATGGTTCAAAACATCTAGACTGTATTGATTTAAACTGAGCTGCACTAAAGTGGTTATGACTTTATCGAGCCAACCCTGCGAGCGATGGCGCGCAATCGAGAGGTCTTTGGCCGCCCGCAGCGCGCTGTCGCCGATAACCATAGAAAGTGAAATTTATTTTACTCAAACAGGCTGCCATCAAACAGCTAGTGCGGAAAACCTGTTTTCTGTGACAGCTAGACTTCTAACCGAGTTTCCTCACCCTTTGTGGATATGTCAGGCTTACGGAGTAAATTCCATAGCCTTTGTTTATTAAATTTGAACCACAAACTCCAAAAGAATAAAGTCGTTTTTGTTATGACACTCACCTTATATTAGTATGACTGGGAATTTATTATTGTGAGTTCCAATCATGCTTTTAGAGTATTTTTTTGCCTTGGGGAAAAACCCTATTCTTAACGGGTTCCCCAAGCGAGGGATATGTAACTCCGGAAACGATGTTTGTATATCCGACTACCCAGTAAAAATCCCGCTGTTCTCTTATCGCCTATGCCTGGCCCCACGGATATTTAGCCTGCCGATCTCGTGGCCTGGGCCGGCGCCAGTCCGCCCTTTGTATCGGGGCAGGCCTTTTCTTCTTCTAGGTTGCTTTTAGCGTTTCCTAATGCGAATTAGCTAATTCTAAAACAAGCATAAGATTATATAGCGGAACAAATAGTATTGTTTTATATTATTTTCAAATTATGGGTAAAATATTTTATAATTAATAATAATTATAATAATTTATTTCAGAAACAAGTCCATATTATAATAACAGTTTAAAAATAGTCTTATATTAATCCACGAAACGTTTTGAAATGATTACAAAATATTATAATCGCAAAAATCGAATGAATATCAAAAGAATCTATTTTACACAGAAATATGGAAACCTAACAACTGACAACGCATATGTGAAACATTACAAATTAGGTCAACATTTCTATATTGTTGTTCACACAGGTATTGCATAGTTTTTCTCTTATCTCATTACAATGGCTTTAGCAGGCGTAATATTTGTAACCACAAAAGACTTAAGAATGCACAATTTATACAAATACTCCATTTTACACCTCTGCCTCATACAAAAAAGACAAATTTGACCGGTCACGGTTTCAGATTTGGGGGTGCAAGCTGCTGTACGCATCTTCCTCACACCCCTTATAAACCCCTTAGTAATTACACTTATGAATTTGATAAGTAGTCATATCAGGCACAATAATGGATGTAATTTTTTTTGTTGCTGTAGAACAGCAGACAAGCTTGTTTGCAAAACCAGTGGCATCGCGAACACGCTACTGTCCCATAAGGGTACAGGAACTTGGGTCACTAATGCCGGAACACAACACAAAGTTACTATGGCGGCATACTTAAGACGAAAGATGGTCGCCATCCGTACAGGCTTGGAGCCTTGGGGGGGCCCACTACTACTACGTAGCTAGAAAATATTAAAAATTAATCGTGATAGATATCGGTATTCCTTCAAAAACACAAATAAAATACTGAATTTAGATAACTTTCCATTGTTTAGAAGTTACTTTCAAAATTAGGTAATTAATGTAAATGCTAATAACAGGGATACACAAAAATTTACACAAATTCACCAAGATCGGAATAAAGCTACAGATTATAGGAATATTTCAAACGCAATCATGTAAGAACGCAATGTATAAGGCTTCACTTCTGTAGTCTTTTGTGGTACAGTTGTGCGAAAATGCATTGAGAGTTCGTAGCCGAGTTACCGTGTGTGCGTGTGGTTGCAGTTTTATATTCTGTTTAGAATTTTCGCATAATTAGAACATTGGATATTGATTTTCGTTGTTGCTTTAATGCTTTCTTTTCATATGTATTCGTTTTTAATGAGATGGTGCATTTATTTTAAATTTAAATGGGGGAAACAGGATTGTGAAATCTAGCGTAAACTGAAATGAAATTGTCTATTATTTGTTTATATATGTGATATTGTCAATTGTTACGTATATAGGATTAAGAAGACGTACATAGGGTGATGGAATTCATTTAACTGTAGGATAGTGATCGTTGATGATGCATTCAATTCATCTAAATCTTGAAATATTCAGCGCCCTTCAACGGTTAATTTGCTGGTCGACAAAACTAGTTACCTATATAACTGACTTGCAAAATCTGTGCCATTATATGGGTTAGCGAGAGAAACCCAAATGTAAACTTGATTCAATAACTTGAACATAACGAAATTTAACGTCACGTAACGCCAGCATTTTATTCAAGTTTCCGTTTCATCCACGAAAATGTTAAATAACTAAAATATCTAAATTATATTACACATTGGCTATATAACCTAAAATCTAAATTCTTTCTTTCTTGAACTAGAATTGAAAAAAATGGCATTACAGCTATTTGTCCATTACTAGTTGATCCGGCAAACATGTTCTGCCATTTAAATTTAAAAAAAAAGTAGCCTATGTCCTTCTCCGGGTTCAATCTATGACTATACCTAAATTCATCAAAATTAGCTCAACTATTTAGGCGTGAAAGCGTAACAAACAAACAAACTCACTTTCGCATTTATAATATTAGTTAGAATAATCGAAATAGTTAAAAATTTATGAAATAATATATAATAATTTTTTTTATTCGAAAGCTAATAAGCTACATGCTAATAATTTTGAAAATAATTCGAAATTTTAATGAATTTATAGTCAAATCTTTTTGTATTTTGAATTCCATACAATATTGTAAAAAAAGCATACATTGATATCTCAAAGCAAAATCGTGAGAAAAACAATATTCTCTGTGAAATTCATTGTAGTACACAAATTAGCCTTTATAAATAAATAAATTTCTCCACACAGAGTTAGAGTTATTATATTCTGTGACTCACGAGGGAATTGGAGCGTACAGTGAAAAGAGAATTGAAACAATCTTACCACTTTTCATTATATTGTCGGTTAAATATTGGCACCTAGAAATTAGGTTATAGATATTTGTTACTCATTTCCAAGGCAATATGACATTTGTCAATACCTAAGAGTAAGGTACCTAAGGTTTATGTATATTATATTTTTAAATCCTAAATTATACAACTTAATTCATTACAAATTACTAACTAGTAAAGTACAGTCGACACTCGTTAATTCGAAACTGAAAGGACTAATAAAATATTACGAATTATTGAGAGTTTGAAATATCAAATGGTTGGGAGTTCTCAAAAGAAAAAATATGTACATTCCAATTATTGAGTAACATTAGGTATAGATTCTTTCGCTACGTCACTTCTTACTACATCAATCCACGGTTTCTATTAACTTAATCAGAAACTTTTATTGTGTATACCTACATAATAACCAACGAAAGAATAATTGAAATGAAAATAACCAAAAAAGTTAGTGCCTAAGTACGTGTTAAATTAACAATTACATTAAGAAATGCTCGTGCAACGTTGATACAAGTTTGAACTTGTTTTAAAATGCTGTTTGGACGCCTATGAGTTCGAATTAATTGCATGCATCATTATGTTACATAAGTAGCGATGGTTTTATGTTCGAATTACCAAGTGCAAAATGTATAGATTTGTTTCGAAATATAAAGAGATGTTCTAGGGAACTCGTGACCACTTGGAATTATAAAGAAGTTCGAATTATCACAGGTTGGAATTAGCCAGAGTCGACTGTACCTACTTATTGAAAAAGATTTTTGATTTTGATTCCATGAAAATAATCTAATTTACACACATTACAATATGTTAGGAGTTAGCATCTGTAAATATATTTAAAACAATTTACTTATAAAGTCCTTAACATGTCTTATTCAAATGTCTTACCTCATAAAATTTGTCCAAAATCAAATAACATTGTCAGGAAAGCTTAGCTTTTTTTTATGGGTCCGGAACCATGTGTAGGCATTCCGACTAGCCTCGTGAAAGCCACATTCAGAGATATTGCAGACCGCAGTCAACAACAACACTGGCTGACTAGAATCGGTCTGGAACACTTCAAAAAATTTTTGGGATCCACGTACAAAGCACGAGGATCCATCTGGAACATGAGCAGGGGGCAAATACGCTACTTGCTTGGAGCCTTTACTGGGCACTTTGGAACCAATAACATGCTCATGAAGATGGGTCTAACCGCGACACCCATGTGCAGGTTGTGTGGGGAACATACAGAACGCATGGAACACCTACTGTGTACATGCGATGCATTGGCCAGGAGGCGAATGAATATTTTGGGGGTAGGATATCCAACACCGGAAGACTACAGGCTCCTATCTCCATACCTCATTGTTAGGCTCATGAAGCAAATTTTCAATGAGATTGGAGAGGAGTGATTGCTATCTAGAGGAACACAAAAGATCCCATTGGGTCGAAGTGTCCGAGATATTTCTCGGCCCCAAAATAAGATAAGATAAGATAAAGCTTAGTTTTTCTACCTATTACGGCGTATTACCTCTTTTTTCCGGCACATATAAGGCAAGGAGACTAACAGAGGAAAAGCGTGACTTTTTGTAACGTGGGCAACCGGCTAACAGCCTTCGAGGACATTGACCCTCTGACCAATACAACTTTTGTACTGCCGTGGTTAACTATTTATTTTAATTTTTTTATAAAGAATCATTTTCTGTATGCCTTTAACTGTTTTTTTACAGTTTTTAATAATCAAAGCAAAAACAATCAAACATTAAATTCTGATATTTTCACCGTGAAAAAAATTCATCAAGGATGATGTGCTTCAATTTGTTGAATTGGACACTGTCATTTTAAGGTGAAATCCAGAAGTTTTCGGCTTGTCTTGCACGGCTTAGATGATTCTTCTCAGCTAATATGCATAACTTCCGTGTTCTAATGGTGAAGGACACAATGGTATACAAATCTGCAGACTGAGATTTGTGTAGGGTGTGTTCCGTGAATCTCTCTGGGTGAGACTTCTGCAGTTCTCATTATTGGGACACTTCAGTCCTGAAATAGGCTATTTTCAGCTATTATTTTATCCTATTAATATAATAACGAGTTATAAATGTGTAAAATTTTGCTCATTTGCTACCCAAAATATTCGATTTCGTAATATTTAGTTTGAAGTAGAAATATGGATGATTTGTAAAGGCTTTTTGTGAACATGTAAACGTATCAGTCCATTGTATAAATAGATAGCGCGGTAAGTGGGGCATGCCTAATCACTGTGTCAGGGTTGCATGGGTAATCCATCTATCTATACGGCATATAGTTGGTTATCATCGTCAGTTGTTAAAAAACGAATGTCACCATACGATGAACTTTATTTACGAAACAATAACGCTTAACGTAAAACTTTATATTTCAATTACGCAATTTTTTTCTAAATTATATTTAAATCAACCTTAAAGTTTTCCGATCATTTTTACTGATTAAATTCTTTATATATAAAAAAACTTATTTGAAGTCCTCGATGCTAAGTTATTAAATATATTTTCTTGTAACTGTTATATATGATAGGCGTAAAATGAAACCGGGATGAAATAATCGTTCATTACTTTATGGATTATAGCACCGGCGATACACAGTACACTGGTCATATAAAACTCTTGCGGTTTTAGGTGAAAGCCGGATCAGACTTGTGTCTGAAGTAGAGAACTCACTACAGAATCTCTGAATGGGGACAACCTTATCCAATACATACCCTCGACGACATAGGTCTGTGTATTCACACAGTTAAAAGGAACTCCTCTTTCCATCTCATGGAGTTTTGGGATTTTGGGTTACGACATCACGTATGATGTGCAGCTTATATCCGGCTTGGTTCCGAAAACCGGTCCAAGCAATACTGCTTACATGGATATACAATCATGACAACGATTTGTGCTATACAAAACACAGGTCAAGCCGCATATGGAATGCTATTCACATTTATCGGCTGGAACATCTGCCTGCCAGCTCAATCCTCTCTACAACCGACTTTACACTTATAGACGGCTTAGACACACTTGGACTTCGGAGAGACTGTTTGGAAGGAGCTGTGTAGAATGGTATTTGTATGGTATGGTATTTGTCATTTTTCTACCGTCGTACTGCCCGACACAGACTGGACGTTCGGTACCATTTACTGGGGCCTGTTTTTTTTCTACATAAAACGGTTCCCTAAAACGTTCTTATTGCATACTCTTCAGATTTGAAATAAGCTTCCAGCTGAATTTTCTATCGAAGCGCTATAAAGATCCTTTAAGGCCGGCTGAGCATTGGCAATGCCTCTAGTATTAATACATAATAATAATTCATTTATTTCAGACTTCATCCATAGATTTGTGAAAACTATGTTAGTATAAATCATGAAAACTACATTTGTCCCGGTGACGACTGCTATCCAGTGCTTTTGGGTATAACAGTGGTAATGTGATGCGATGGTCTTCAAGATGCCGTTGGGGCTGCCCCGCAATCGCACAAGCATGGAAGTTGGTCTCTTCCAAATGATTGGGTGTAAGCCATCTTCACGGGCCTCTGTGAATATGCCGAATGCACTGCAATGGCGTGGCAAGCCAAACAACACCCTAAATACATTATTATAGTGGATGCGCAGGACATTGTAAGCACAATGCGTATACCGAACCCACAGGCTGCTCGAGTAGAAAGTCTGACAATAAGCCTTAAAAAGACTTAACTCGTTAGCTTAAGCTCGGCTGAGCTTCGTGCAAACCTACGTGCTAACATACTGCCTCTCACTGTTAACGCTCTGCGCGCCCGCTCTAGGTCCAAATCATCCGTAAACATGTATGTCAAATAATTGAAATTGGTGACAACTTTAAGACTATTGCCCCCCAGCATGACGAGAGGTATCTTATGTGGTTTTTGTCTTCCAGCTCCAAAAACCAGCACTTCACTTTTCATTGGATTGTACCTGATTGGATTGACCATGCACGGACGCATACATTTTTTACCTTTTTCACAATACGTCATAAGCAACCAAATCGAAAGCTTTTGACAAGTCAAGGAAACAGCATACTCCGGATTTGTAGTACTTAAAGGTATGTTTAAGGCATAAAATAGCACTTTCGGTGGAAACTCCTGCACGGAAACCAAATTGTGCATCATTAAGTTTTAAATGCTTTCCGATAAGTGTATTTAATAGGCTTTCTAGCACTTTTGCTGTAACAGTGGCAAGTGAGATGGGCCTGTAGTTGGATTTACTTGACATCTTATTTTTAACAACAGGCACAACTATGGTTTCCATTAACTCAGCTCGTAAATACGAATGATTCATATAATAATTCATACGAATGATTCATATAATAATTCATACGAATGATTCAAAATACTAGATGCTGAAATCGTTATGTCCCGGACTTGCCTCGTTTCGTATTTTTAATAACTAAAGCAACTTCTTTGGTATTAAAAATTATCATTTGTTCAGAAATGACAGCCTCCACATTGACCCCTAACTGTACCGACGGTCCTAAAGGGAGCACACAATGAAATGATCCCTGAAACTATTACCGATATTCCCCGCTCCACTTACACCATCAAAAGGTCCATAGGCGACGGTGACGCCCTACTATGGGTGAGTCGCTTACCTGTCTGCTGAACTCCAGCTACAAAACAAAGATATAATAAATCTGTCTAAGACAAAATATGTTTTTTTTTTAAAATACATTTTCCTTTCCAATAAAATTTCCATAGTTTTCACCGCGTCGCGCCTCGTGTGAGTTGATGACGCGACGATTACGGTGCGTTTCACAAACGAATGCTTGTTGATTTAGTGTCTTTGAACCAAACCGATGCTAGAGGTGCTCATAGAGATATGCTATACCTATTCTTTTTAAACTATTAATATTTATTTATTTAAAAAGTACAAATAAAAAATTTGACAGGAAGATAAATGACGACGATTTTTTTTTCGAGGAGAAACTTTGTTGTCATGTCCCACCGAATGTTTTATAACAGTTATTAATCACAATACATACTGTTAAAATTAGAGCGCAATAGTCAACCGTAGTAATTTCATAATAGTCGTCGGCGCAAAATCCCAAGTTTCTTGCTAAGGTAACTTACCTGTATTACACGCAATATATTCGATATTATTATAATACTACGGAAAATCTTTAGGACCGAATAATAGAACAAATATCAAAGTAAATACCAGAAAGATTGATTCCAAATTACTTTGGGAAACGAAACGCAGATGATCTAGGTTAAATGGCTTGATGCAGAAAATGATTTAACCTCTCGACTAGATAATTTGTCAGCATTTTATATCATAATATATTATCGTATAGCATTTTGTACAAGATTACATATTATTTCACTTAACTTGAATCGAATGTCCTATTTAAACTTAATCTCACAACGAGTCTAATTAAGTAAATAAACTTTAATTAATCCGCCATTAATCATAGTCGGATTACAATGTACCGATTCGAAATGCTTTTCCGCTAATCTGTAGAAAGTTTATTTCTTAAAGGAAAAGCCGGTTCCGCGCAGCCGCTTTGTATCCGAGTAAAACTTTATACTTTTTATAACGTCCGAAGTTACATAAGTTTTATGTAATTTATCTACCGTACACGTGGTCCACTGTGGTTTAATGGTCAAACTTAATTTGTAAATTATGAAATAAATATGATACTTCACGTATAATAAAACCATATAAAATTTTCTATCTTCTAAGTTATCCCGATTCTTTAACCCGTCCTTCCTTTTAAAGCATTCATGATCCCTGAGACAGAAGCCTTTAGTGAGAGCCCATTCGTTTCTAGTTAGCTGCCCAGCTGGGTGATGATCAGGCTTACGTCGTGGCCGCGGCCTCGGGGTTACTCGCGAACTAAGGAACACCAAGGTCGCTTTAGTAAGTAGGGAGGTAGTACGTAGTAGCGACATACGTTTCCTAGCGAACAAATGAGTACGGGCGCATTACGGAGGGGTACCGCTTTATCCCACTATGCATATGCATTTCCCTGTCACTGTATGCAAAAAGCTTTTCTACTTCAAAAAATAGCCTGCACCGGCTTGAACCTGGTCTTGAACCTTTTGGTGGCAATAAAATACTTAACACTTCAAATTTTATGATAAAAACAAGCACACGTTTAAAATACATATGGCTTAGTTTTAAGGTTAAGAAATTAAAATCCATAATGCGTAGTTTCAATAATAATATATTTATTATTTTATTCTATTATTTACGTCCTACTAGAATAAAAAAATATGGCATTATATTGATACTGTCTAATTTTTCTTTTTCTTCAATCATACTTGTACAAATACGTTGTATAGTCTTTACTTAGATTTTGGAAACCGGATTATAGAACATTGTACATTAATATCATGGGGCGAAATTAATTATCCATATTAGGTCCATGCACTTCCAAACGACATCCTTAGTGTGACTGCTCAAGAAAACAGATAGAATACATTTGATTCATATTGGAACAACTGCCACCTGTGCCTCTTATCTGAAAGCAGAAATCCTAAAAATATTTTTTACTATTTTTTCATATATCTTAAGAAAAGCAAAAGCATTCATTTCATATATCTTAAAAAAGTAATTAATTCCGTCTCCCTCTTATCTCATGATATCGCCCTCTTTTCCCTATGGTACATTTCATCTCTACCATGTACTTCTTCTGGGGCATAGGATGGCAATAGCTTTATAAGCCTTGTTAACCTTTACTACCAGATAGGCTGACCGTATTTCTGCAAGCATACCGTCTGATTCCCGAACCTATCAATAGAATACTAAATGTAATATAAAAAAAAACTTATCCACGGTTAACATTACTATTTTCATTTTTCCAGATGATTCCCGTGATACGATCGAGCGCGATACTCTGGCTGCTGCTAGTAATGGCAGTGGCTGAGCAAGACCAGAATACAACAAGTACAAAAGCAATTCGCACAACTATCCTTCCTTCAAAAACTACTAGAACCGAGCTCAAAGTTTCCAGAAGTCTTAATAACCACGATACGCAAACTTTAAACGTAAAATCCAAATCTGGTCACGTCACCCAGCTTATAGTTAAAAAGAAAGATGGGAAAACAACCCCTGACTCGAGCACAACGCAGCCAACTACCACTGTATCTTTAAGAACTACTACTGGTTTTAATTCTACAGATGATAATAGAAACAAAACAGAAAGTAGAGACCAAAGAAAATTGAACTATATAGGAGGAATTAACAGTGATTTGGCAGGCTACGATTACTACCAAAATAAAAATAAAAATGAAGAATTCAGTGACATTAAAGCTGAATATGGCAACTGGTCACCGGTATCTGTGTACCCCGAATCCCATATTCAAGAAGATGGTGGTAAACCAGACAATGATGCCGAAACATCAAGCTATTACCCCACCTACGACAACGAGAAGAAAGTGGAAAATAAAAAAGTGTACATAACTTCAGAAAGTTTCGTGGATTACAACAAACCAATGAAAAGTTACAGGTTTGACCCACACAACCCAGTAATCAAAAATGACAGGAACCCTGTATACATAGAAGTAGTAAGCACTAAAGTGTCCGAAGATAATGCGAAATCTTTCAAAGGTGTACCAGATCCAGTTGTTATTAGTTCAGAACCAATGTACTTAAAAAAAGCTATAGAAAAGTATAACAACAAACGTGGTAGGTCAATACTAACTCTTGGCGATGATGGTATACCAGAGATTCAAGGTGTGAGAATGCCTGACGATGAATCTGACAAGAAAACATGGAGAAATGCTAGAGTCGTCAATGGTGAACTAGTGCCATATCCAGAGGGCTATACACCTCCCAAAGTTATACCTGAAGCTGACGTGTACCCAGATTTAAATAATGCTGAGCCAAGTCAAAATATCGGCCCTTTTACCAAAGATGATAATTTTGAACCAATCGATGGTCCATTCACCAAGTTCGATAATATCAAATTCGAGTCTAATGACAATTTGGAGCCGTACATGACGAGTGACAACCCAACATTTGCGTATAAACAGAAAAAAGACAGTCACTACTTAAAACCCGGATACGGTCCTTTCACTAAAGCAGACAATTCGAAAGTGGCCAACTCAAAACTCATTGAGTACATTAAGCAAATAAATGAGCAGGAATCCAAGCGAGATTACTTCAGTGGGCGTAGCTCTAGATCACATTATGGCGATTTAGATTACGCCGAGAGTCACATACAAAGAAGAATGTTACAACACCCAGGAGAAGTTAATTTCCCTAACTCGGCTCTGTACACGTCTAAGAATGCTAAGCCAGGGTTTGATGAGAGTATGAGGAACCCAGTTTTACAATACGCTCATCCAGACCTCGGAGTGCAACCAGCGAAGGCAACTCGTGATAACGTCGATAGTGAACTTAAAGACCGTAAAGTCAAATATTACACATCCAATGTACCAAAAAGTGCTCATCCCTACCCAATGGAACCAGTGAATGGATATGGCCAACAACGTTCAGGGAACAATATCAATTCTAACAAATATTATGAGGATGAATATAACAAATTTGCTTACTATGATCACAGCTATCGGCCAAATCAGAGCCCAAGGTACCCTTATAGATATACTTACATCAAACGCGTTCCAGAACCTTCACTATGGAAAAAAATCACAGACTCCATGAAAGATACTATTAACACCGCCAGTCAAACAGTTCAACAGTTTACGAAACCAATAGTAGATCCAATCACTAGAATTACGTCACCAGTATTGGATCCAATTGTGGAGGCTACACACAAAATATCGTCAAATCTTGGCCTGTACCCTTCGAATTCAATACAAACTCAAAGATATGCACAGGACAAGATTGGCGTTGCAGCAGCCGCTTCGGGAGCTCCAGCAATGTTACCTGCTCTCGGTTTGATGGCTGGAGGAGCTGCATTAGGGTTGGGGGCTGTTGCAGTTGGTAGATTACTTGATGTGAATCTAATGAGAAGCGCTGGTTTGAGTGAGGAAGATATTAAAGAAGAATTAGAAAAAGAACATAAGAGAGCTTTCGGGTCCCCGTACGACATTGATAAAGATATATTAAGTACACAGAAAGTTTACGACGACAACTACAAAATGCCAAGTGAAAATGTTTACGTGGTAATGTCACCCGACAGTGAAGCAGCCAGGTCGAAACGAGATGCGTTTAACTTCTTCGAAGAGCCCACATATCAAGGTGGCGAGTTGAGGCGAGTGAAAAGGAGACATGTCAGGTCTTTAAATGACGAGCTGCCTGATGATCTTCAGATTATAGATGGCAGCACGAGCTCATCGAGTTTGACGACTGCTGCATTGGATTTAGTGAAACAAACTGATTGGAGGGACTCACAGTGTGCCAAATTTACGTTTTGTAAAGTTCTAACTTCACAGTCTTCAGATTCAATCTTCGCTATGGAAAAGAAGATGGAATCTCTTCTTAGAATGTAAGTTTGAATTTTAATAATTTACTAACGTGACACACACTAATCATAATATAAAATCAATTCAAGCAAATACTCATATATACATAACTCTAGGCAATTCACAGAAATATTTTCTAATCCTATACATTATATAAGCGAGTTGTCTTATTCAACAGCTTACGAAATCGTCAACCTTATTCCCAAGGCTGTCCTAAACACTTGTGCGCTTTCAAACAGAATCTCAAGTAGCGACACATAACTTTTATTTACCGTCATGGCTATGTAATACTCGTCGAATCATAATTATTAGTGTCTAAATATCATATCAAATTATATTAAGATGAAAAATAAACCTTCGGTATATAGTTTAAGTAATACACTTTTATAATATAAACTAACATTGTATAAAATGGTGGAGTACACATTAGCACATAGTAAATTCACAAATTCATTTTTCAATTCGAATGTACACTGACGAACTTCTTGATTTTAACTGTTGAACAAAAACAGCGTTACTGTTATTTACTCTATACGGTAAAGTGGTTTTATAAGTTGTATTTAGTCAACAATAATCTAAATCAATATAAGCCTAGTGCTTAATAGAAGGCAAATTTCGGTGGAGTCCTGCAAAATGCCATGCGCCACATTACATTTAGATAGCCGTTTAGGATTTCTACCCACCAATGTGTCATCTGGTTTAGTTATGTATACAAAATTTCTCGAAATCACACTGTAGGAATAGGAAATTATATGAATTATGCACAAATTATTTAGAATATCTAACTATAAAAGCTATGTACATACACGACACGAATTACTACACTGCAAGAGACATAAGAACTCCAGGTAACATTTCAGACGTCTAATCCAACCTCGCCAGCTAGTGTGTACTTCACTTAACAACAGACAAGGATCTGACACAGGTTTTAAGTATGAGGTGGGGCAATCGGGAGAGTTGTTCATATAAACCCAATATGTTCCAGGTCTGGAATGTAACTTGGATTCTCTGCTACGATGATAGATGTTCACAAATACTTATCAAAGTTTACTTATTTTTGTATTGTAGCATCAATTAAATCAGTGTACTAAAGTTCAATGCTACATAGGCCTCTCCCAAAGTACTTATCCCTTGTGGTAAGACTCGTACTCTGTATTAAGGTCAAAACTATTTAGTATACGAGTGTAATCTACACTACAAATTTTTTTAATTATAACATATTATTAATAAAGGTTACGTATATTTACATAATAGTAGCGGATACTACAAACATAATAAAGTAGGTCAAGTTTTAAAACCATTTTGTAATGTTTTGGATGTTTTATCACCGGTTCTTAATACAAAAGATTATATTTGGTTTATTAAATCCGATGCATTAACATGTTTCTGGTTCATTGTGTAAATATGCTAGGTTTCAGTCATCCTGATTCAAATAATGTATCCAACTTAACTACAAATGGGTATTTTCCGTAGCGTTTTTAATTTGTTTCCAAGGTCCATGAGCAAAATGTAAATTTAAGCACATAATTTGAATCTATTTTCATGAAACTTTTTTGTGTCCAAGTGCACTAATGCAAAAATATATTTATTTTATATTGCTTTCATTAAAAATATCATTTAATACATTCTAGTCATTGTTATTATTTCTTAAAACTACTTTTTACAGATTTAGAGCGCGAATTTATTAAATTTATTGTCATTGTCATATAATTATCATAGTTATGAAACTATGATAATTACACGTTTTAAAAATAACTTTACGTCGTATATTGTTCAATTAAACCAAAATTAAAAATATGTTAGCAAGAAATTAAGATTATAATAGTTGGCTTATCCTATTTATATTTCTCACTCAAGTTTTCCGAACTGTAATGGCGTTATATGGTTGAGTAGATATAACAAACATATAAGGAGTAATTAGTAGTAAAGTTCACGACTGTTACGCAGCACCCAAAGTTCATACATACATATAATAACGCCTCTTTCCCGTAGGGGTAGGCAGAGACCACTTCTTTCCATTTGCTACGATCCTTACATACTTGTTTCGCTTCGTCCACTTTTATTATTCCCTTCATACATGCCCTTCGGTTTAGGGTACTCTTGACCTGGCCTTTTTTCAAGACCTCCCTAATCCGGTCTTGAAACGTCCACCTAGGTCTACCCCTTCCAACACTTCCATTCACACTAGCCTTATACACTTTTTTCGTCAATCGTTCTTCATTCATTCTCTCGACATAGCCAAACCATCTCAGCATACCTTTCTCTATTTTTGTCACTACATCTTCTTTCTTAAACCCAAAATTCAACATTTGCAATTTAGAAGATACACAGCTGATGGCTTGCACTACGATTCACTTGCCCGTTGTTTTGCAAATAGATTAAATTGAATTATGAAAAATATAAACAAATAATCTCAAAGTTCAGTCAAAATATTTTAGGATTTAGTGAAAACCAAAATGTGCAAATTATAAAATCCAAACAATAATAATGATCTTAAATCTGCACAAACTAATCATCTCCTTCGTCAATAAGTGTAATACATAACAATAAAGTATTACATAAAAGATTCCGGTCACACTTTCATCGTATAGACGAGCACGAGCAAAAGTGAACGGGCGGCACACTTAAACTTTACGTATATTTTACAAGAAAAAAGTACGAAATGAATTAGATATTGGACTACTTTTTTTATCGGTAAATCCCGGTCTTTAACTTCGGTGCTCGACGTCCGCATTCCGGCTTTTTCTTCTTCAATTCCCACGGTCTTTGGCATCCCTGATTATCACTCCATTAGCCGGCATATCACCTTTTACGACGTCAAGCCAACGTTTTTTGGGAGCCCAATTCTGCCGGGGCAGGCGGAGACGCCTTGACCAGACATTTGCTCCCTACATAAGTAGCTGATTGCCGTAAGACGTAACCATACCAGTAAAGGCGACATTTTTTTTTTTTTATAGCGAGAGTTCAGCAGACAGGCAAACGGTTCACCCTGGCAGGTGGTCACCGTCGCCTATGGACGTCTGCAACACCAGAGGCATTACTAACGCGCTGCCGGCCTCGAAGAATTCCTGCAATTTAACTGCACTGTCACGGCCATGAAGGCTGCCGCAAACGCGGGAGTTCCTAACGCCGTCTTGACGCTCTTTCATTTCCGTGGCACGCAGTTCCTGGTTGTGGCGCTCCAACACTAGCCATGTTTCACAGCCGTGTAAAAGGACAGCCCTAATGATGGTCTTATAGACCTGTCCTTTCAACTTAACCGGCATCTTAGGATCACAAATGACACTAATCACCTCACACCATTTGGCCCACGCGGCAGCAATGCGTGTCTTCGATCCCAAATATTTCATTTGATCCATGTGGATATGTAGTTATAGGCCAAGTAGTCGGTCTTCACCACATTGAGCTTCAGACCGCCGTTCTCAAGCGACTCCTTCCACGCTTTCACGCGTCGCACGAATCTACTAATTTTTGTTATTATACTAAATACACAGAATACATCAAAATTAAATAATCCAGTAATGTTTACATTTATAGATTCCAGTTAGTTCATTAAATTGCTATTTTTTTAATGTTGTGGAACAGTAGATGGACTGACGGCCTTCTTAATAGACGTTTGCAACGTCATGGGCACCGCTAATACGCTGCCGTCCGCGTATGGCAACTGGAACTTGGGTCACTTGTGCCGGAACCCAACACACGGTTATTATGTCGGGATATTTAAATACCAAGGGTGGTTGCCATTCAGATGGTTTAAGGTCAAACAGTTTCTGCTTAACAGTGTGATGGCCAAGTGATCTGAAAAATATCACGTGTTTCGTGTTTAGTGTTTTATAAGTTTCTCTTCAAATTTTATTTTATGAAGCTAAGGCTGTGTATGGTAATAAACAATAAATAAAGAATAAAAACTCTTTTACAGATTTGCTCATCCATAAAAATTATTTAGAAATAAAGATTTTTAACATGTTTTTTTACTCATTATTATTCATTAAAATAATACCCTAAACTATTATAAAAATAACCTTTCAGAGAAAGCGAAAGATTTGTCAATACATTGTGAATTGATTAGCTTAGAGCGTCACTTAAATTAATCGAATTCGTTTTACTTTCATTATTTGAATGAAGATAGTTATCTAAAATTTAACTTTCATTTATAAAAAAAAACTTAAGTTCACGAATTTTGATGAGAATTTAAAGGACTAAGGCCGACTTGCACAACCAATCACTAAACGTATTTAGCGCTAAACTTATTTAAATCGTCATTCTGCCTCTGTCAAATGTTGTCAATGTGACAGGGACAGAATGACGATTTAAATAAGTTTAGCGCTAAATACGTTTAGTGATTGGTTGTGCAAGTCGGCCTTAAAGTTTAGTTAACGTTTAAAATATTCTGCATATTCGATTACTTAACAGTTTATACAATGATCGACGATTTCATGAAGGAAACAGATTCGCTACATTTTCTTTTAGTACAGGATCGACTGTCTTTAGCGACAAGCTGAAACTAGAGCTTTAGCTTTCAATAATACAATAATAACAAACCGTAATGTATAATGGATAGACACCTATTTCCTTGTAAAAGGGCAAATAATATCACCATGTTGTAACATGCACACTAGGCAAGCAAATTGGATAAGATAATTGGCACAATTGGTGCACATTATAATGGGAACGGTGTCCAACCCCTTAACTGCGTCTCGAGGGTTTCTGACGTACTTCATACGTTTTTACACAGAAATAAATAAAAGTATTAATGTGTTACAATAATAACATAAAACTTTCACATAACGATAATAATAATTGAGTTTTCGGAGTGAAAAGTATGACTTGTTATGAATAATTGCCTCATTATTTAAGTAGTAATTAAACGAGAGTGATTAACTCATTTAGAACAACTTTTGTATTTGCGAAACATATAATAATTCGTAAGAAAGCGTGGTTCACAGTTCTTAAAAATTTTACCATGTATGTACGTCAGAAAAAGATAGGAATTTTAGTTGTATTAATATTAAGATTAACATAATCGAACTATAGTACAAAAAAAACTAGTATTTCTATACTGCGATCATAGAAAAGAGTGGTTCACAATTGGCCGATTTAGTGCTCAAAAATACCAGCTATGATATTTTAAAGGTTTTTAAGTCTCTCTAATGCCATTGTAAAATACTACTGATTCGTAAAATAAAGTAGTATAATATACTCACAACAATAAGGTTATATGTTTACATTTAAAAGATTAATTACACCCACTTCCCTATGATATAAACAACTGTTGTACTAGTATAATAATTGGTATTTATTGCCTATTAGTTTATTACTTAAATATTCATTTAAAGCTTATCATTAATTTATTAAATATACCACTATATGAAACGTTGCTGGTTTGGATTAGTTGGTTGTTGGTTTTTTTGGGTTACAAATTACGTCTTATAAGGAACACGACAAGGGCATGGGAAACAAATATCCATACCTATTACGACGGGACGAATGAAGCGAGATCCAGAAAACGCTGTCTTTGATGGAAGCCTGATAGAGATGGTACGTGGTACGTGAAAATATGCCCCCTACACATTTTATCCGTGCAGGGGCGGAGAAAGAATACTAACCTCTGCGGCCGGTGTCGGCCTGTCATAAAAGGCGACAATACAACCCACCCTAGCTATGTGGTATGGCCTCAAGCCCGTCTGGATGGCGACCACTTATGGTCTTAAGTATTCCGCCATAATAACCTTGCGTTGTGTTCCGGCATTAGCGACCCAAGTTCCTGTACCCTTATGGGACAGCAGCGTGCTCGCGATGCCACTGGAGTTGCAAACACCCATAAGCGACGGTAACTACTAAATACTAAATTCTAAGTGGGCCGTCAGCCTGTCTGCTGTCCTACAGCCATAAAAAACAGTGTTGATCATATATAAAAATACACTCTTTAATGTCTGTACAGGAACTGTAAAAAAATTTAAACTACGACTATAAACACTCAATAGTGAAAAGTACATTACGCAAATTTTCACACGTCCACCACATCTAATGTCATTAAATTTCCACATGTGCTATCGCGCCCGCGCAGGCTCGCGTCGTTACGTGACGGACGAACGGAGAGTGAAAGTTACGACGTAATGGATGCTAATGGCTCAGTTTTAACTCATACGACAAGTATTCGTGTAAATAGTTGTTTATTGACAATGTTTCATTCATCATTTGTAGCGATATGATATTATAAGGCCTATTTACATTTTATTTTGTTTGCATAATAAAAGGCATACAACACACGTTGTATGGCCTAGAAACAATTAATAAAAGAAACAATTCAGTTACCATTTAATCCGTACAGGGGCGGAGAAAGAATACTAACCTCTATGGCCGGGGTCGGCCTGTCGTAAGAGGCGACAAAACAACCCAACCTAGCTACGTGGTAAGGCCTCAAGCCCGTCTGGATGGCAACCACCTTTGGTCTTAAGTATGCCGCCATAATAACCTTGTGTTGTGTTCCGGCATTAGTGACTCAGGTTCCTGTACCCCTGTGGGAAAGCAGTGTGTTCGCGATGCCACTGGCGTTGCAAACACCCATAGGCGACGGTAACTGTTTACTGTTAAGTAGGCCGACAACCTGTCTGCTGTTTTTTAGCAATAAATAAAATATATAATATTTGAAAACGACTAAATATCAATTGTGGAGTGACGCGGAAGGACCGCGTTAGGAACTCCCGCATTCGTGGCAGTCTTCATGTCCGTGACATTGCGGATAAACTGCAGGAGTGTCGGCTCCGTTGGTACGGCCACGTTTTACGGCAACCGGATGATACGGAAACAAATGTCTGGCCATGCCGCCTCTGCCGGGCCCCGGCAGGAGGGGTAGACCCAAAAAGTGCTGACTTGACGTCGTAAGGGGTGATATGCGTGCCAATGGGCTCAATACCAGGGATGCTGAAGACCGTGCGAAGTGAAGTAGAAAAGTCGGAAAGCCGACCCCGGGCACCGAAACGAAAGTTTAGGCTGCAACCGGGATACTACGCTTAGATGATGATAATGATGAGTTACCGTCGCCTATGGGTGATTGCAACGCCAGTGGCATCGCGAACACACTGCTTTCCCACAGGGGTACAGGAACTTGAGTCACTAATGCCGGAACACAACATAAGTTTATTATGGCGACATACTTTAAACGGACTTAGGGCCCTATCACTTAGCTAGAGTGGGTTGTTTTGTCGCCTTTTAAGACAGGCCGACCCCGGCCACAGGGCCTAGTTATTACAGGGCCTATTCTTACTCCACCTCCGCACGGAGAAAAAAACATGTTGACAGTAAATAAATATTTTGATACCAAGTAAGATTTTAGTATTTTGTAACTTTTTTTTAAATTTATATGCCTTTTGCATTTAATATTCTAACAGATAGATTACGACTCAACTTTCTATTAGATACAGACTGAATGAGCTTAAGTGGTATTCTAATATGGATGATTGACGCTAACGAGGCCCGTCTCGAAGGCAATCTCATCTGTATTTTCAAATCCAAGTTACGGCGTTCGTTAAGCTATAATTATATTCTAACAATATAATTCTATAGTATAGAATGCATTCAATAATACAATCGTAAAAGTTTCCGAAACGATAATATTTTACGTAATACAATATACCTATAGTTATTACACTAGTAAACAGTATAACTGCATAATTAAAACCGCATTTAATGGATTTCAAATTTGTTTTTATTTTGATCATAATTTTGTCAATTGTTGAAAAGAGCTGCTAAAGAGGTCGAAACAACAATAATAATCAAATAAATTAGCGCTTATTGTTCATAAAACATGTTATAATGAAGAACGATACCTAAAAAAACTTACGTAGATAAACATCCAAAATTTTATATTGTGTAATTATTGCCTACGGCGTAAAACATTACAACAGTAGGTCAAACCAACAAATCGGATATTTTTAATAACATGATTCACTTAGAACTTATTTAGTTGTTAAATAATACAGAATTTTGGAGCGAGTGGGTGGAATAAAATAACTATATTTCAAGGTGAAGGAAAGCAAGACTGCCTTCCATCTGGCGATTCCAAACTCGGCCAATGAACTCTAAAGAAGCTACGAAAAAATCCCATTATCTAGCGACCACAACTACATTGTCACGTACAGTAACGTAATATCACGTAATCATTGTGTCATAGCTCCGTGAAAAGGAGCGAAGCCGGCTTGGAAAAAATCTATTGTATTACCAACGTCTTTGGGTAGTGATGGAGCGTGAAGCGGCATTATGTGTGTCAGAGATTTATTTCTAGCCATTTGTTTATGATTTCGGTTTTGGCTTTGGAGCCACTTCGTTTCCTTCTTAGAGCGTCTTAAAATAATAATGGAACAAATGCACCGAGACAATTCAAACAGCGCCATCCAATCCCAAATTAAGCAACAAAGGGCTTGTGTTACGGGTACTAAACAACTGATATACTACTTATATATTTTTTTCTTATGTAAATAAATAGATATTATAATATACACACCCCAGACCCAAGATGAGAATTTAGTCCTTCTCTTCTCATCTTATAATTTTTTTATTACTTTGGAGGCTAGATGTTACCCTAAGCCAGATGAAAACCATCGCAAGCATTCAGTATGTGTAAAAAAGTTAGCTACCTCCACAAAGACTTTTGTAACGCGAGCCCGAACTTGTAAGCTGCCATCTCCTTTTAAAATCACGAATCTATTTGATTTTTATTTTCAGACCATAAATTGCGGCGGCAGTAGTTTAAGAAACCCTTAAATCCATTTTTTATAAATAACTCATTAGTAAACTCCGACAAATGCAATGCAGGAAGGACCTCTACGCTGATAAAACGCCTAAAAAAGAACTAATCATAATTATTAAAATATTTACTGATCCACATATTATAAATTAATTGTTAGAGCTAGGAAGCAATAAACCTTATTAAATCACCTCTAATTAATTATTAAAATAAAAAAAATAAACTAAACAACGCAATATATTTAATTTAAATTCCAACATATAAAAGATTTCAACGAGTTCAATTAATTAATTGTGCTTCCGTAATCAATATTTTTGAATCATCATACACTGTAACTTGTACTTCCTGAAACTATAATAGTTTCAAGAAAATGGTAGTAGTGTCACTCGATTAATCACAGTTGCACCCAAAGCTAACATTCTGGAGGCCTACCCGGGGTTGCAAGTACAGTCTCAGCCATTAGCATTAATTTAAGATCTAGCATAAACTTGGACCGCTTTGTTTGAAAAAGATTTGTCCGCTGCAATAAAAATTTAAAAATCCTCACAAAATTTATAATGCCGGTAACAATGCTTATGGTTCTTTCACGTATGCAAACGCACATAGATGACCGCTTACCGGGTAGTCTGTATGTTCTTTTACTAAGGCTTAAGATACCACTGTTAGTAGTGTACATATAAATTTAAATATGATACGTATATTATACAGGGATTTCCCGTTGAATCGCTGTGTAATTATCAAATAATCGAGTCGCGAGTCGGAATGTTGCCGGAACACTTTCACTAGCGCTTCCGACGCACTTGCCGCCTTACGTAATGGGGTTACGCGGTTTGCGTGCGCCGCCCCGACCCCTCTCGGCGTTGCCTCATAAACTGGTTGCTAGCAGATCAGATTAAACAAAAAGTTTATTATAAATGATTATACAAGTCATGAACTAGATTCGTGTGGTGAACGATTCGAGACCGGAAGGTTTTTAGGAGATAGGACGGACTGTGCTCGACATAATCAACGATTTCTTATACCTTCGAAGGTACGAGAAATCGTTGATTATAAAAACTTAGATATTTAGAAACGATAACAGTAATACTGTTTTAATTCAGATATCAGTATTATTATGTATATATTTTTTGTTCTTTATATACAAATATAATATTATACGTAAATATGAGTTACAACTTAAGTTCTTACATTAATTAGACACCTTAAATAAATCTGCAAGGATGACTATCATATTGTTAACAACTTATTAATGATCACATCTACCTCATTTCAGGATATCTATGGGCCACGTGGGAGCGACCGTCGCTCACCAGCTGGGTGACGTGATGTCTGCGAGTAGGGACCACGACTGCGACAGGTTCCAGTGCGAAAGGCACTGACCACCAGACTAGGTGACCGTGACAATCAAGTTTGCGGAAGACTACTATAAGATATATAATGAGTTTTCGCTAAGGTTCCATGCTCTGTCTCGTCAACCAACTGTCGTCTCGTCTTATGCAGAGGCCAAGGGATCGTATACTGTTTCAATCATCAGGTTAAAAATCTGGAAATACATAGTTTTGGTCCGGGTGTGTGACCCTCAACTATGTACTAAAAAGTATGCGTCACATAATTGCAACTGATTTAGGGAACTTATTTAAAAAATACAGTTTCTAGCAAACTTTAACCTAACAAGACATATTCGAGAGATTGGCAACGTAAATAGATCTTATATTGTCCTAACTTACCAATTGTGTAATACTTTAAGCAAAGCTATGAGAGATACTTGTATCAGCTATGTTTCATGTGTATTCATAACGAGGCTAGCGGATATCGTGAGGGTGATTTTGAAATAATAACATTAAAGTATTACCTACATTCACGTTACGGACAATAGCCTAAAATTGAATACATTCTTTTTCTTTGTATTTTAAGTTATATCAGTAACATCTGGAGTTATTATTATTACTGCAAAGATTTTATTGATTTGAATTTTTAGAAGAATCTTTGATCCCTTGATTTATATTTGAAATCATTTAATTTTAAAATAACAAAGTACTCACTTCGTAAACGTGAATTTATACGTAATTGTTAATGTCCAAAATATTTTAATAATTACTTAATAGCATGTTAAAATAACTTTATGGATTTGACTGAGGGTTTATGGACACTTGAAAACGATTAAATTGCGCTAAAAAGTGCAGGGTTCAAGGTTTACATAACAATAACAATTCAAACGGCTATAAAACGTGTCATAAAACTATTTAAGCGCACAAAACAAAGGAAGTATACAAGCAATTCTCCGCTATTATTATTAAAATTACTATTGCTTTCAAACAATTTATTGTAATAATACAACGATAAATTGTACAAATATTAAGACGTCCATTTGCCTTGGAAGTCTAACGATCGTGTAACAAATCAAATAACAACAATTTAGCTTAATTTCGTTATATTGCAAAATCTTTATATTGCAACCGCATTGTGATTCTTCTTCCTACCCTTAATCCACATTACATGGGGCAGCACAACATGGTATCTCCTTTCACTGTCCTCTGTTGCCGTCATTATTTTACGCAATCCATACATCTTATTAAATAAGAATGAAATTTTCATACGCGTTGCCTCATATAACATTGAAAAATATACGTTTTTCTTCAGCGTTAATTTAACCTTACTCAGATAACAAACAACTCATTTAATGGATTTATGAACTAAATAATTATATACCAACCTATGTATGTAATAATTGTAGCATATTACTGTTAAATTATTATAGACAGACATGGAAAAGAAATAGGCTTTTTAAAACATCATCTCGAAAGTGATTTTTAAATAAATTAATTCGACGATGGATCTGAAACAGCTTTTATTAAAACAGTGAGTATATTTAGGTGTTAATTTTGTATTCATTTCCCGGTGAAATGTTTAAACGTGATTGTTGTCAAACAAATAATTTATTTTTATTTATTTTATGGTTAAGTATTTTATTGTAATTAAAATAATAATATGAGGTATTGTCACGATTTAGAGTTTAATAAATACGAAAAATTAAGTAATGAGATATATTGCATTGTTGGAATTAATTATAATTCTGTTAACTTGAAGAAGTAATAAATAATTGGTTAATAACTATATCTATGTATAGTTATCCTCAGCTCTAAACCCTACAAGATTTAACAGTTGAATTCGCCGAAGAAATATGTAAGTAAATTATAAATAACTCTTAAAAGAGACTCAAATCTTCGGGTACACTCCCACCTGTTTCTCCTCTAATGAGCACGAACAAACCACTTTCATTTAGTTTCATATTTGCGTCATTTCATACATCCCGCCACTTCTCAACCGAACGTGGTGTTCTTGTCGTATTTGAAAGATCAGATGTGGCTATTTTTTTATAACATACATTATTTTAACGATCGCTCGATTCTTTTTCTAATATAGATACAATATTATAGCTATTTAAAAACGAGTTTAAATTTATTTTTAAAATATTTGCTAAATCGTGACAATTATAATGTAAATATAACTTATATTTATTTTTACCAAATAATTATATTGTACGTAGATTTTTGTATCAACATTTTACAAATATATTACGATTGTACTTAAGGTTTGTCTCTGCTAAATATACCTATATAGGGTTCAAATTCCGTATTAAAAACTAAAGTATACGTAAAAATAGATTCTTACGTTAATTTACCATATACTTATTATTTTGTTTTAAGTTGACTTCAATTAGATAAAGCTCAGTATGATTTTTGTGATTAAACACAAAAGGGAATTTATTCAGCGCCTGGATTTCCAATTACAATCGGATAAACATTTATCCTAATCTTATTTCATTACTGTTTCTAATAATTTTTTTTGCAAATATTCGACGCCGAGACAAAACTTTTTTATGGATATATTGTAAAATAGGTACGTCTATCAGTTATTGGAGTAAAATATCCTGTAGAGTATTTAAAATAGTGTTAAGGATCGGAAACTCCGATAGATCGGAATTATTTAAACTATTTATCTTTATTTATAAACATTGTAATGAGCTGTACATATGCTATTGGAAATGTAATTTATTTATTTATTATATTAAAAGAATAATTTTAATTTAAATATCTGTTTCATTAGCGATAATGGCCGTAAAATCCAAAATATTGTATCAATTATACTACCGCCACGCTATGATGGCCGTTTTGACGTTTGTCCACTCATGAAGTTTCGTATTAATTAGTAATTACATTTGAAGGAGCAAATTGCTGTTCTTTATTCTCAATATCGACGTGCAGTTATTGATAATAAAGAACAGCAACTTGCTGCTTCAAATGTAATTACTAATTAATACGAAACTTCATTGAGTGGACAAACATCAAAACACCCATCCTAGCGTGCCGGTAGAATAGTTGGTAGCACACCACAGACTCCAGTTTTTTACGAAATGTAGACTGCAGCTCACACATGAGTCAAAATTAAATTTATTAAAAAAAAATTAGAGATTTTCACTATAATTATAAATTAATATATAATTAATAATTTGATCATTTACTTATACCCTCTTTATTATTATCACTTTTCTAATAAGTTCCGATTGTATCCCAAACTTCACTTCAATGCTCCGAGGCCCTATATTACTATGTGAAATAATAACAAATAAATCCTACACACATTCATTTATATTCAATAACAAACTGGCTAAATAAATAAATAACAACCAAATAAATTTGAATTGAAATTAACAATTTCCAAACAAGGGGCAATAAATTACTTCAGTAATAATGATTAAATAAAAATTAAACATGTACGAAGGAATTAACCCTTATCACCAGCCCCATCCTCTGGTAAAACGGCAAGAGGAGGCACCGGGACCGCAGCGTCAGCCTCAGCCTTTAGTAAATTACACTCGATACACGGCTGCAACTCTTCTTCCAATCTGTAAAGCTGAAAGAATAAAGCATTGCTATTTAAATAATTCCGCTATCATCTAAATGATGCATGAGTCGAAGTACTTTATTATTATCATTTCATGAAGTGAATGTTTAGTTATGGTTTCCATTCGAGAACATTTTGCTTGAAGCGCGATGTCCTCAATTAATGGATGTGGTATTTCTAATATTGTAAGTTGTTCAGTAAAATGCCACCTAGCGGACAAAGTTGTCAAACTCGAATACCTTGGTGTTGTAAGGCGGTACAATTAACATGAAAATTCTACCAAAGTAGAAACCGAAATATTCTACGATAGTAAACTTCAACGCTGCCAGAGGTTGAGATCAGGATTGCCCCATCCGTACCTACCTAGGTATATCATAAATAACCATTAGGTTAGATTACTCTTTTTGCTAGCTAGCTACCAAGTAAAGGTAAATAATAATAATATTCAAATTCTCCGTTCGCAGTTGCGAAGTTAGACACCAGATGCCCCCAAAAATTTTGCCACATTAGAGCACGTGTCAGGAAAAGGCGAGAAAGCTCAAAAGGTTGACATTGCAGTGGAACTTGGACTCCAAAGTGAAGACTTAATTGCTACCGGAATTCAACGCCTAGAAGAAACAGAAGTAGGAAGAATCACAAAAACATTTAGGAAAATTGTGAATATTATATCAAATACCCGTCCATCAAAGCCATATCCCGTGTACTTCTTGGTCGGGGTGAGTTGAATGTTCAAGGGCACAGCTTGTTCCCTCGTCACCGACTCCGAAATCAGCGTGTGCGAGCCACCAACCCATCGATGGCATGTGTGTTCTCTGAAAAAAAAAATACTATAACATAAAATGCAGGTATTAACTATACAGCACTCAGTATAACGATCATTTTTGTAGAGAAGTAGAACAAATAAATAAACTGGGACTGTACACACAGCGCCCTCTAGCCCCAAAATATCATAGTTCTTGTGTTATAGGTACTAGATAACTTTTATAATACACATTTACTTTTCTTTTTTAAATAAATACATTTTATACATATAACACCCAGACGTGAGACGAGATTCGAACCTGTGGCCTTCGTAAGTGTACAGAAGACCATTAGCAGTAACGCCAAGGAGGTCGTCGAGAGGAAGAAGATCATAGGTTTATAATAAAGTTGCAAAATATAAACACAATGAGAATATTAAAGTACTTCATAGATTTATAACCTGTTATCAGGTGGATGAGGAGGCTTGAAATCTTCAAGGCAAGGTTCAATTTCCATGTCAGTGGCACCAATAGGTTTGGGACCCATGGCAGGCAGGGGAGGAGGGGCACCATAGTTGGCATCCAAGGGATCCATCAAGGCTGGCGCTAGACACGAGCCACATGTTGCGTCTTTAGCTAATTTCCGAGTCAAAATCGCTGCCTGAAGATATATAAATACTACAGGTTAAAAGATTAATACAACAATTGCATAGGTAGCATTTCAAGAGCATACCAGGTGTATGCATAAGTCTTTTCCGGTTTTTGTGGTAAAATAAACACATAAATTTCAAAGAAAATAAATTTTGAGTTTATTCGAAATATTGGTCTTCGGCTTCTACACACTTAGCCCATTTTTCAGGTAAACTATGAATACCTTGCCAGAAAAATTGTTTCTCTTTTGCGGCAAACCATTCGTCAAGCCACTTTCCAACTTCCTCCAAATCGCTGAAGTGCTGCTCTGCGAGCGTGTGCCCCTTTGATGCAAAGAGGTGATAGTCTGATGGCGCCAGATCAGGTTAGTACGGCGGATGAGAAGAGATGTGCCATCCAAGCGATTTCAAAGTGTCTTTTACTAGTTTTGCGTGTGAGCCGGCGAATTGTCGTGTACCAAAATCTCTTTACCATGTCTCCTGGCCCATTCCGGTCATTTTTTGATCAACGGGTGATTTAAATTAATCATTTATTGGCGATAGCGTTGTGCGTTAACGGTTGGCTTCTAGAGTTTTGAGTTTGTGAGTAGGTTCAACGTCCATTAACAGCTGAAATTGCTCGTCTTCGAACTTTTGTGGTCTACGAGAGCACACGCCGTCTCACATTAAAATTGCCATTTTTAAATTGTCGAAACCAAATGTTCTTTTTCAGGCACAAACGTCGACATGATCACTTAACTATACAGAGATACTATCAATTGACAGAATCAACTTGTATGTGTTTTCGTAGGTTATTGTCAGACAAATAAACTGACGTGGTGTCGAATTTAGACGTGGCGTATTGTTTGGATATCAAGATATATACCTGCGAGATCGAATCAGAAATGAGGAGATTCGCAGGAGAACCAAAGTCACTGACATAGCCCGGATGATTGCAAAACTGAAGTGGCAGTGGGCTGGGCACATAGCTCGAAGGACCGATGGCCGTTGGGGCAGAAAAGTCCTCGAATGGCGACCGCGTACCGGAAGACGCAATGTTGGTAGGCCCCCCACAAGATGGACCGATGATCTGGTCTAGATCGCCGGAATAGGTTGGATGAGGGCAGCGCAGGACCGATCATCGTGGAGATCTTTGGGGGAGGCCTTTGTCCAGCAGTGGGCGTCTTCCGGCTGAAATGATGATGATGATGTATTGTTTGGTGGAGCCATCTCTTAGTAAAGCCGGAAAAGACTTATGAATACACCTATGTATTAATAGAATTTGTGTAGTGATCATTATTTGATATAAATTTATAATACCTAATAATGTTCTTACATAATTAAATTATGTAAGAATTTTAAATATAATATTATGATTAAATTCTGCTTATATTACACGCAATACGAAGAAAATTTTTGGGGCTGAATCCCAGATCTTCCAATTCAGGCAAAATACTAGAATTATAATTTCAGAATTGCTTTTACCAGGACTCGAAACTTGAACCTCCGGAACCAGAACCGATTGTTTGGCAACCACAATACTCTAACTATTCGAGCGGCGCGAATAACACAAGGAAAATATATTAAACACTGGTATACCTTGGGCTCTCCCAATATGACAGTGAGTTTTTTAAGTATCTCGTGCAATTCCCGTAACTCTTGCTGCGTGTCATCCTTCATTCCTAGCAACTGCATTAACTCTGCCTTAGTTTCAGCTACGTTCATCAAATCATTTAGGGCCGACTGTTATTCAGAAAAATAATACATCTACTTCATTTTCCCAATAGAATAGTAATAGAACTTCCCCATAACTTAGGGAAAAGTAAGATTCTTCATTTACTTTATGAACAACGTGTGTAGACTTTAATAATTCTTCGCACTACCTTAACTAATTCTAGCTAAAATCTTACGCAGTTACCGTCATTACCTATGTGCATTTGCGATACCACGGACACCGCTAGCTCGCTGCCGTCCACGTAGGCACCAGGCTTATTTAAACATTATTTATTTATATATTGTTAAAACTGCGTCCATTATAATGTTAGTAAGTACATTTTTTATCAACAGTTTGCCTTTTTAAGGCGTACAATATTTATAAAGGTATTTTTATGTTTCAAATTATTTGAAAATAATAGTAACATATTCATTTATTTGCAATTATAATTTTATTATATCTAATTATCTATATTATCTGTGGAGGGGCGGAGAAAGCATACAACCCACCCTAGCTACGTGGTAGGCCCTCAAGCCCTTCTGGATGGCGACCACCTTTGGTCTTAAGTATGCCGCTATAATAACCTTGTGTTGTGTTCCAACATTAGTAACCCAAGTTCCTATACCCTTATGGAATAGCAGCATGTTCATGATGCTACTGGCGTTGCAAACACCTATAGGCGACGGTAACTGCTAAATTCTAAGCGGACCATCAGCTTGTCTGCTGTCCTACAGTAATAAAAACAGGGGTAGATGCTATCCAGACGGTCTTGAAGCCTTACCACCTAGCGAGGGGGGAGGGAGGGTATACTTGGAATGTGACATTGTGTGACAAGGGGCAAAAGCTTTGTGACGTCACGATATGAATGAATATGAAGGTGTGGGTCCAAAGTCCATGGCCACAAGATGATTAAGTATTGTACCTTTAATTAACATAATTAGTCGTTATTTGTTTCCCAACTAGTCGTTTGCTTTCTCTGTTATCTAAAATATTTCACTTTATGCTGATTTTATTAAAGATTATTTATTTATTATATAACTTTTATTATTATTTTTAATACCTAATACACGCATAAAATTATAAAATGTGTGACGTTACATTAGGGGGGGGGGGTTCTAAAAATGTGACAACCTTTGACAAGTCCTAAAATTCGTGTATGGAGGCCCCTAATAGGAAAGGGACTGGCCAAGAAAGTTGTGCCAACATACACTTTTTAAAATAGGGCTTATTAGTTTATTATAGGCTTATTATATTAGATATCTAGAGAACGCACCATCCAAACAGCTTCCTGTCTCTTGAATTTGTCATAACACACTTCCAAACGCTTATCAATCTCGTTCCTAGCCATAGTGAACTCCTCTTCAGTCAATAGGCCTGCCAGCCTGGCATTGTCAGCCTGTTATGATAAGAAAATTGAAACAAGCAGTACTAGATTTCAGAAATAATTAAAAAAAACTTCCAAAAACATTGAATGACATCTTACCTTGTCTCGCAGTCCATCCAAAACTTCATCCCTATCAGCCTTCTGCTCTCGAAGTGTTTCCACACATTCAAGCACATCCTGTAAAATATAATAAGGTAAATAAAACTTATGCCGATTGCTTTCAACCTTCATATATGCGACTGATTCAACACGTTTTGCTAATACCTATATTTAATCTTTCGTGAGTTAGGTAACTCTAATAACTAGCCAATAACAAACACGCGCTCTTAACATTTTCGTAGGAGAATTCGCCGAATCCTTTAAAAAATTTGCAATTTTTACTTACATGCAAATCATCCCCGAGCTGCTTCTGGAATGTAACCAGCCCCTGATGCCCGAATGCTGTGCGATCCAACTCTGACATGAGTTCGTCATACCGTTCGTTCAATTCCGAGATAGCTTTGAAAATAGCAGAAGTTTATATGGATACTAACTACCAACACTTACAAGTAAATAAATAATTTATATATTCTGTTCTGGTCCTAACATTTCTTACTTTACGATTCCAAACCGAAATTAGTCTTTAAAAATTTCTTCTTACAAATAATCGTTTTTTAACCTAAAATAATTATTCTGCACACACATAATTTACAAGTATATTAGGAAAATAGTGGTGCATCAATAGTAAGACATACCTGGGATCCAATAAACTAAACAGAACTATCAACCTACCAGTAGTTTCAGCATTATTATTGACTTGATCAAGCTGTTTGAGGCCATCTTTCAAATCAGCACGAATTTGCGCTATTTGCTCTTGAAAGCTTGTCATCTAAAATAGAAAAGACATAATTTTGCAGAATTATTCACTTGAAACATGTCATTTCAATTATTAAAGCAGGCAAGAGTTTGTAATTTATATGTGTGCTTTGAGGTGATACCTGAGAGGTAAGTCCTGTGTCGAAGCCGCTCAACTGTTCCGCGTAATCCGAGACCATAGAGTTCAGTGTTGATATGCGAGCGTTTAATTTTAGAGCCACCTCCATACGCTCAGCTGAATGCGTTCAGATGCGTTAATTATAATATTATCAGATCATATTTTATTGAAATATGTAACATGCTTTTCTAATCTATTTCATTATAACGGTAAGTAAAATGCGATAATCAAGACACCATTTAGACGACACAGTCGGCTACATCTCATTTTTGTTCTTTGTTAATGGCACACAAATATCTTGAAGAATCTATATTCATTATTATGGTTTTAAGCCATACCCGTAAAAAGATTTTAAACTACCTGAAAGTTTTACTTCTAATTACGCTATAATAACATCCTTCAGTGATGTGTTACAACACGTTAGCAAAAATTAAATAATAAACTGCCCTAATGAAATATACATTACATACAAATAACTCGAGTCGTATTTAGGGCCATTTCTGCAGTCGATGTAGGTTTTGTAGTCAGGTTCGTGATATTTTTGGTGATATCATCCTTCATCTGTTCCAATGCGTCACTAGAAAATAAATGTGTTCAAGTGCCTAATATATTTAAACAACTATTAGAGACTTCTATTTATTAAATCTAGCTAGACAAACTGACAAAATTATACAGTGAAATGGAATTGGGACTTAAGGAGTGCCATCAAAATGTTCAAAGATTAAATTTAAGAACTGGCCAAAATCCGTTGTTTAGGCTCTTAGGAAAGTTTTTCTTTTATTAGGAATTGTGGAAACCATTTTAAAGCAAGTGTTAGCACTAAGGCACTGGCGGGCTTAGCATAATAGAACAATAACTAAAAGTTGATTCCGCGACACAAGGCTTGGGTGGCAACCGAAATTATAGTCGGTATACCATTACAATCGCCACTGGCTATCACTTCCCGCCCAGCAGCACAAATGGGGCATACTGAGAGGTTAGAACGGTGAGGTCGGCATGACCATGTCAGCTTCCCCCGAAGGCAGGTTTAGTACTAATAATTCGGTTTCTGTAGTACGACAGATTACGATGAACTAGAGAAACTACTTACTAAGAAAGGCTTGAAACAAGAAAAATATTCTTGCCTGCTATCATATATAATTATTTGACAGTTCTTTCAATCTATTTTGATCAATATTCGCCATCAGTTCTATTACTAGAGAACTAGGCATGAAAAAGGCATCTGAATAATTTTCCATCAAACTTACTTCATCTCATCTCGCGTAACAAGAGCAGAAGCCCGAGCTGTCATGACTGATTGTTTCGAGACCACTGATTGTCTGGCCAAAGAGCCCGCCTCCAAAACCTTAGACGTTGTGGACTTCGCCGTAGATTTACTCGCTAACGACTTGCGGCTTGGTTCTGATCGAGTGGGTGAACTTGATCGAGCATCCGTGTCAACGTCAATACCAACAGCTACTGATTTTTGAGGAGTAGATTTTCTTGGCTAGATAATACGAGTACTAAATGCAGAAACATTTATCAAAAGTGATCGACAGAATAAGTGAGGTATTTGTAAAGTTCAAGTCTAACTTAGAAGTAGTCTGAGTTAGAATTGCGTCTATTTTTCACAAAATGTTGGTCTGATCCAGTCTTAATTTGTCACGTTATTTAGGCATTTGCAATTAATTCAACTCATTACACAAAATGCGTTCTTATGCGTTTTTTTTATTCAGTTTATTGGGTCTGCTCGACCAGTGTAGTACCTGTAAAATATAATGTCCAACCGAAAGTTCGGTTTCGGTTTCAGCCGAGTTTCGGCCAAAAATCAAGATTCGGCGGCTGCAGTTTCGGTTTCGGCCAGAATTGGCCGAAACTTTTCCCGAAACTGAAACTGATTTCGGAAGTTGTCGTGCACGCTCGCCTAACTTCGTTTCTCACAGCAACGCTTTGGCGGAAGCTGGCGGTCCTGTTCGGGAATTGTCGTGCGCCGTTCGGATAGCTCTTTAAGCCTCTTCTGTAGCAACACAACTTAGTCAGTGCGTTATCGCCCGACACAAACATTCTTTAGATGTTATGTTTTGATGGAACTGATTACATGTAAATTTTTGTTTCGTTTCTGTACTTGAATGATTTGTAAAGTTAAATATTGAGTCAGTGACTTTGTTTTGTTGTTATTAACAAATCAAGTCACATGTAAAAAAGAGATTGTAAATGAAAAAAGTGAAGTGTTTAATTTTGTGACGTATACGCGTAGCAGAATTTCTTCCCCTTAAGTGTACAGAGTGTATGCTGCGCCTTAACAATATCGCCGTAGAATGTTCCATAAATTTATAGAAACAAAGAACACAAAGAGCAGGACGGAGATATAGGACCAGACAAGTGTAAAAATAATAAAAATATTATTAATATTTTTTATATTATATTATAATATAAATGATTGAAACAAAATTAATATACTGTGTTTCCATTTCATGTCCTAATTATATAATAATGGGTAAAATGCACCAAATTTCAGTATTTTAAGGAATTTTATACTTGACCACGTGAGTTTCGGTTTCGGTTCCGGCCGAAACTGAAGCCAGAGCCGAATATTTGGTTACGGTTTCGGTTTCGGTCGGATACTAGTAAAATACTTGTGTGGAATGTTTAAGATTAACCATATTGTTTTATTCAGTGATTGCGAACTTCTAGATGATGAGGAGAGAGTTGCTCATCAACCTTGGCGATCTTCGTGGCGCAACGGCTTTTCTACACCCAAGTGTGAATGTGTCTTCAGTGAAGTGAATGAGTCTGGGTGTTTTATGTATAATATTTATTTATAGATAAAATGACATAAGTAGTATAATATCTGCTCGTTTTCGAGTTTATATAAGACAAGAGCTCTGCTGTTTGATTTGGGACTTGTTGGCGTGTTGAATTGTCCCAGTATATTTATTATTTACTCCCTCTTCTCCTCTATCTAGCCTTCTTTTTCGCCTATTCTGTGCTCATCCTAACCATTTTATGTGTTCTCTTCTTCGAGGCCAGCGTACAGCAATATTTTTGGTGTTGCAATCCCCAATGTGCAACGGCATTGATCTTGAATTATAGAGCTCGTCTAACGTCATAATTCTGCTATAAAAATAGTGGTAGAATCTAACGTAACAAATAAAGCGTAGTCAAACAAAATACTCACGCCGTCAGCAGGAGTATCTGCTTTAGTTACAATTTCTTCAAACCCACCACCAAACTTGTCGAGCAGCTCTTGTGGGAGTGCTCCGGCCGCTGATAACGCAGTCAGCAAACCTGCCATTCGCCTAATACTTTCTTCAGCCGCTTTCAATCTAGCTGTCACCTGATAGTATTGGAATCTTTTTCAATTTCAAAGCAATAAGTTAATATGATAAGCGTATCATACATTATATTATATTAATAAACACTTAAAACATGGTCGTTTTTTTTTTATTATATGCGGTTTAACAACAGTATTATTTTATACTTCCTCTTTTGTTATAGTGAGATGGTGTTATTTGAATTGTAACATGATTTGAGAGAAATAATCTTATATTCTACGCTCGTCATTAACTCTAACACCCTATCGACAATAATGTAGATTTTTGTTTGTAAATGTAAACTTGATGGTAGCTTGTCAATAAAAAAAGTGCGTGCGTACAAAGTACACATGTCAGAAGTGAAACTTATTTGGCAAACTAATTTACTGAACCCTAAACCGATTTGAAAAATTCTTTCACTGTTGGGAAGCTACATTATCCCCAGATGGCATAGGCTATATTAAATTTTCAAAAAAATTTGGGTTTCTTACTAAAACTCCAATCATGTAACCCAAAGTGTAAAAAAATTACCTTAAATATTATTTACATCGCGTGCGCTGCGATATCTATTAATGATGGAATAAAATAATGTACTACGAATTTGTAGAACACATCATTATTTACAAAATGGACCTCTGCGCTAAGCCTAAAGACACGTATACCGAGCGCGTTCAGCGCCGAATCAGGTGGTGGCTGCTTGATGAAGTCACGTCCCAGGAGTTCGCCTTAGCCGTCGGTGACAAGTGCACCGGTGGTATGGGCGAACCAGTTCAGGCTTACTGGGACAAGATTCAGGCGGCTATCCTTGGGTCGGCGAAGGAGGTGCTTGGGGTGTCTAAGGGTGGTCGCAAGTGTGACAAGGAGACATGGTGGTGAAACGACACAGTCCAGAGGGAGACTAGAGCGAAGAAAGCCCTCTTTAAGAAGTGGCAAGCGTCCAGATCTCCTGAAGACCGCGACGCATACCGGGTAGCAAAGCGCGCCACTAAGAGAGCTGTTGCCAGAGCCAGGCGAGACCACTTACAACCACTTTACGATAAGTTGGAATCGTCTGAGGGGCAGAAGCTCATCTATAAGTTGGCGCGCTCCAGGGTCAAAGCGGCACAGGATATTTCCAAGTGCCGCTGTGTAAAAGACCCTGTGGGCAACCTGCTATGCGAGGACCTCGCGGTGAAGGAGAGATGGCGCTCGTATTTCCACGAGCTGCTGAACACGCAGCACAAAGAGGTGCAGCCACCTGATCTTCCTCCGAATCAAGGACTAGTGCCACTGATAACGCCTGCAGAAGTCCAGAATTGTCTTCGCCGCATGAAGAATCGGAAAGCTGTTGGATCCGATGGAGTCCCCATCGAAGCCTGGAAGGCGATGGGCTCTCGTGGTGTGGGCATCTTAACAAACCTTTTCAACCGGACACTCCTCACTGGTACGATCCCGAGCCAATGGAGACTGAGTATCATTACTCCAGTCTTCAAAGGCAAGGGGTCGGTGCAGGAGTGCGGTAGTTACCGAGGAGTTAAGGTCATGTCCCACACCATGAAGCTCTTCGAAAGGGTTATCGACTCTCGGATTCGACAGGAGTGCACTGTCTCGGATTGTCAATATGGGTTTCGCCCTGGTCACGGGACAATGGACCCTGTTTTTGCCCTAAGGACTGTCGCGGAGAAATACAGGGCGAAGAATACGCCTCTGCATTGCCTGTTTCTCGACTTGCAGAAGGCCTTCGACTGTATTCCTCGCGCGATAATCTGGTGGGCATTGCGGTCCAAAGGGATTCCAGAGGCCTATGTTGACATCATCCGAGACATGTACCGTGACTCCGATTCCGTAGTTCGAACCGCTGTTGGCGACACCAAACCTTTCCCCATCACCGTCGGTGTGCACCAAGGATCCGTCCTTAGTTCGTTTCTGTTTAGCGTGGTATTAGACGTATTGTCAGACAGCATCAGAAACTCACATGAGCAGCCCCCGTGGTTGCTCATGTATGCTGATGATATCGCGCTGGCAGATTCGGACAGGGGTAGGCTGGTGCGACGTGTGAAGGCGTGGAAAGAGTCGCTTGAGAACGGTGGTCTGAAGCTCAATGTGGCGAAGACCGAGTACTTGGCCTGTAACTCCACAGATCCCACACCCGTACGCATAGACGGCAACACGGTCGAGCGCACGGACCTTGTGAAATACCTGGGATCTGTGTTTCATGCATCCGGTGACATCGATTGTGACGTCAAGGCACGCATTGCTGCCGCGTGGGCCAAATGGCGTGAGGTAACTGGTGTCATTTGTGACCCCAAGATGCCGGTAAAGTTGAAGGGACAGGTTTATAAGACCATCATTAGGCCTGTCCTTTTATACGGCTGTGAAGCGTGGCCGGTGTTAGAGCGACACAAGCAAGAGCTGTGTGTCACGGAGATGAATATGCTGCGGTGGATGTGTGGAGTGACGCGGAAGGACCGCGTTAGGAACTCCCGCATTCGCGGCAGCCTTCATGTCCGTGACATTGCGGATAAATTGCAGGAGTGTCGGCTCCGATGGTATGGCCACGTTTTACGGCAACCGGATGCTTACGTGGGAAACAAATGTCTGGCCATGCCGCTTCCGCCGGGCCCCGGCAGGAGGGGTAGACCCAAAAAGTGCTGGCTTGACGTCGTAAAGGGTGATATGCGTGCCAATGGTCTCACTACCAGGGATGCTGAAGACCGTGCGAAGTGGAGAAGAAAAAGTCGGAAAGCGGACCCCGGGCGCCGAAGCGAGAGTTTGGGCTGCAACCGGGATTCATCGCTGAGATGATGATGATGATCATTATTTACAAAAAATGTCGCGACAGCATATGTCTAACTATTATAGTTATGTCACAATAAGTGTTATTTTGTTTTAAAAATTTAATTGTAATGCCGCCGCTAGTAAAGGTTCTTTATTTGTATCTTGGTATTAATCCTTATCAAAATAAATTACTTCATATTTAAGACTGCTTCAATACCTTTATATAACTTTTTGAATTACTCAATTCGGACATTCCATTCGAAAGATATCACGAGTTTAAAAATGTGAGTATTAGAAAAAACGTTTCACATTTTCGTGACGCTAATTTGCGTTTCATCCGTAAAAATTTTACCCTCATGCGCCCAAAGAAGTTTCACTACAAAAAATATAAAAATGATACCTGCATAGCTTGCATAGTATCACTAAGCGACGCGTTGCCTTTAGCTAAGTCTGATCTCAACTTTTCGTTATCTGGTAGTTCCGGTGTCGGAATCGGCCCAGCGATCGACTTGAGCTCATTGATCGCTGCCTTCATTTCGTCTAATTGTGATTGAGTAACCACTTCGATGCTGCCTACTTTCGTTTTCGAACCTACAAAAAAAAAATTATTTATGAATTTATATTTGGAAACTTATGTAGTATATGCGAATTCGAGTATATCGGAGATATTAAATAAAACAATATGTATCACGTACCAGTACGTAGTGAAGGAGGCCCTTTTTCAACTGCAATATAACAAATATTTTTCAGCTTTTTTACACATGAGAAAGTAAAAGCACAAAAGCACAAAATAAAGTAATACTCCAAATGTCGTCCTACCTATTAAAACTTTTTCCATGTCTCGTTGTTTTTCTGTAAACATACAGTGTATCATCATTTGTTAATATGCACGACGAAAATAATTATAGCAAATAAATACCTGTTAAAGCTATGCTAGTTGCGGAGGTTTTTTCTCTGCCTTTCTAAAACCAATGTACCTACTCTTAAAAACAATTCACATTTAAAATGCAAAACAATTATTGTATTATTTTTTCACTTACATAATTATCTTCGTCAAATTTGGTTGCATGTTTCTTCTTATTTTTTTCTTTGCCGTCATCAGTTGACTCTTTAGCACTCTTGGTGCCTTCTTTACCACTCTTTTCGTTTCCTTTTTCTCCAGTTTTGCCATGTTTATCTACACTCTGCGAAAACAAACCTTTCTCATAATTCTTATTTAAGTGTATTTCTTATAAAAAAACATCATTTAATTTTTAACATATTTTACAATAATTTAAAACGCTGAACATCATAATTCGATACTGCTGCATGACATTTTAAACCTATACTAGGATCGATGCTTAATTGTCCAAGTCCGATAGACTCCAAAAATTAATTACACTAAAAATCATTCAGTTTTATGTAGTTTACAACAGTTTGGTCCCAAGTTTGCTAATATTCGAACAGGTTTAGAGCTTATCATGCTATGAAAAGTAAATAAGGATAAATACCTTCTTAGATTTGTCCTTCCCTTGTTTGTCCTTCTGTCTAGGACTAGAGGGATCTTCTGACCTATCCTTTATTTCTTGAACTCGAAGTTCCACATTCGTTCCTAGGATGCGCATTTGTCGTGCCAATATGTGGAGGATTGCTTGTAATAATTTAAAGTTTACTGTGTTTTTCTACAAGTAAAATATATAGTTAAATAAATACGAATTCGGAGATATTCTTCAATCATACCCAATACCTATCAAATATTTTTAATATTGCCTACTTTTATTTTGTTTTATGTAACTTCACACTCCAGTTTTAGTCAAATGTGTCAAGACTTGCAAGATAGTGATTAGCTATAAGAATGCAATCACCATACTTCATCGATGGTGTTAATAAATGTGACGTTATTATAGTCTGGTGCTCCCCGGCGGTAAAACGAGCAATTCAGGGTAACCGTAACGGCCAAAGACACTCGGAATCCATGAGTTCTCATACAGCACATGTTTATAAAAGAATTTTCAATTCTTCGTTCAGCTTGAGCGTCTGTCACATTTGGAGATGCTCTGTTTATGCAAACATGATCCTAAAATCTATATAATAATGTTTTTAGTAATAGGAAATGCTCCTAAATATTACAAAAGATGACAATTAATTTCCCTAGCACTCGTCACGGATGCATCCGAAACTTTTACTCCAAATCCTGTCATCCACTACCATATTCGCCATTCAGCATTTCTGTGAGGTAACAAAAAAATAGTATGGATGGGATTAATTTCTAGAAGGACAAACCAGTGCGTTTCCTTGGTTGCCCATTCATAGCAAAAGTATATTCTTCTAAACTGAACACTGAAAGCTGACAGCGAATCTGCTGTCTTTAGAGAAATAAAATTGGGTTCCTATTGTATTGATAGGACGTAATAAACTAACATCAGACGGTCCCAAAGCGATACTAATGAGATCCTCAACGCTCATAAGAATGGTGTTGTCACTCATAGTGGGATCGTCAATCCCACGCTTTGTCCCCATTTTGCATTAATCTCTATAAAAGCACAAAAAATTCAATGACAGAACTGATATTACAGAAGAATTATTTTTGGGATATTTACAGAACCTGAAATATCTGAATACTGTCAATGTCAAAAATTAGATCTCAGAACGAAACCAGCCATATTTCGATTAGGTTCTAATGAATCACATCTTTGAGCTGTTAATTGAAACAATGAGTTCGATTTCCACAGTGGTATGAATCTATTATTAAAGTTTTACACCTATAGTGCAAGTAACATCATTCAAGCAGATAATGTGTAGTGGACAATGGTGGTAATATATGTAATATGATACAATCCCTTTATGAAGAGACCCGAGTACTGCAGTGAGACGTTGAGGGCTCTTATTTTGTTGCTTGAGAAAGGAAATGGGACGGCTTCCAGAAGAAACAACCAGAGAAATTAAATTTTATTTTATATATTATCGAATTTTACACGGTTAGTGTAAAATCCGATCTAGACTCTAGTGATTTGTACATATATCTGTAGGTGTCGGTAGATAATATAAACCAATTGTAGGTAGACATGCAATAAATTTGATTTCCCATACACTGGTTTGCTTTGTGTGTCTCCCCGAATAATACTTTGACATATCAGATCTAGAAAAGGCCTATGATAGAGTGGTGAGGAATGAATTGTGGTAAGCATTGTCTGTGAATGGTGTGAGCAGTATCCTCATACGAGCATTGCAATCTCTTTATAGGGATTCTAGTGCTTGTGTAAGGATAAACGGGGCATACACTGACTGGTTTGATATCAAAAAAGGTGTTAGACAGGGATGTGTAGCGCCACTGTGGCTGTTTAATCTGTTCATGAACAATTACTTGACAGATTTAAAAGAGAATGAAAGTGGGTTGAGAATGAATGAGTTACTCGTCAAATGTTTTCTCTATTCTGATGATCAAGTTTTACTTGCGTCTTCGGCCGAGGAGTTGCAGGAGACTGTTATGTTGTCAGGTAACTGTTATGAATGGAGCTTTTGTTAGAAAGGGAATGAAGATGAATGTAAAGAACATGAAAGTGATGGTGTTTGAAAGAGATGAAGCAGTGACAGGCAGCAATATCGTGATTAGAGATGAACAAATTGAACAGGTGAATGAGTTTGTGTATCTGGGTTCAAAGTTTACAAGAGATGGAAAGTGTGAGAGTGATATTGAAAGTCGGAAGGTGTCTAACAATACTCGTCTAGCTGTGCATGAGGGGGTGTCGATTCCGACACTCATGTACGGAAGTGAAAGTTGGGTATGGCAGAAGAAACATGAAAGCAGAATAAATGCAGTTGAGATGAGAGTGTTAAGAAGTATGATAGGAGTTAAACTGAGTGACAGGATAAGAAATAGTGAGATAAGGAAACGTTGTGATCTGAAAGAAGATGTAGTGACAAAAATTGAGAAAGCTATGCTGAGATGGTTTGGCCATGTCGAGAGAATGAATGAAGAACGATTGACGAAAAAAGTATATAAGGCGAGTGTGAATGGAAGTGTTGGAAGGGGTAAACCTAGGCGGACGTTTCGGTTGAGGTAAAGCGGGCGGAGCTGCGCGACGAGGTGCTCATGGTGGAGTGGAAGGAGCGCCTCGCGCACCCCAGCGAGGGCCTCGCCACCATCGAAGCGGTGAGGCCCGTCCTGGCCGAATGGCTGGAAAGGCGCCACGGCGCCCTGACCTTCCGCCTGACGCAGGTCCTCTCGGGGCACGGTTGCTTCGGGAGGTACCTGTGTCACATAGGGCGGGAGATGACGCCGGGGTGCCACCACTGTGGCGCGGGCGACGAGGAGGACACGGTGAACCACACTGTCCATGGTCGGGGGCGATCCTGGATGGACGGTCGTCGCCTCCTTCTGCGAGGCAGTCATGTCCGCAAAGGAGGCGGCGGAGCGGGAGCGGGAGTCGATCACCATACTCCCCTCCCGCCAACGCAGGCCACGTCGGCGGCGCCGGAGGGCTAATAACGACTTCCGGCCGCCGTAAAAAGCGGCCGCGGGCGGCCCCTCGGGGGAGGATCCACCGCCCGCACCATTGCCGCAAGGGTGAGGGCTGCGTGCTGTTCCGCGGCCCCCCTCAACTCCTAGAGTTGTTAGGAGAGCGCCGGGGGGGGACAAAATCCTGACCCCCCTGGCGCCAACACTTTAGAAGGGGCCCGCCTCAAGACAAAGGGCGGGCCGGCGGCGGCCCGGGCCACGAGATCGGCAGGCCATATATCCGTGTGCCCGGGCGTAGGCGATAGGAGAACAGCGGGGTTTTTTAGTGGGTAGTCGGATGGTCAAACATCTTTCCCGGAGTCACACATATCCCTCGGTCCCCCCGGGCCGGAGAACCCGTCAAGAGAGGTTTTTCCCCCGACACCAAAAAAAAAAAAAAGGCGGACGTTTCGAGATCAAATCAGGGACGTCTTGAAAAAAGGCCAGGTCAAGAGTACCCTAAACCGAAGGGCGTGTATGAAGGGAATAATGAAAGTGGACGAAGCGAAACAAGTATGTAAGGATCGTAGCAAATAGAAAGAAGTGGTCTCTGCCTACCCCTACGGGAAAGAGGCGTGATTATATGTATGTATGTATGTACATATCAGTCATTTGTAATAATTTTAGAATCTTTTAGATATGATTTGCACCTGATTTGTAACGCCGATATCGCTGTATTGACTTGTATTAAATACGACAAAGATGTAAAACACGAAATGAAACGAAAATAACAGTTACATGTATTTATTTATAATAACACGCTCTCCTCAAAACACTTAAAACAGCAAGTTATCTTATTGCGCTGGAGTACATTTTCAAACACATTAATATATTTTACCGCCCGTAATACTGAAAACCAAGATGGCGTCACATCGAGTATTTAATTGAACTCGGGATTGGAATGCAAGGATCTCGACACGCGACCGGGACAAGTGGCATTATTTGTAATTTATCTCAATAAATAATAAAACCTAACACACGTTAGCACCACGAAAATAAATCTATTCACAGAAATATCAATTCATAATAAATATATACAATATGGGCGTTCTACATCGTGGCTTTACGCGCGCAAGAATATTTATTCAACAATGGAATTTATAGATATATCTAAACACGATTATATTTTATTAATATATCTATTACAATCTACTGCAGTAGTAACACATAATTACGTCTAAATATATTAACAATTCCGACCCGACATGTTGAAACAGCGTAATATAAAATAAATAAAGATAAACCAAATTGACAGCTCCACACTTAATAGCTGCTTTTAACTTTATTATAGACTTTGTTACTTAGACCTTAAAGGCCTCTGACAGCTGTCAAAACTGTTTTTAATAACTAGACATATGCAATTATACTGTGTCACACAGATTATGAAAAATAAACTTTGTTTATTTAAAATTAGAGTATATAATCATAATAATAAGTATTTTTAAATATTTCGCGAAATGTACCAATTCAACATGTGTACCAAGACGACTGATTCAACACGGAGCCGGCGCTAGGCTTGGTATATTTGAATAAAATAGGCGTTTGCGCCTAATCCTCGAGGTTGCGGAAGGCGGCCGACATGTCCTCCAGCAGCTGGTCGTAATCGGCCTTGATCTTCGCCTCGCCGTCCTTCACGGGGTCCTAGAGGCGAATATGAGTAAAGTAATTATTCAAAAATCAAGGGGCGGTATAATTACCTACTCAGTAGAAATTTGGTCATTAATGATATTTTTCTGGCAGTTTGCCCATATTACGTGACCCATTTAGGGGGAGGTCTTCACGTAGCAAGCGCTGTATCAATAAATATGAGTTTTTATTTTACTTTCTCTTTGTAAAACATTATTAAAAACTGTATTTAAGAGGGGGCGTATACATTGTCAAAAATAAGTCACATGGTTTGGATGCATTTCCATCAATATGGTGGTGCGAGTGAGTATGGTGACACGAACCTTGAACTTCATGGAGGAGAGCTGGTAGAGCACGTTGCCCATGGCGTCGCGGATCACGTTCCAAGTGACCTTGTTGTCGGACTGCGCGGTGGACTCCACGGCGTGCCGCGACATGTCGTAGAACGAGATTATGTTCTTGAGCATGCCCACCGTCTTGTAGAACGGGCAGAAGCGGTCGTACGACGAGTAGCTGAGTAACGCACGGGCATTTTAACAAATAAACATTCATTTCATTGCCGAGAAGCAGCAAACAGATTGACATCCGACTTAATTGATAGTGAGCAGTTACTGTCGTTTATGGTACCGCGAACACGGTGCTCTCCCATAGGGGTACAGGGACCTATATGGCGGCATACTTATAAACCAGATGGTTACCATCCAGACGGGCTTGGGGCTTAGGCCAGACAAAGTATCGCCTATTACGACAGGCCGACTCCGGTCGCAGAGGTTATATAGTATTCTTACTCCAAAAAAAAATCAGACCTTGGTTATGGGTACACTTGTGTTGTGAGATGGGAATTGAATCCGTAATCTCCGCAAGTGTAGCAAAACGAGTTAGCTGTTACGCCACAGTAACTGTCTAAATATAAAACAAATTATGAACAGTATGAAAAATATCAACAAAATAAAAGTCTAAAGTACCTGTTCTGTTGGAGGAAGTCGTCTTTGAGCAGTTTGGCCACTTCGAGGGTGATCTTGTCTGTCTCGGCCAAGGAGGCCTTGCCGACCAGCTGCACGATCTCGGACAAGTCTTCCTCCTCCTGTAGGATCTCCTTGACCTAGCAATACGATAACAAAGGTCGTGTTCAATAGTTGCAATAAGAATATTTACAGAACAAAAAACTTTTATAAAAAAACTAATTTTTTGTCAAGTGACAGACAGACGGACTTGGAGCCTTGCCACCTGGCATTATGCGTGATACAAAATGGAAACCTCTTTGGGAACATATTTTCAAAAAAACATAGACTAGAGAAAATACAGGAAAGGGAGCGTCCATAATTACGTGAGGTGTTCCGGGGTAGAGTCAATCTCATATAATCTTACTTTGGGAGAGGGAGAGATTTGCCCCCCTCAGCAAATATCAAGTAATATATTTTTCACAAAACACATTAAAATTGCAAGAAAATAGTATTTCATTAATTAAAATATTTACTAAAATATAACCAAATTATATTCAATAATACTAAAACAGATTTTACGAAATCTTAAATAGTAGTCTTAATTAAAAATATTGTTTTTTCCCTTTTTAGAATAAAACCGATGCATTTATGCATGAGACACGAAATACATGCATTTTGAAAAATGATGAATGATCGGGGGAAGGGTCCCAAATTTTCAAAATCCAAATCTAACTAATAAATCTCACCAGGGGAGAGGAAATAATCTCTCTCAAAAATCATCTCACGTACTTAATGGACGCCCCCAAAGATGTTTTTTTTAATAAGCATATTAGAATCTCTCAGCACGAAGAAGTGGCTCGAAGTAGAAACTGAATAGAACAATCGTGAACTGATATAAATACTATTTACTTTGTTATTCTGAAGAAATAAGTGCAACAGTCTGCCAAAAATATGTAGTGGTGGCCAGAGACACATACCTTGGTCCTGAGGGGCACGAATTCGGGGTAGTTCTTCTCATAGAAGTCATCCAGAGCGCGCATGTACTTGCTGCAAACAAACGAGGAATCAATTATTGGAGGATGACAAGGTGGCATACGGCCAACCGCTGATTAAGGGATACCCTCACTGGTTACCTATAAACACTTCTAACTCCAGAGGCCTTACCAATGTGAACCACCTCAGATAGCAAATACAATTTACCTCATCTACGTAACGCAGTTAATTACAGCAAAAGCATACAATAAATTGATGGTGAAAAATCTGCGGGAGTCTACCAATTTAGCCTAACCAGATATTTTTGAGATGATATTAAATTTTAAAGAAAAATTTAAATCTTCATTAGATATGTATGTATATAATACATAATACAATGGCATTTTTAAATATCCGCTCTGTTAAAAAATATAAAAAATTGTCAATATATTGCATTTACAATTAAATGGTGATAAAATAATTTAGTTTATTTCTCTAACAATAATATTTGTACGCCTAAAGGCAAAAATGCAGACGAATATTGTGTAAAATATTGTGTGCTACAAAGAAAATTATAAATAGTATACCTGTATGAGATAAGCCAATTGATGGAGGGGAAGTGTTTCCTCTGGGCGAGTTTCTTGTCGAGACCCCAGAACACCTGCACAATACCCAGGGTGGCGGCAGTCACGGGGTCCGAGAAGTCACCACCAGGGGGCGATACGGCACCCACGATGGACACGGAACCTAACAATTGCCATACATTTTCGTAAATGTGCTCTACATACAATTCAACTATTTAAAAAAAAAACAAGTACATAATGGATCTTTTATAATGTTTCCCAAATGATTTTGTTTTAGTAATTCATTTTGAACTTCTCACTCTTCATTACAAGTAGTAAAACTAAATCTGTACTCACCTTCCCTGTCAGGGTTTCCGAGACACTTGACCCTGCCGGCTCTCTCGTAGAAGGAAGCCAGCCTGGCACCCAGGTAGGCCGGGTAGCCGGAATCGGCAGGCATCTCAGCCAGACGACCGGAGATTTCACGAAGGGCCTCGGCCCAACGCGACGTCGAGTCCGCCATCATGGATACGTTGTAACCCATGTCACGGAAGTACTCGGATAGTGTGATACCTATAACGATGCAGTTTATTACACCAGAACTTTAACAATTGCAGTCCGAACCGCCAACCTCTGTAGACAACGCTTGGCAATGCAGCAACAAGTCTTAGAAGGCCAATACACAGTATCTGTTTAATAAAAAAGACAAAAGGTTTATAGCACTTATACACTTTTTTTATGTAAACAAATATTTGTTACATAAAAAATCGGGACGAGAATCGAACCAGTCATTATGACTGTGTGAAAGGCAAAATTGTGTCATTAAACTGATGCCGCAATCTTCACTTAACTTCTAATACCTATAAGCATATTTTTACTTCAGTGGCAAGCTTATCTTAGGAGATACAGCTTACACAAACAACAACCGGGCTAGTGGACATATAACTATTATTGAGTTAAATCAAAAAAAGTTTATATTAAAAATTTCTAGTTTAAAGACATCATAGGTGAAGTTAAGTAAGTTACCAACCAGTATAGATGGAGGCTTCACGAGCAGCTACAGGCATGTTGGAGGTGTTCGCCACCAGGGCGGTACGCTTCATGATGGACTCGGTCACGCCGTCGATCTCCACGGACAGCTCGGGGAAGTCCCGCAATACTTCTGACATCTCGTTACCTGCCCACCAACATCACATATTTCAATTTGTCAAACATCAAATATAAAGCTGTTAAAATTAAACACATTTTTGTTAACTAACATAATTGTTATTATTTTTTTTTTATAGCTTGAGTTCAGTAGACAGGCAAACGGCCCACCCTGGCAGGTAGTCACCGTCGCCTATGGACGTTTGCAGCACCAGAGGCACCACCAACGCGCTGCCGGTCTCGAAGAAATTTTATAACGCCTTTTTTGAAGAACCCCATATCATACCGCGCTGAGAAAACCTTAAAATTCTTATTAATAAAACTTCAATTGTTAGGATGTCAACATCAAACTAAGTCCTTCCTGCACACTGTCGCTTATAACTGTAGCAATACCAGGGACACCGCGAACCGTCCCGCGTAGGAGAACTAAAACCTGGATAAATAGATATTTTTACAATATAATAGCCAGAACGATGAATCCCTTGATCCCTTTTTTTATTAAACGATAAAAGTTGGAAGAGTACAGTCGAACATGCTACTAAGACTGAAGCAAAAATTATTTAATACCAGTAATTGGATTCGTACCTCGCTCTCCGCATCCTACGTAGATGATGACGTCAGAGTTGGAATATTTGGAGAGGGCTTGCGAGATGACGGTTTTGCCGCAACCGAAAGCCCCGGGGATCGCGGTAGTACCACCCTGCACGCACCTGCGCCACACAACAGTCTAATTTAATTGTACGCTTATAATAAGCCAGATCATATTTAATTTATTCTTGTCTAATCAAACCATAAAATGTCTGTAAATAATAATAATATTTTGTGACAATTCACATAGCGTCATCTAGTCCCAAACTAAGTAGCACTTGTATTATGGGCCCTAGACAACTGACATACTACTTATATACTTTTTTTTTAAATAATTACATGTTATACATAAACACCCAGACGCGAGACGGGAATCGAACCCGTGACCTCCGCAAGCGTACCGAAGTGCGTTATCCGTTACGCCACCGAGGTAAATGTGGTGCACTTGCCGGAGACCAACTGAAAACCAGCGCTATTATTATTGTAAATAGCAAATACTGAGTTGGCAATCCTGCTGCTACACGCTATTACAGGAACAAACTATATTATTATAAATATTGGAATATTTCTGTCACTATTTTTTGATATTTATGTAATTAAAATGTGTATGTGTAGCAATAAATAGTATTAATAAGAACCTATCAAATACAGTAACATAAGTATTTAGTCAACAGTATTATGGCTTGTATGTACATCAGTCTATATAATACAAGTAACTTAAAACGATAATAATAAAATTCCTTATTGAAAGACAAAACAGTAAAGAAAATTCCTCTTTTAAAACCTTTTTGCTTCCTCTACTACCGTATCCATCCACTTGCATACACTTCAACTATGGCTATCATTACTTACGGGAATAGAGAGTCCAAGACACGCTGTCCGGTCAACAGGGGATGGTTGGCAGGCAGCTTCTCTGTAACAGGTCTGGGCTGACGAACAGGCCACACTTGCAACATAGAGTATTGAGCCTTTTCGCCATCAAACTCTGTCTCCAGCACAATATCCTGGTGAAGAAACAGAATATACAGCTTTATTGTCAAAGCAAAATTCATCTATGATGGTGATCACTTGATCAGTTTCATTTCTTAATTTCAGATTGCTGTCTCCTGATTCTTCCTAATTTTAATCATTTGAAACAGGAAACCAGTTATAGTCAAAATAATATAGAAATATTTTACTAAAATCAAGGACAGGTTGCATGTAAAACTCTTAATAATGATAATAAGTAAACATACTATGATAATTGTGAACTTGCTCCAACTTCTGGTACCTTGGATCGTTAATCCAGAATAACAATGAGATAAGCCGAGATGAGAAATACAGAGTGGATGCAGGATGGATGAAATGGCGACAGGTCTCGGGAACAATTTGCGATCCACAAGTGCCGTTTAGACTTAAAGGTAAAATTTACAAGTATATTATAAGACCTGTCATATTGTATAGATCAGAATGCTGGGCCACAAAGGGGACAGATGAAAGATTATTACACGCAGCAGAGATCCGAATGTTAAGATGGATGAGTGCAGTTACAAAAAATGGATAAAATTAGAAATGTGTATATTAGAGGAAGTTTGAAAGTAGCACCCGTTTTGAGAAGCTGAAAAGTAATAGGTTACCCTGGTATGGCCATATAATGCGAAGAGAGGAGCGTCTAGAAACAAGCAGGATACTAGAAATGAAAGTGGATGGATACAAGAGGAAGGGTACACCAAAGAAAAGATGGATGGATTGCGTAAAAGATTATATGGTTAAAAAAGGTGTGAATGTTCAGATGACGGCTAATAGAGGAGATTGGAAAGACAAAACATGTTGTGCCGACCCCACATAGTTTGGGATAAGGGCAGGAAAAAGACTATGATATGATGACTTTTCTTATGTAAATAAATACATGTTATACTTAAACACAAAATACTAACCTCTGCGGCCGGGGTAGGCCTGTCGCAAAAGACGACAAAACAACCCACCCTAGCTACGTGGTAGGGCTTTAAGCCCGTCTGGATGGCTTCCACCTTTTGTCTTAAGTATGCCGCCATAATAACCTTGTGTTGTGTTCCGGCATTAGTGACCCTGTTCCTGTACCCTTATGGGACAGCAGCGCGTTCGCGATGCCACTGGCGTTGCAACATCCATAGACGATAATTGCTAAATTCTAAACGGGTCCGTCAGCCTGTCTGCTGCCCTATAGCAATGAAAAAAAAACAGGATAGAGACGGGAATCGCAGTCACTTAGACTGTGTGAAAGCAGTTGGATAATGGAAGGAGTCAAATTATTTCTTGAAATCTAATCAATTTTATGCAATTGATTGTGGTGTGGGAATAAAGTAGTTGTAAAACTGACTAGCAAGCATAGTCAAGCATGGCTGTGAAAGTTTTATAAGAAATATTATCCTTTAATTTTTCTCTACCTTCAGCTCTCTTCTGCAGTTTTTTTTATATATATTTATTTATTTTATTTATGTAATTAATCAGACAATTACAATAACAGACATTATGTCCATAATAGGTTAGTAGCATAGGTTAACTTAATAAAACTATTATTAGTAAACACAGATACAAAGCAATTTCTAAATACAACCCCAGGCTTCCAAACATGCCGTCATAATAACCCTGTGCCGTGGTCCGGCCGGCACACGCGACCCAGGCTCCAGTCCTCCCACGCGGACGGCAGTGTCATCGGCGTCATAAACATCACGCCACAAGTGTCAGCAACCACCCACTATTAAGTTGGTTTAACCGAATCTCCCAAGAGTATGCTGTCATCCATTTCTTTTATATTACAGATATTTAAGTTAAAGAAGATTTATAAATTAAAACTCAAATTTAAACACTGAACATGATATAAACCCCTATCAACACAGGCCTTGTTGGACACATTTAATATTCTAATTATTATGATGAACAAATAAGCTTACAAATAAGCTTAGTCATACTTACAGTGACTTTGTAGTTTCCGGCGGGCGCGATGTAGGTGATTGTTCCCTTGGCCTTGGGGGGTACCAGCATCTTGTGCTTCACCAGGGTGTTCTCATGGACGATACCGTACAAATCACCTCCGGTTATGTGCGAGCCAATCTGAAAAAAGGCACATAGTTATGTTTCATGTAATATAAACAGTTATTCTTGCAATAAGCTTCCTCTTTAAAAATTTTTACTGAGAAAAAGTCAATACTTCTTTTTTTCCTAAATAATAAAATCTATATTTAACAATTCAAGTATATAAGTGTTTTGACAATGTATTTCATCAATTAAAGTATGTAAGTACTCATTTCACGTATTGCAAGTAAAAATAAGAGGCCCGAACCACCCACGGCTAGGCTTGGACCTGATCGACATCATCTAAGTCAATTTGTATGTGTCTATTGGCATGCGTAAATGATCTGATGATAAATGAATATAATAATAATTACTCATTTTAGTGATTATTAAATACCTTAACATTGAGTGGGTTGAATTCCCAGTCGATATCCCTGGCCAAACAGGGCACGTTCACACCCTTGGGAATGTAGATGGACTGAGTGAGCTCATGGATATCCTTGAGGGGGCGCTGGATACCGTCAAAGATGGATCCCAAAATACCTGGTCCCAGCTCCACGGACAGGGGTTTGCCAGTACGCAGTACAGGGTCACCTACTGTCACACCTGATGTTTCCTCGTATACCTAGAAATTGTTGTTCAAAATAAAACCCTGGCGTGACTAGTAGTAGTAGCTATGTTCTATCAACGAATGTTATATAGCTCTGTAAGCTTAACTATTGGATATCTCAAATAATTGCAGGCAGGGGCGGAGTCAAAGGGAGCATTCAAACATTACATAAGTAAATTTGAGGGGAAGCAGATTTATTAAACGATATGATGGTTTACAGGGGTGGGAGGGGGCTTAGAACACTGTGTTGCTTAACATTTTATTTAAAAATAAAACGTTTAGGCACCTGACATGAGGATGGAGGGTCGAAAATTTTCAGAATTGCGTCATGTAATAAATTGAACAGGCTATTTGTTTTACAAATTCATCAAAATCGAATATCCTAACCAAAACTATCCGAACTAAACTGGATAATCCACATATCCCTGTCCATGACCAGATCTAAAATTTCATATAACATCCCTAATTTTAATTACAATGATCCTTTTAATGAACAACATACAATTTTGTTATTAAATAATTAAAGTTTTTCTAAAGCTGATTCTATTTTCATTTAAAAACTAAATAAATTCTTACTACTAAATATCTGTTTATAGTACATAGTCAATGTATCATATATATTTTATATTGTCACCTGGTCTGCAGAATACTATTGGCTTAAAGGCTTATATTTATATTTTTATTCATTTTATTTTGTAATATTGTTTTCATTTTTATACAGTTTTGGATTTTTTTTTAAATTAGTAGAAACTTCAATATATTATGCTGATTATATGTTAAACAGATGTATTTTTAAAAGCTTTTATTAGTTTCACCTGTATGTTTGTCTGTAACTGACTCCTTTGAACTCAATTTTGATGCACTTTAAATGGTCAGATTTCATTTAAATGACTTATAAAGGACGGAGGAGAATACTTCTAATTCGATAAGATTATCTTATGCCTACAATTTTTAATGAAATGATTAAGTTCAATATTGTTTTATCATTAAATTTTTATATAAAAAATAAGGAGAATTGTTTTGTAGACATTGCATGTTTTTTTAGTTTTTAAACTATATAATTTTTGTATCCATCGCACATGGTATATAGTTAACTAGTCAGTCTAGTAGTCTTTAAATAACATATGTTGAATATTTTAATACATTCTCCTGAAAATCTTAATTTGGAATGTTTTATTTTTTGATATATTTACCTGAATGGTGGCCATGTCACCCTCAAGACGAATGATCTCTCCTACCAATTCATTGTAGCCGACGCGCACCAACTCGTACATAGCCGATCCGGACATCTTTTCCGCCGTGACGACTATACAAAATAATTAGAAATTAATCAACATATTGATACTCAAAGTAGAAATAGCAAGATGCACCCATATTAACCAAATTTATCCACATCTATTACATATTGTGTCCTTTGGCCAAGAAAAGCAAGTCTCTGAGGGTCGAAGGTACTTATGCGAATCATCGCACTGAATATTGTAACATGAATACTTCAAGTTAATAAAATAAACAATAACACATACCAGGACCAGACACAGCGAACACATAACCGAACCTCTCCTCATTCTCTTCGTTGGCGATCGTCCTCAAGCCGCCTTTGCTTGCCATCTTGAAATTTATTTCTTTTGGCTCTGCATGAACAAAATTGAGCACTTATTATTGCATTTAAATTAACTAATTATCTCTTTTAGATAGATTATGGTTGGATCTGCTATTGTACTATTCAATGTGTTTTTTTTTTTTTCAAAATATTATATATGATATGATGAAGTCATTCAATTAAAATTAAAATTTTAGTTTAATTCATTAATACTATACACAATAATATGGTATGGTTAAACTACAGAACAATATTACTACAATATATTATATATAATACATACTGCAAAAATATATAGTTTCAGCCAGATTGTATTAACTACTTTAACTACTCTTCAGATTTTAGTTTGAGGGCAGGGTAGTGTGGGGACTTCTATGCAATGTGTCTATGACACCTTCACTTTCGGCAAGGGATGCATGTTACTAGTAGATTACACCAGAACCGTATTCATATGGCCAGAGCCAGAGCCACAGGAATTAATGCAGCAAAATATATAGTCTCAACTAACATCTGTCTCTATGTTTTGCAAGATACCTATGATACAAAGTAACATACAAAATTCTAGTGTTATGTGTATCTCTGATTTAACCAAATGGTAATGAGAAAAGGATTTGAAATTTGAATCCGTAAAAGTACTAAGAACCTATTTAGAGTGATTTTCCAGCAAATCATTAAATCATCTTCAACACTGAAGTATAAATACTGTGACTAGTTTGAGATTTAGGTAGTGTGCTAATATAGTGTATGTGATTAAAAAGATTTTTTGGTGTTCCACAAGCAAAACAGAAGACTGGTATCCCAAAGGCAATAACAGTTCAATTAATTAATTATTAGAGCTGTTTAAATTATAATTAATTATGGCTATCATAAAAAAATCCAAAAAACTCAACACAAAGGGCAAATTTTAATGAATCCATATCAATTGAATTATGTTTGTAATTAATATAACACTAAACTCATTTAATACTATAAAGAGAACTAACCCAAAAATGAACTAACCCAAAAATTACATAACCTGCATAAAAAATTTAATAATGAAAAAATCCTTCACACCACAAAACCAACTTTCAAATAAAATCAATTGAGATCAGCTGACATGTGAATTTTTATCAGTTGATAATGTTGGCATCAATCACTGTCAGATTCCTTGCCCTGGAGAATTTTTTTAAGTTTCAAATCTAATTTTCTTTGTATTTCAAAAACAGGTTAGGAGTTCCAAAATAGGTTCTTAGGATAGGATTGGTATTTTATTTTAAGTAATCAAGATGAATTTTTACTTTATATGAACAGAAAAAAAACTCCAAATACCAGCTTGTAATAAATTTCTGTATGTGAATATAATAAAAACTATTGCTACACTGCCAATCTTGATGAACAAATTGACATTTCTCTCTATAATCTATTTACTGATTTATCTGCATTGTCAGAAGTATCTGCTTTGAGCCAGCCAGCCAACCTCACTTTTATTTCTAAGAGAACACCAATCTTTTTGGGATTTTCTCTAGTGTACCCTTCTGAAATTTGGACTCAAGAGATAAATTGTATATTACCCATTTTAGGCAAATCACTTGGTTTAATTGGTTTCATTAATAGTATTTATGATAATGAAAAATTAAATTGAGTAGAAATATAATCAATAATAGGAATAATTTTAATATAATATCAACACTTTGCTATTATAATAGAGCACTTTGATATTATATTGACACAAGTATTTTTTTCAACTTAGTATCTTTTTAAGTAATCTAATATATTAAAAAATGATATTTGAAAGGTTTAATTTTACCAAAATGAACAGAAACATGAATATTTTAATTATAAATTCCATGTTACATGTATTTTAGTTTTATAGTTGGAATTTGTGACCTAAATGTTTCTAAAATTAATATCAAAAAATTAAAATCAATAAAATTCAGTCTATAAATTTATAATTATAAAATCAAGGAGCAAATAAAACCTAATCCAGAGATTAAGTCTAATAAGAATACAATAATTAAAAACGAAAGCAATGTCAAAGGTACCTTTTTTTTATACCGAGGAAAACTGTTACAGTTTCCACCGGCCTCCGGGGAAGGCCGGTGGGGTATGTGGGGTATGTGGGGACGTCAAAGGTACCTACTCCAACTTCGAATACAATTACTCCTTTCTCAAAGGATCAATGTATTAATAATTATAACAGAGAGACCAATAAATATTAAAATGAAGCTAATTCATTTGCACTAGAATACAGTCACATGATGAAAAGGGTGGAGAATTTACTAAACGAATATCGATTAGTGTGATATATATTTATCCTTCCAAATAATACACATAATAGGTAGTAAGAAAGCTCTTTACTATGAAAAAATTCATGAAATTTACCCTAAATATGACATTACACGGCTATATAAAACTAATTGACAATAGCAGTATCGACCAAAATCTTACCGTAAAGTTACAGAAAATATGTTAATATCATGAACAAAAACCACAAGCACTAATTTAAACGATCAAATAATGCTAAAGTATCTAATACAAATAGTAAAATTCAACTCACAAGACGATTATGATGGAAAAGACGAACCGAGAATGGCGGACTACGACAACTTATCACAAGACTGTGATAAAAATGAAGTCAGCTGACCTAACTCTATGCTTTTCCTCGTTTTTATCTATGAATTCATACAATCATTGATTTTTTTTTGATTTTTGTTTTTTAAACAGAGGGCAAACTATTGGATATTAATGAAAGTCCTTATGATATCCAAAATGCTGAAAGTGATAAAAAATACACAAGTATGTGATGTGAGCATAGAATAGATATAGAATTCTATGTATGTGAGGATGTGACACATAATTTGTACCTGTTGTTCTAAATAATTTTTTTTCTTTTATGTGGCTACGTATATTATGTTGTTATTATGATGATGGAATATTCGTGGGTCTATATAACCAGTATACATTATATTTGATTCAAAGAAATTATGAAAATTGGCTAAAAGTGACTTAAGGAACTGATAACCAAGTCACAACAATATAAAAAAACCAATCCAAAACTTTGCTTTGAATTGAAATGCTTTGTTAATTTTTTTATGTCCAAATAAATAACACTGGACTGACTTGTGGCGAATTTACTGTTTTGTGTTACAAGTGTTATTTTTATATCAATTAAATTATCTCACCATTTATATTTACGTACAGTTCTTTGTCTAATTGATTAACAATTTGTATGTATAGGCAATATTTTACTGACCAGTTGTATTAGATGTGCGTTTTTGAACCTTCAACGTATAGCTAAGCAACTTTTGCAATTTGAAATAAAAAAATTTTTTTTCAGGAATAATAAAGAAACGCATCTAAGTAAGCTATTATCTTGGCTCCTGAGACACGGAGCGGTCAAGGAAGGTTTTTCGCCAAGGTATGTAAATACTGTGTATGTGTCGGCAATAACGACAAGTTTGGTTATTTTTGTTATATTTATGTAGTATGTACCCTATCAATGCAATGTGCGTGCAAGATTTATTTGCTGACATCCTCAATTTATGGCTTATTACTTATAAGCAAAGCCACGTTTACATATATTTGCAACTGTCGTTTTGTGGCGTGATCGTTTTTGTAATACGACTAAGTAAAATTGCATTATTGCAGTTTTTAGTTATGACGAATGTATGTAAGCTATTTAAATTCATAGAATTAAATGTTTATTATAAAATCCTTAGAATCATTACTCTCTTGATTGGCATAGTTGGTGAGTAGTAGCGATGGCAATAATCGAGTACTAGCCTCTTAATGGTTTCAATAATCGAGTGATTCTGTTGAGCGAGTCACTCGAGTAGTTGGATGGCTGAGTTAAGGGATTCAGTAACAGTAACTAAAGTTAACTAAACGCAGCCATCCAATATAATTTGAGAAATTTATTTGCTTGATGGACGCATTTTATATTAAAAATAACAAAGGAATAAAAGCAATACGATATCGCCACTTACAAATTCACATGCGCATTTAGTTAAGACACTGAATAGTTTGAATATTTTAAAAAGTTAAATACAATAATCACTAAAACTCATACACACGAAAAAACGAGCAAACAAACTTTCGATTTGAGAGAAATTAAGTGGATACTCCAGCTACTCAATTACTAAATAATAAAATAATAAGTGAGGTCGAGCGATTGATAATGTAGTAAAGGTCAGAACTAAGAAAAAATACTTTTCTCCAGTAATTGTTCATAGAGTTGGGTTAGTAGAATATAGAGTAGTCTACAGAATGGGGTGTAAGGGGCCCTACCAACATCTTTGGGGCCCAAGTCAACCTCACCTGCAAGTCGGCGCACCTTGCTGAATAACGGACGAGGCTCTGACGACGGCTTTTCTTTTGGGGTTGGGGGGTCAGACGGCAGTCGCCCCCCTAAAAGCCTAACCTGCCAAATCAATATGGAAGGACTACGATTACGAGATCGGCTAAGGGCTAGGGCGCCGCCGCATGACGGCGCGCAAGATCTTCGCTCGGCTCTTGTGAGAAGTGGACGAGGGCTACCATATCATGGGCGGGCACGGACTAACGACGCTAGCCCCAACTCACACAGCCAAAACATTTCGAAAGATCCGCTTCGCAACATGGAATATAGGCACGCTAACCGGACGCGCGAGAGAGTTGGCCGATGTGCTCTCCAGGCGGAGGGTGGCCGTGGCGTTCCTGCAGGAGACTCGGTGGAAGGCCAGCAGATCCTGGTTCATTGGGAATGGCTACAAGCTGATCTACACAGGTGCACCTGGTGGGGAGAATGGGGTTGCCATAGTGCTCTCGGAGGAATCCTAGAACGACATTTTGGAAGTGAAACGTCATAGCGACCGGCTTATGGTCGTTAGGGTGCTTATCGATGGGGTAGTTACCCACTTAATAAGTGCCTATGCGCCACAGGCCGGTTGTGACGACGCCGATAAGATAACGTTTTGGAATCAACTCAGAGAAGTGCTCCGTGGAATCGCATTATCACAGGGAATCGTTTTGGGGGGTGATCTGAACAGTCATGTGGGTGATGAATATTGTGGGTAATGAAGAAATTAGTAGCTCGACTTGTCCGAGTTAAGCAAATAATCGAGTAGCTCGAGTGGTTTCTCTCGATTATTGCCATCGCTAGTGAGTAGTAGTTGTGATGTTTTGAAAGGTTAGTTCGATAAATGTATTATTAACTCTGGTAGGCCATTTGCCTATCTGCTGATCTCAGCTATAAAAGGTGTAAGATGAATGAGTTCCACATCTCTATGATGCTCTATTTTTATAAATTGCAGCATGATATGAATTGTCTACGGAGATGATATTTCTATAGTGTACTAAATCTTCTTTCTTCTTCCTCCTGCGCTTATCACACATTATATGGGGTCGGCACAACATGTTACATGTTGTAATAGGTGTGGCTTAGTTTTTACAACTGGCCGCCTGCCTGACATTACCCACTTTTTGGGTAAAAATCTGTCATCCTTTTTATTTAAATTATTTTTCTCATTTCACATTGAAAGTAGGACACAAAATTTCGTTGTCAATCATCTAATATATCCTCAAACAATACTTTTATTGGTTTCTTCTTGAGTAAACAACATCCGAGTGTCGGTTTGGGTGTGCAGGGTGGCACTTCTAAACAGGAAAATCGCAGTACCAAGCGTATTCGAATGCTCTTGGGCCTTCATTCCATTGCACTTGAATGCAGACACAGTCAGCTTGTGCACAACGTGTCCATCTTCATATACTTTGGTGGTGGCTCACAGCACTCTTCCTCTTAGTAAGTTAGAGCCTTAAAACTCATGGCTTCTTTCACAACAATACATAACCTTTAGTGAAAGACATAGTGGCAATCAGGGATAGCACATAGGTGATCTTCACAGCACGTTCTTGGACAAGGGGCCACTAATATCGAATATACTGTAAATTGATATTATATATACTATATCTAATATATAAAATTCTCTTGTCACAGTTTTCGTTGCCATACTCCTCCGAAACGGCTTGACCGATTCTCATGAAATTTTGTGAGCATATTGAGTAGGTCTGAGAATCGGCCAACATCTATTTTTCATCCCCCTAAATGTTAGGGGTGACCCACCCCCAAAATTTTTTTTTAATTTTTTGACATTTTATTATTTATATGGCAGAACAACATTTGCCGGGTCAGCTAGTTATATTATATATGTATACTATATTCTATAGTAAATCAAAATGTGTTGAATATTTTTAGTTCTGAAGGTTACCTGCAAGTGAGTGACATCTTACAACACAAGTCATTCAGAGGGTACAACACCAATGATATAGAACGAGTTGTCTTAAATAATGCTAAACAAAGATTTAAATTGAGATTGAATCCATTGTCAAATGTGTTGGAGATAAAAGCAAACCAGGGGCACAGCATAGCTAGCATTGGTGTAGAGGATTTAAGACCTATTTCAGAGGTGAGATATTGTTTCATTTCAAGTTTTTAATTTACTAATCACATTAAACACAAAAGTAATCGAATCTCGAGCTCATCAAGTAAATGTAAGTATTGTTATCATGATAATCATACCAGCGTTGTATTCCAGTTGCAAACCAAACTTTCGTTTTGGTGCCCGGGGTCCGCTTTCTGACTTTTACTATTTCACTTCGCACAGTCTCCAGAATCCCTGGTAGTGAGCCCATTGACACGGATATCACCCTTTATGACATTAAGCCGGCACTTTTTGGGTCTACCCTCCTGCCGGGGTCCGGCGGAGGCTGCATGGCCAGACATTTGTTTCCCACATAAGCATCCGGTTGCCGTAAAACGGAGCCACTCTTGTAATTTATCCGCAATGTCACGGACATGAAGACTGCCGCGAATGCGAGAGTTCCTAACGCGTTCCTTCCGAGTCACTCCACACATCCACCGCAGCATATTCATCTACGTGATACGCAGCTCGTGCTTGTGTCGCTCTAACACCGGCCACACTTCACAGCCATATAAAAGGACAGGCCTAATTATGGTCTTATAGACCTGTCCCTTTTACTTTACCCGGCATCTTGGGGTCACAAATGACACCAGTTACGCCATTTGGCCCACGTGGCAGCAATGCGTGCCTTGACGTCGCTATCGATGTCACCAGGCGCGTGAAATACAGATCCCAGGTATTTCACTTGGTCCGTGTCGCTGCGCATAACTTAAGGATCTCATCAACAAATTTTATGATTTGTTATGTTTGTTACTATTTTAATAAATAAAAACTTAATAATTTTATGTATGTTTTTTCTTTGAAGAAGTTATAATTTTTTTATTTATCTTTATTTGTAAAGAAAGTTTTCATTTTTAATAGCTATCTTCTACTGAAAGTTAATAAACTTTCCAAGAATACGAAAATTTCAGGGACTTTCGCCATCTAGAATCAGAAAGATTAATATATAAATAATATAATATATAAGAAAGAATAAGAAATTATTACTCATATATGTGCTAAAAACGCCAGATACACAATTCATTCGACAAATTCACGTAAACAAATGAATTTTACTTACTTTATATATCATTAAAATATGTGTTTAGAATTTATTTAGCCAAAGTAATATTATGTCAGTCGCGTCTGAGTAACTTTTTAACGATTGCTAAATTTGACATAAAAGCAATATTGCTTGCATCAAAAAGCACGTCGTGGTACGAATTGAATGAACGATTTAAGGGTGACGTCACAAAATTGCTAAGAAAACAATATTGTTTCAATGTTATTTTTTAGGGGGTCATGGTACGAAAAGGCAAAGTAAGACTATTTTAATACTGCTTTAAGAGATGGTGGTAGGTACCCAGATAGCTGGATTATTAGAAGGAATAAGTATTTAACCAAACAAATTTCAACAAATATTAAGCTATTATAAAATTATCTTAAATGAACTAATGATACTTTATGTTTTAATCCTGCTAATAAAGTATTGGGCTCAAGTTCATCCAAATCAATTCATGCAATAAATGATTGATTAATAAACATTCATAACATTCATATTATGTTTTTTCAGCCATTGTACAAAACAGTCATCCATGGTACATACACAAGGTGCTGGCCAAGCATCAAACAGAATGGCTTGAGTTGTATGCAACGGCAGCACATACATTTAGCAAAAGGAGCACCTGGCAACACCAAAATTATAAGTGGCATAAGGAGCAATGCACAAATATATATCTATGTCAATCTAAAAAAGGCTTTAGATGATGGTTTGAAATTCTATGAGTCTGAAAATGGTGTAATACTGACACCAGGCAATGATAAGGGTTATTTAGAAGCAAAATATTTTGATAAAGTTGTCAACGCTAATACAGGTATGTCGTCAACCTTTGAACATCTTACATATTGATGATTCCTCGGGTTGAGTGGCATTGAGCCCTTAACCTCCCAGGAGGGTACATTTTGAGTAAACTGTTCAACTTTCCAGTATTTTCTGTTAACTCAATGTTTAGAAGTCTTACCTGGAGATTGTTCACTTTAAAATAGCCTAATAGATTATTAATGTAAGGTAAAATATAGTAAAGATGTTTAATTTTGGGCCAACACTATGTACGCTACTTATATAAATAGGAAAAAAATAGGGGAATTTCATAAAAATACTAACAAATTAATTTAAATAAGGTTACAGGCGTGCAAAAATGATCATTTGAATATTTTTTTAATAAGATAACCCTATTTAGGGCAACCATGACAGTTGGGTTAGACATCCCGTTTAATGACTGACAGTTTTAAGAAGTAACGTCGACTGTTAGGGATGAAACATCATTCTTAAAACATCGATGTTTCAACGACAAACATCAATGTTAATAAAAAATTGGTAGAGTTTAATCAATAAATCAATGTTCTTCCGATGTTTTAATTTTTTTAAATTAAAATATGTTCAGTAACGTTTTAATGAACATTAACTACTTTATGTTTATTAAACCTGATCTTAAAGTTTTCAACCAAAAATACCTTGACTAACTTCCAATCTTACAAAAAATATTTTATCGTAAAAAAGCGTGGGGTGCTTGATGTCAATGGTTCATTGCAATTTTTGTGAGTTTTAGAAACAGAGGTTTCATACTCTCTCAAATCTCAATAGCGTTTCTTTTTATCGGTATAACAGGAAACGACAGGTACATGTGTACTTCTGTTTCGCTGATGGTTTCTGTATTAGCAGTATTTTTCATGTTCTTGTGTGTCAGGTGCTTGTGGTATTTCCAGATATCAAATTATGAATCTTCTTTATGAGAGAGAAATATAATACGTAAAACTAAATAAAACGCATAACTTAGGTGAATTGCTGACAAATAAATATTAAAAAATAATACTTCAATAGCAAAAACACACAAAACAGCGAAGAAAGTAGTATATAGAATGTACTTGAAAGCAAACAAAACGCCAAGACATGGTGATGGAAGTGATTATAAAATAAACTCTCTGGAAGGGACAATGTCGTCAGTCGCAACTTGTTGCAAGAGCACAAACGGATTAAATGAACGATGTCGATGTTTTTGACTTTTGACGTCAATGTATCGACTATGTATATTGTTCATCAAAACATCGAAATTTATGAGCGATACATTCGATGTATCATTGCATCCCTATCGACTTATTTTAATAATTTTATATTGTGTTGCTCTCCTTGACCAAATTAATTTGATTGTACATTGAAACGAAGTAAAATAAAAGAAAATTAACAATGAAAAACGGTTACTATATTATATAGCTATATTTATATGTATTGTACATAGTGCTAGCACAGTCTCCCTATATTTCTGGAACATCTCCTTTAAAAGAATAGAAACTTTAGTTTAAAATTGATAATACTATTACTTACATTGTATACTAAGCTTTTTATTATCTCATCAGACAATTTGAAGTAACATTCTTGGATATTCACCGAACATACAGCTGAGATGATAACTTGAACCCAAATTAATTAAAACTTCTCATCCAGCTTATTACCTGGACTGGTTGAGATGTATTTTTGTAAGTAACAAAAAGCTTTTGGGTTCAAAACTTTTACTTATAAAGTTACTTTTTAACCGACGAAAAAAACTTAAAAACGGTTCTCAAGTCAACGCGTATACTTATATGTATATATATTTTTTTATGTATGATCACGCATAACTATTTACAGAGTAGCCCGATTTTAAAACTTCTTTTATTTTTATTTTATATTTATATAAATTTGGAAAAAAATTCCAACCCTAAGGGTACGAAAACAGAGAATGATTGATTGTTCACTCACTGATTATATCTATGACCACGCATAACTTTTGACAGAATTGATTTATTTAAGTATGTAGTAATTAGTAAATTATAGCCACAAAAAATTATAAAATAAAAACTTATAACAAAAAAATTAAGCCGCCGAAAAAACTGAAGAGCAAAAAATAATAAACCTTCTTTTTATCAACCTTAATTACTAAGTTCATAAACTAATTGTAAATAATATACCTAAGTAATTTGGAGTTGGCGCCAGTGCCCTCACACTGCTGCCCATCACGCTTTACGTAATTAATTTGCTTGTTTAGCGCCGACTCAAAATTACTTAGGTATACTTACTTACTTATTTAAGAACTTAGTTATTAAGGTTAATAAAAAGAAGGTTTATTATTTTTTGCTTTTTTCTTCTTTCGACGGTTTAATTTTTTTGTTAAAAACTTTTGAATAAAAGTTTTTTCAAACTTAATTCAAAGGTTATCTTCAATACAGTACAATGTATTATTGTGTTTTTGTAAAAGGTGAAGTACTCTATCCATGATGGAACCGTGTGCCAGTGCGACTGCATCCCCTGCATCCCCTGAACCCTCCTCGCCAGTCAAAACCGATGTGACGTCGGAGAAAACAAACCAAACTGCAAATTTGTCCAAAGTTCTTGTTAGTGGTTAGTACTCTTTTATAATTGATCTGGTGCTTAATATGGAAATAGAATTATAACAAAATTCTAAAATATAAGCCACACAAATTGGTAATGCGCCTGGCGGCCATGTTGGTGACATCAGTACTGTTAGCAACGTTATTAAATTAATTATATATATATAATAAAAATATTATTAAATATTCAAGTTTGGAGGTCTAAATATTTACGTCGCATGAGACAAAATGACTTACTTGGCGCTGACAAAAAACAAGTGAGTTATATCGACGAGACGTGGATACACGCCCATTACACAGTCAAAAAGCATGAGCTCAAAAAAACAAGTGATGGTTGAGTGGCTCCAAGCACATAACATTGAGTTCCCGGAATATTTTACAAAACCGGAATTATATTTAATAATTAAACATCACCAAACGCCGAAGAAAGACATTATTGATAAATTATTGGCTGATCATGGTCACGAAGTTGTTAGACTGCCACTGTACAACTGTGACCTCAACCCCATATTTGGAACCTCGTTAAACAGAGTTTCAGACAAGAATGTTGAACAATTGGAGAGTAAGATCGAATCTTTAACTTTAGAGGCTTTGCAATCAATCACTCCTGAAGATTGGAAAAAGTAGATAGATCATGTGAAGAGTGGAAGAAGAATACTGGCGAAAAGATAGATTGGTCGACGAGTTATTTATTGTTAACACGGGAAATGATACTGTTTCTGACGTGACATCAGACTCGGATACCAATTCTGAGTGTGATGTAGATTATATGTGATGATATGATGTTGATATATAGTGGAGTTGAAGAGTTAAGATTTTCAAAAATGTGATGAATGATGATTAAAAGTTAAATTTTATTCAAACATTTAGTTTTAATTTAAAAAACACATTAAAGTTCCTTTATAAACTTTTATTAATAAATGAGAATATTATGTTTTGCTAACTGTACTTTTTCTTTGCTGATGACGTCACAAAGGCGTAATTTGACAAAGTGTCAGCGCATTACCAATTTGCGTGACTTATGTTATCTCCCTCTCTTTCTAATTTATTAGTGTAATGTTGACGTTTATCCTCTTAACTGCATAGAACTGAGGAACTAGTTGTGTTCTACTTGCCTTCTGACACTTACCCTGACATAGACCAGAAGACTGAATGGTATTTTGGCTGTCCCCCCTGTGAGCTTGGAATAGGAAATATCCATTTCTTTGCAATATTTATTATGCTGGTACTTTGGGAGCACACAGCCAGATATTTGAGTAAGGGTAACATCAAAAAGCGTTTATTGCTGATGAGTCACTACCAGGGATGCTGACGACCCTGGGCACCGGAGCGAAAGTTTAGTTTGCAACCGAGATTTCAAGCTAGGATAATTATCATGATCACATAGTCGCTATAAATGTATCATACTAGAAATAACAAAATAAACGATAAAAGTATTTTTACCAGCTGTCTTCCAGTTTTTACTTTTATTATACATTTTTTGGTCTCCCCATTTACCCATTTTTAATGACTGGCGTTACAAGCATCTTTGGGTGATGGCAAAGGTTTTCCATTATATAAGCCGTCCATCTCTATCGTCCTCCAATCAATAATAGTTAGAACCACAATGATAACCGTTTCAGGGTTTCCACCATGCACTCGCGTGGAGGACATAGTCATCGCTCTTTCCACATTCGGGGCAGTGACCGTAGATCACAAAACTAGGAAACAAGCTGTATTGACATTTAGCAATGAAAAGGAAGCGTTGGCTGCGATACACTCAAAAAGAAAGATGATAATGTATGGGGAATACATAAAGATAAGCCCGTATGTTCCGGCAGCCGAGGCAGAAACCAAACCGCCTCAAAAGCAGCGTCAATCACCCAAGAGTAAAGAAAATAGTATGTTTCAATATTTATATATTATGCATAGACCTTCCAAAGTTCAGGGAATTTAGGTGTAATACTTTTTTTTATTATCATATATATTAATACGTGAAACGAAAACTTGGTAGGTACCCTTTTTTACGAAAATTGCGCGGACGGACGAGTATGAAATTTGGCACTGTTAAAGTTTATATGGAGAAGAGCAGAAAGATATTTTTTTTTTGCCTAAAATCCATTAGAAATACATTAATTAAAGTAAACATTACGTACACTACTGCTCGAATGATACACAACATACACATGAATATTCAACTCACTTACTCTTTTGCTTCATTAAAGTTTATGGCCTGGTAACTAAACCCTTTTAGTTATTTTTTATAATATATAATATTTAAATTCATAGTATACATTAGTAAATAATTAAAAAATAATAGTATAAAAAGAACCAATATTAAAGTTCAAACTTGAAAATTAAATGAATTATGGTTGAATTTCGACCACTAGTTTTCCTAATTTTGCATCAATATTGCAATATAATTTTTCTATGTAATTTAATGTACTATTCGAAGAATATACTATTTTTAAAGCTGTTTCTAAAGATTTTTAAGAGATTTTCCTATGTGGTCCAAAATATCCTTCAAATCCTAATCATTTATTTGTCAGAAAATAGGTATACAGTAATCATGTTTCGCCAACAACTGGTTTGTTCTTAGTTAGTCCTTAGTTCACTCTTACAGGAATTAATTACTTCTAACGGCTGCTGAGTGATTTCGCAGAGTTGCAAGTTGGTACTGCACACTTTTGAAGGTTGGCAGATCTTTGCGAAACCAGCCCAATCAAGCTTACTATATAAATATATAGGAACATTGTTTTTAATTACTCCAAACAGCAAACACGCGAAGCGAAGTTTGTGATGATGTTTCCTTTTTAACATTGAGTAATCGTTTAGGAAAGGCGTCACATGACCTATGAATGTTTTCATAAAACAGAATCGGGCACATGCAGTAATTAAAAAAATAAATTATATAATTTCTATATTTAAACCATAAAATTGTCATTTTTTGCATGGTTCACAATTTGATAGAGGTCGGTAAATATTTGGAAAATAATGATCCATAATTCTAAGTATCATAAACAAACACCTGTTGGATATTTTCTCATAATTTATTGGCTATTATGAAAAAAATAGAAGAAAGAGAAGAAGAAGCAGAAGCTACATAATATATAATAGGTCTTTACCTATGAAATTGCCGTTTTGCAGTACTGGCCATTTCAAATCAAAATAATTTTTGTTTGCTAAGAATTCTCATTTCAAATTAATTTTATTTTAAAAACATGGAATTCTTTTTCCAATAGTAGTCATTTCTTCATTGATTAGTGTTACATTTTCATCGCATTTCAATCTTTTTCGTCATCATGGATACGTTAAAAATTCGAGTAATTATGGAATATGAGTACCGTCGTGGCAGCAACGCGGCACAAGCGGCACGCAACATCAACGACGTTTACGGAGCTAACACTACAAACCAACGTACCACCTGTTATTGGTTTGCTCGCTTCCGTTCTGGGAATTTCGACCTGAAAAATGAACCTCGCGGTCGTCCGAAGACTTTGGTCGACAATGACGAATTAAAGGTGATTGTGGAAGCTGATGATACACAATCTACGGCTGAATTAGCAGCGGCTTTCGACGTTAGCGTCAAAACAATATTGGTCCATTTACGTCAAATTGGCAAGGTAAAAAACTTGACAAATGGGTGCCCCACGAACTCAATGATCGCCAGCGCGAAGTACGCGTCGAGACGTGCCTTGCACTGCTCAACAGACACACAACTGAAGGAATTTTGAACCGCATTGTTACCTGCGATGAAAAATGGATTATGTTTGATAACCGCAAGCGCTCAGCAAGTTGGTTGGATCCTGGTTCAGCACCTAAACAATGCCCTAAACGAAAACTTACCCCTAGAAAAGTGATGCTCACTGTTTGGTGGTCTAGCGCCGATGTGATTCATCACAGCTTCTTACCAAATGGGGTGAGCATTACGGCAGATGTGTACTGTGAAGAACTGAACACAATGATGGAGACGCTGGCACATCTTCAACCAGCATTGGTCAATCGCTCGTCTCCGCTGCTCCTGCACGACAACGCGCGACCTCATGCTGCACAGCAGACGGTCTCCAAGTTGCAAGAACTGGGATTGGAAGTTCTCTGTCATCCGCCCTACTCACCAGACCTTGCGCCTACAGACTACTACTTTTTCCAGAATTTGCATAACTTCTTGATGGGAAAAAAATTCAATACCCGAGAGGCAGTACAAAATGCCTTTGAAGAATTCGTTGCCTCCCGTCCAGCTGATTTATTTAAGAAGGGCATCAATAAACTGCCACTGCGTTAGCATGATTGCATGGGTGATTACTTCGATTAATACAAATAAAAAATACATGAAAAAAATTCGTTTAAATTTTTTCATACAAAACGACAATTTCATAGGTAAAGACCTAATATTACATTTATCTAATTATTTTGTGAATTATGCTATTTTATACTATATGATAGAAGAAAGATATTAGAATCAGAACAACTGAATTTGCAGGTACAATAATTAATCCCAAATGCATAGATCTGTCGGGTACCTTTTATGAACAGTTAGAAAAATTGATGGCGGCCGTGCGTCTCACTCAGGAGGAAGTGAATAGGATTCGTACCGTGTACGGTGACCTGGAAAATGTACTGCAAGCTTTATGGCCAGGTGTGCACATTTTTTATAATTATAGTCCGTCCTCCACTATTACCATCTCGCGCAGGCTATCCTTTACCATATTTTTTTATCTGTTTCGCACGGTCTTCGGTCTTCTTCACTTGTATTTATTCCATTAGCACGCATATCACCTTACGATATCACTTTATTAAGTGGTCTTACCCTCGGCGGTGGTGGCGTGGCCAGATATTTATTTTATATCAATAGTTTCTTCGTGCATGGGCGGTGTAAGAATACTTACCCTTGCGGCCATGACTGGTCTGTCGTAAAAGGCGACAAAACAACCCACCCTAGCTACGTGGTGGGGCTCCAAACCCGACTGGATAGCAACCACTTCTCTAAATATGCCGCCATAACAACTCTGTGCTGTGTTCCGGCTTAAGTGACCAGGTTCCATTACCGCTACACAGACGGCAGCGTGTTAGCGATGTCCCTGGCGTTGCAATCCATAGGCGACGGTAACTGCTTGGTATTAAGTGGGCCATCAGCCTCTGCTGTTCCCCAGCAATAAAGAAAATCCAAGATGGATTATCGTCATTCAATCTTCGTTCACTGTCGGGTGTAGACCTTAGCTTCACAGATCACGTTACTGTCCACATCCGACATCCGACCTGGCCACCTTGAGTGACTCGTTGGTTGCTAACTGTAGAGGCGCGGTCTTCACCGCCATAGGACACGTTTACTCCATCGCCCATTGCTCGAGCTGTCAGTCACTTTGGTACCCTAACAGATATCTATAAGAAAAAGCTTAACACGTCTCGTTTTTGAAAATATGCGTGACGTACAATTTATTTATTTGTCTGTTTGATGAATCAATTTGCAAGATATTTGTATCGCTTTAAATGTCTTTTTAAATAGGTTGCCAAGCCATACCGTTCGGATCACTAACGACCGGTTTGGGCGTTAAGACGAGCGACGCGGACTGCTTCATTCATATCCCACCGCAATTCCGGCATCCCTCTGTCAGCTTTGTGAATAAAACTAAGCGTCTCCTGCAGATGCATCCAGCCATATTTGCAAAAGTCCTCTCGATTCCCCGTGCTAACACTCCCATAGTAAAATTCTTCCACATTCCTACGCAGACGAACTGTGATGTGAGTTTTAAAACTATCCTGGGAGTGCAAAACAGTCGGTTGGTAGCATTCCTCCTCCACGCAGACCCTAGACTCATCCCCCTCTCGGTCGTATTTAAATACTGGGCCAAAGTTCACGGCTTCTCGGGCACCGGAAAAATGACCAACTACGCCCTCACCATGATGATTATATTCTACCTCCAACAACTGCCGATGGCTATCTTGCCGAGTATAGAATGGCTGCAAAGGGATCCAGCAAATAACTTCTTTGTGGACTTCTGGAACACCGGTTTCATGGCCCGAAGGGAATTACTACCGGCCAACTTCAATACCTCTGGAATATCCGAACTGCTCGGGGGATTTTTTGAGTTCTACTCAAAATTCAACTTCGAAGAAATGGTCATCTGTCCATATTTGGGAAAACCAATACGAAAGGATGCCTTCGATAATTTCGATATCTTGCCAGAAGCATTTCACTTGTACAAGACCAACGTCGTCAAAAAATTGGCGATGCCCATTAGAAATGACACAGCCATTTGCGTCCAAGATCCTGTGGAACAAAGCCATAATGTAGCCTCAGCCATCAGTGGCAAGATGGCTTCGGATATCAAGGCATATTTTACATTTGCCGCCAACGCATATGACAAAGAAAAATTAAACAATTGTCCAAATTTCCTCAAGACTATACTTTTGGAGAAACCTAAATTGCCTAAAGCTAAATCGCAAGTGGAGTTCAAATTGCAACTGTCTCCGAAGTTAGTGCATAAAATAGAAGATGAATCTTGGAAGACTGTTGTGAGGGACAAAGTACTTGTGATTTACGAAAAAATGCTAAAAATAAAGTTAGGTAAGGTCGAGGAAACCATAAATCCGGAGACTAAAAAAGAGAAAGAAAAATATTTAGGGGTTGTGACGACGGCGGTATGGAAAAGAAAGAGGTTCTCGAGGTTGTACGATCGAATGGATCTGAGTTTTGAAGATAGGCATGAAAAAATTACACTGGATGTGCTAAATACTGAAAAAAAAATATTGGCTGTGAATTTCAATCTAATATTGACATTCGCCCAAAATCCAAGGAATATGGTTATATTCATGAAATACACCGCAGGGGATTTTGAAGCTTTTAGACATTTCTGCTGGTTCAGCGTATCAGTCATGCATAATTGGCTGGAAGAGCTTTTGAAGCCATACATGGGAGTACAAATTCACGTTGACATAGCGGACGCAATGGCTGACAATGTAAAATCGTTGAATGAGGTCAGTTTGGATGATGTCAACGTGAACGAGGCGCCCGAACAAAACAAAATTGACGATTCATAATATTTATGATGAATAGCCACCCGTAAACGGTCACTTACGGGGAGAATTGAAATAATTCGTATTAGATAGACTGTCTCTATTTTTATAATCTATAATGTTTATTGTTTTATACAAATTAATTAAAATTCATTCATTCATTGATAAAGTCCATGGACGCTACAATGTTATGTATGTCTTCGTGTCTTTTTAATATTCTATATGTTTATAGATTATTTTTTTAATTTTGTGACAAGTATTCCTTCCTCCTTAAATGTCCCACATTTAATAATTTCGTTCATACCTTTGGCAACCACTGTAATTTAATGCGAGTTATGGGACACGTACCTATAGCGTGAAGGGCTATATATACAGGGTGACTTTGACAACACCGTCCAAATTCACACAAAAGAATCTTTAGTAAAAGTTATGAGAAACATGTATTTTAGTTTAGTATCACATAGTACAAAAATGTTGAATATTCAGCATCACAAAGTTATCCCAAGAACTCGCAATTTATACATACTACGGCGCGCAAGTGTCAATGACCTTTCCATCGGTACCGCAAAAAACTGAAGAATTTCGTACAATGACCTCTTTACCTACTGACAGCGGTCACAAACATTTTTGTATTAAGTGCGTTTTACATAAAATGTTTGAAGGATAAAAAATTTACTACCTAACTTTTTAATATAAATTAATGTTATTGTAATAAATTATTTATTTAGAATTTATATTATAACAGTTTTAAAAATCGAGTTACAATTATTAACTCGGCAGAAATAAAAAAATGAAAATTCAAAAATCTGAATCCGATTCCTCTGTATTGGAATTACTGCTTTGCGACGATGTCTCGTCTGTCACATTTATTACAAAAGAATTACAATAACATCTCACATTATAATAACTTACAGTCTCAGGTAAAAAGTTTACAGTCCCGAGGACGGCGGTTATTGCATCTGTGCGAGCGAGGACACATTATATTTACGCGGGAGTGACAGAGACAGATAATAACAGGTCAACGTACGAAATTTGCAGCATATGACTATTTTGTACGATTTAATTAGTGACCGCGCTGTTAAATATTTTCCTTGGGATGAAATATTTTATGGTGAAATTTGACATACAATTTTTTTTTTTTTTTGCAAAAATGGGTTCCTTAAATAATGTTAAGTGCGTAAAAAAATTTGAACGGTTTTGTCAGTTATCCTGTAGAGACTATTATGTATGGTGTTGTTACCATTAGGTTTGAAATTCATAAAAAAATATTAAAGGGTACTCGAGACCATTTCAATGTAAAAAGAAATTATTCCAGAAGACAATTACTAACATAAGCTACAATTCTTATATTGAAAATTTACTCGTTTTTAAAATTAAACTATTTGAATTCTTTTATTTTGTTTTAATTTCCTTGAATAATGAAGAAACTGCAAGCGTTACATTCCGGTCGCATATGTCGCCGAGTCGTGTGTTGTTGTATATATGATTTATACATGTACAGGGTTACAGGAAAAGTCGTGCTAGATCCTTTAAAGGCGTGGAGTACCCATCATTTCTGACTTATTTTACTATGAAACACCCTACTCTAAAATTAACCCTTTTCGAGATATTCGACTTTTAATTTTTTTTTATTAAAATTGCCGATTTTTAGGCTACTGAGTTTTATTATTTTATGTGTGTTATTATTATTATTATTACATTTTTAAATATGTAATAAGATGCTTTAGGACGTCTTATCATTAAAATCGTGTATAAGTTAATTGAATAGGCCGTAGTAGACAAGTGAATGTTAAGAAAGGTCAAAAAATATTAGAAAGTTTATTATTCTCTAAGGAATATCTAAAAAAATATTATGGCAGATGTGTTTTCAATTATCTACATTTCAGCAGCTATCTAACGAGGTATAACAACCTAGAGTTTTATTTAAATTCATAGAAAAAAAGTAGTTGGGAAGCTCCAGGTAGCAGTTCTAACGGTCCCGCGCATATTGTCCTTCAAGTTAAGACGCACCGTGCGAGCGAGACAAGTGACGATTTATGTAGTGAATGAAAGAAAAAAAGTGAGAATACAACACGGGATATTGTTTGGGTTGTCAGTCTGCTTTTGTGCTTCGTACATAGTAGATGTGATATCGTTTTGCTCTTTTTCTCGACTTGGCTGTGATTCTGGACTGTTTCTTCTGATTTGTGACTACTGTGCTTGTTAACCGGACTCTGATTTTTTCTTGTGATACGGAAGTGTTGAAGATGACGTCCTACACACCTGAGGAATATGCTGATATGCTTATTGGTTGCGGATACTGCGATTGTGTGTCTGCGCAAGCTCGCAACGAATACATAACTCGCTACCCTGGTCGTCGAGTGCCGGATGTGGCTATTTTTGACAGAGTTTATCGAAGACTTAGAGAAACTGGCTCTGTTTTGAGACGAAATACAGACATGGGAAGACCACGAATTAATGACGAAGAACAGGACAATGAGATAGTGCGACGCTTTCGAGCGGATCCGACTACTTCCACTAATATTGTTGCCCGTGATCTGGGACTTTCGCAGTAGAGAGTGTGGTTCACAGTACATACTGCGGGCCTATACCCGTATCATTATACGCCGGTACACGTTATTGAAGAAGGAGACCCCGCGAGAAGGTTAGACTTCTGCAGATTCATGCTAAATGCTGACGTAGAGGACCCGGATTTTCTAAGAAATATCTTGTGGACAGATGAATCCAAATTTGATAAGGATCGCATAACCAACTATCACAACGCCCATTACTGGGCCCCAAAAGATCTAAGGAATCCCAATAAGAAAAGAGTGAAGGGGTCCCAACGAAGATTCAGCATGAATGTGTGGATGGGCATTATTTCCAATCATTTGATTGGACCTTGTTTTCTCTCAGACACTCTAAATGGGGAAAGCTACGAAAACTTCTTGAGAGGAGACCTGAGTGATTTGCTGGATGATCTGCCACTCAACTTGATCAGGGACATGTGGTTCCAACATGATGGCTGCCCTGTTCATTTCAGGAGAAGTGTCAGAGACTGGCTAGACATAAATTATCCAAACAAATGGATAGGACGAGGTGGGCCGTTACCATGGCCAGCAAGAAGTCCGGACCTGACCCCCATGGATTTTCATGTGTGGGGGCGGATGAAGTCTTGTCTACAGCGAGCCAAATCCAGTTATGTCTGTGGAAGAATTAAGAGAAAGGATTGTGGATGCAGCGAATCAAATGAGGACAACATTGACCACTGGAGTAGTGAAGACTGGTCTGCGTAGAAGAATGCGACAATGTATTAGAAACAGAGGCGGACATGTTGAACATGAACTGTAGTCAGAAAAAGTTGTGTGAAAACATGATTTAATAAATGACATTCCATGGTTACCTGTTGTTTTATTTTACTTTTTAGGGCTGAGTAGTAAATTAGATTTAACAAGAGATATTATTTTCCTCTCCACTGTCGCCTATAAAACTAAGTTTTTTTTTTTTTATGAATTTAAATAAAACCCTGGATTGTTATACCTCGTTAGATAGCTGCTGAAATGTAGATAATTAAAAACACATCTGCCGAACAACTGCCATAATATTTTTTTTAGATATTCCTTAGAGAAAAATAAACTTTCTAATATTTTTTTACCTTTCTTAACATTCACTTGTCTACTACGGCTTATACAATTAACATAAACACGATTTTAATGATAGACGTCCTAAAGCATCTTATTACACATGTAAAAATGCAATAATAATAAGAAGAAGAAACACAAAATAAAAATAATAAAATTTAGTAGCCTAAAAATCGGCAATTTTAATAAAAAAAATTAAAAGTCGAATATCTCGAAAAGGGTTAATTTTAAGGTAGGGTGTTTCATAGTAAAATAAGTCAGAAATGATGGGTACTCCACGCCTTTAAAGGATCTAGCACGACTTTTCCTGTAACCCTGTATATTATGACCAGTTAATAATTATTATAGAAGTCTTTTATGAAATGCATTCAATCACGAGTTGATATTTGTTTCTGAACAATCATAATTGATTAATTGGTTTAATCTGCTTCGCATTTGAACACAACCACAGGACTAAATATAAGTGGAACACACCAAATGCTCCTTTATCTCTGATCCCTTTCTTGGTATGTGTTTATGGTTGCTCCTCCCCTTCCTGTAATATTAAGGTACCTGTTAGCCTTGCGCCACCAAGTATTCCAGGAACTCAGTATTTTATATAACCTTCATACCTTAAATACATCCAGTTTCTCATTAATATCATAAAAATGTATTTGCGAGGTTTTCAAGTTTCCTTTAATTGCCTTCTTGAACGCTAGTTAGAGGCGTATTTTAGTGTCATCTTCTTTGGCCATCCTGGCCGACCTCAAGAATCACCCTACCTTTCAGACGTTTCAAGACCCTACCTATGTACCTAAATACTACTTGAGACCCTACCAAGCTAAATACTACTGAGATCCTACCTGGGTAAACCTTACTGAGATCTGACCTACGTAAATATCCTGCCTATGTACACTTGTGAGGTTCTGAAGTTCTACGTGCATATGGCCCGTCACCATCACCACTCATGAGGGTTGACAGCCTGCGCCGCGCTGCGCAGGCCTGCCGGGGCCTGTTTGGTACCGAGTAACAGGCCCGACGATCCGGGAGCTACCCGATAGCGTCGTCTCAACTTATTAAGATCGTACATGGCCCGTCACCATCACTACTCATGAGGGTTTGCAGTGTTGCCGTTTTAGCGACTTTGTCGCTAGGTTTAGCGGATTTTGGATGTGTCTAGCGACATTTTTTTTCCATCTAGCGACAAAAATAAATTTAGCGACTTTTCGTTTGCAAAACTGACTACCAACGTCCAGTAGGTAGAGGAGTGAAATTAAAAGAAAAAAATTGACTTTCGACAATAAAAATACAAAAATATTTTAGTACAAATTTATATGTAGTTACTGACAGCACTACGGAATTGACATTAGTGTTTAGGGAAATCCCCTACTAGAATGTTGTTCGATCGGTTTTATGCGTCTCACTCTATCAAAAGATGTACAGATGTAGCTATTTCTTTCTTATTCATTCATCATCCCGTTTATTCAAAGGAAGGAATGCCCGGTTTCTAAGTTATTTGTTACTTTTTCGCAGAACAAACCGGTTTTACATAGTGTATATGTGTGTATTGTCGTCATTAATATCAAAATCATATTGTGGATATGGAAATTCCTAAAAAAAGAAGGTATATGCTCAAAAGTATAGACCAGAATGAGAACAACAAGAAGAGTTTAAAATGTGGTTGAAACCTGTTATGACCGATCCAACTAAAGCTTTTTGTTCGTTTTGTTACAGTGAAATATTCGCAAAGTTAAATGACAGAATTGCTTTTATTATGACCATATTTTTAAAATTGAAAATTTTAAAATATTTAGCGACTTCTAGGGATTTTTTTGAGTACTTTTTTCTTAATATCTAGGGACATTTTCATTGAGGTCTGGGGATTTTCTTTTTCCTAAGCGGCAACACTGGTTTTGTGACAGCCTGCGTCGCACTGTCTGGTATCGAGTACCAGGCCCGACGACCCGGGAGCTACCCGATAGCGTTGTAGCCACCATATAATATTAATAAGGAACAGGGAAAAGAATTAGCTCTGAGAAGTCATACATAATCGTCGGCCACGTCGCATCCACTATCCACGAAGCATCGCCCTCAACTTCATTACATTTCTCGGAAGAGACTTCGGGCGATAATAATAACAACGTAAATATTATATCGACAACGCGACCACATGCTCACTGTGCAACGCCTCAGCCAGGAATGACGGGAGAACGCTGCGACTGCGAACGCGCGTATCAACATCGCCTGCGGAGGCGGCACTGCGGGACAAGGACTCAACCAAATTCCGAAGAAATGATAGTCTCGTGTCAAGCCATGGATGAAATATTTTATTTCCAAGAATTAGTCTCGTGTAAAAATATCTGCATTTATTTACTTTTTAACGCTTCTGATTGGTGACGAACCCCAGCCAATTCATAGTACAAAGCGCACAAATTTCGAAATAAATTATTCAGCATTCAGTACTCAATACAGCTTCTGTGTTGATTCAGTTAACCATCACTGGTGTTGTTTCATATAAAACCCAAATGGTGACCCATTGAAATACTGACCCCGTGTCATCAAAGCGTCGTCTCAACTTATTAAGATTGTACATGGCCCGTCGTCATCACCACTCATGACAATTTTGTGACAGCCTGCGCCGAGCTGCGCATGCCTGCCGGGGCCTGTTAGTTACCGAGCACCAAGCCCGACGACCCGGGAGCTATCCGATAGTGTAAGATATGGTGTTCGGATCGAAAAAGTTAATCATTTTTTTATGATTTTGTTGATTGCCGCTACGACCTGTCAGGACGGGCCTATTAGATCTCACGAACTACTATATCAGCACTTCAGCACATTTTTTTATTCATATCACGTGATCCGTTATTCCGCTAAAGAACATCTGTCAATTCTTTTCTTACGATATTGGCAAAATCAACGCCCAAAACGTTGAGGCAAAAAAAAAACATACAAATTCATTTTTCCAAAAAATTACACACTACACAGACATATGGCAAATTGGCAAGTAGATAAAGTAGTAGTCCGTTTGACCCCCCCCTTTTTTTTTCGCCATTAAACCTGTCACTTCTATATTCCACTTAGACATTGGCAAAATCAATGCCAAGGGCGTTGGAGCCACACCTTCAAAAACTGAACTGAACTAAAGTAGTAGTCAAGTAAATTTTGTTTATATAATATTAGCGTTTAGTGTAATTATTAAATATAGATATTTCAAATAATATGTAAATTATATATGTATCTTTGTATACATATTCTTAAAAAATTGTAAATTTGTTGATAAAATTGTATCATTCTATTTTTAAATTCATATATTTTTTCATCTCATTTTAAACAATAATTTTCTCTTGGTTTGCAGTTATCTAGTTAAAATTACTGTCAAAATTATTTCCTGATCCTTACAATTATGCTCTCGCCACCTGCCTTTTCTAATTATAATTCTATAAAATACTTTGATATTGGCAAATCAGTACCCAAAGCATTGGAGCCACATTAAAAAAAAAGTAGTAGTCAAGTACAAGTAAAGTAGTCGATTTTTTAGTTAATTACTATTATTTAGTCGGGTTTTGTCAGGTGTGGTATCGTAGGCAACGCGTGTTTGGAAAATTTTTGAAGTTTTTCCTAATTTTTCTGAGTTTCTAGGATTTGTGTTGAGTTATTTTTACTGGTGGTGATTGATTTAACCAATTATTAAATAGTTATTTACAAATTTTCCCAAATGTCGTCCTCGGACGATAACATACCTCCGGACAGGGGAAAGTCTTTGGACGTTACTATGGATGAACTCCTTGTTATTGGTAACCCCTCTATAAAACCAACAGTAAAACGTACTATATCGTCGCTTCCGGATTCATCAATTATCCCTGAAAAAAGACAAGCTCCTCCTTCTGCCTCAGTCCAGCACACGTACACGCTACCAGGTTACGAATCCAATTTTGATTTAAAATACACAGACTCGGACTGCGGCCCTTTCGTGGTTCATGTTGCTCGCTCTGATAATGATTTTTCATCATCTACTCATATGCGTACATTAAAAATTGCTCAAATGATTTACAATAGTAAGGTATCAGGTATTGATGAAATCAAACATATTGGCAGAAATAAGGCTGCCATTATTTTCAAAACTTATCTAGATGCCAACTCATTCTTAACAAATGACGCCCTCCCTAAGAATAATTTAACTGCTACTATTCCTCGTTTCCAGGTTACTCGGATGGGGGTAGTTCGACAGATTCCATTAGACTGGACCTTACAAGATTTTGTCTCCTGGATTGAATGTCGTTCAGTTCCTACGGTCGTTATTAAAGCTAGGAGACTCAATAAAAAAAAGAGAGCTGAAGGCAAAACTTCTTGGGAACCCACTGGCACCGTTGTCCTTACTTTCCTTGGGCAAACTTTACCCAAACATATATATTGTTGTAACGTTTCTCTCCCTGTGGATACCTATACGCTTCCAGTTATCCAATGTCTTAAATGTTGCAGGTATGGTCACGTCCGTGACCAATGCAGATCACATGCACGGTGTTCCCGATGTGCGGGTCCACATGAAGGTATAGCATGTAACGTTCCTGAACAAAACATATCTTGTTTATACTGCTCAGGTCGACACACCGCCTCTGACCCTAAGTGTCCGGAGTATTCCAGACAAAAATCAATCAAGTTAGTGATGTCTGAAGAAAATATTTCTTACCTTGAGGCAGCCCGTAGATTCCCCTTAGTCCGTACTTCATATGCAGATATTGTTAATGCCTCAAATCCTCAAAAACAAGTCGGTTTGAATCGTTCTTCTTCTAACTATACATTCCCTCACTCAACTCCCGTTCCAGAAATAAATCCTCAAGCCCTCAATTCCAAATCATTATCATACAGGAAGACTGTTTTTGTTGAAAGAAAGCCAAAAGCTCCCCTGGGAAAATCATATGACAAACAGGCTCATAATGATATAATTTCCATTCCTAGTTCGTCACTTCCCAATGGCTGTGCTCTAAAAGACATAACATGTAACCCCACCCCCAATGATAATCTTTCTGAAATAATTTCGACCTTGTTAGTTAATATGGTTTCTCGATTTAGTGAACTTTTACCGTACAATGTTCTAGAACAAATTTTATCCTCGGTCTCATCTTTACTTCACTCTCAATCAATACAAGACGGCAGTTCTAATTCAATGGAATAGTCGTAACATTAAAAACAAAAAACAAGAACTTATATTTCTTGCTAATAAATACAAACCTGCCCTATTTGCTATCTCGGAGACTTGGCTGAGACCTGGTTTCCTTTTTAAGATTCCTGGTTTCTCTTGTCTTCGAGATGATAGGGAAGATGGCTGGGCAGGTTGTGCTCTCCTTGTAAAAAGATCTTTATCATTCTCTCGTCTTTCTCTTCTTCCACATTCCTTTGGTTTAAATATTGTCGCTGTTCGTATGAACAATATCTCTTATATTTCTGTTTATATCCCGCACCCAAATTCTCACTTAATACAAGAATTCTCAATTCTTTTATCTTCTCTCCCTGGCCCCTTTATTATCCTAGGGGACTTTAACATCCACCATACTTTGTGGGGTTCACATTTTTGTGATTCCAACTCTTTTCTTTTTATTGATATACTTGATAGATTAAATCTTTGTGTCCTCAATGATGGTTCTCCCACTCGTAGAGTCTCTCCTTTACAAAACCCAAGTATCCCAGATCTTACTTTGGCCTCCCCGTCTATTGGTATCTCACTTACTTGGAATGTCCTTCCTTTTTCTCTTGGCAGTGATCATCTTCCTATAGTATGTACACTTGCTGACTCTTCACGGCCTTCTAGGGTATACCTTTCTCCACTTTTAAAATATAAAATAGAACGTGCAGACTGGCCAAAATTTACTTCCATAGTTGAGAATCGCCTTAATTCTCTTCCTGTCATTAATTTTGATAATTTTTTATCTTTATATGAACTATACACGTCCTCTCTAACAGCAGCTGCGGATGAATCCATCCCTATTAAAAATTCTTTCCGAAATCATATTCCTTCTCCTGCATGGTGGGATTCCGAATGTTCAGTCATAGTTAAAAAACGAAAGGAAGCTGAATTAAATTTTTCTAGGTCTCTTTCCTTGGAGTCCTATCTAGAATTTCAGAAAGTTTCTTCTGCAACTAAAAGACTTTTGCGGAAAAAGAAATCTCAAGGATGGCGTACTTTCTGTGAATCCTTATCTCCTAGAGCTCCTGCTTCCTTTGTGTGGAAAAAAATAAAGGCATTTCGGAAATCTCAAATAGATTATAATGTAAACTCCAATAATCTCTCTGTTTGGCTTTCTGACTTCATTTCTAAACTTTCTCCTCCCTTTGTTCCTTTTCAGTTTCAATTGCCAGTTCAATCTTCACCTGCTGCCTTGTCTGATCCCTTAAATGATCGTTTTTCTTTTTCAGAATTATGTTGCGCTCTTCATAATTTACATGACTCTGCTCCTGGTATTGATGGCATACCGTACTCATTTATTTATAATTCTTCAGAATACTCTCAACATTTTCTTCTTAACCTCTTAAACCACATATTTATCTCAGGCTCTGTCCCGAAGACGTGGAAAACTCAGATAGTCATCCCTATTTTAAAACCAGGTAAAGATCCTTGTGACTCTAATTCCTACAGACCCATTGCTCTCTCGTCAGTTTTGGCTAAAATCCTAGAACACTTAATTAAAAATCGTTTGGAGTGGATTATAGAAAACAGAAATATTTTCCCCCAATGCCAAGTGGGTTTTAGGAGAGGTCTCGGAACTATAGATAGCCTAAGCATATTAACATCTGAGATTCGCAAAGCATTTTCCAAAAAACAACATGTTTTAGGTGTTTTCCTTGATATATCCTCGGCGTATGATAATGTCAATCTTAATATACTCAGACAAAAACTCATAAATTTACATATTCCTCCAAAAATTATCAATATTGTCTATAACATGTTTATGGAACGTTCTATTGCTTTAAGAGTCTCAGGTAACGTTTATCCTCCCCGGCTTGTCTGGAAAGGTCTTCCTCAAGGTTCCGTCCTTAGTCCCATCCTTTATAACATTTATACGGCTGAATTGGATACTACAGTTAATTGCTTTTGCAAAATTCTTCAGTATGCTGATGACATTGCTTTGTTCGCTACTTCTAACTCCTTTACTGACTCTTCAAACCGCTTAAATTCTGCCCTATACTATTTAAATACATGGCTCTCGGATCATGACTTGTCTCTTTCTGTCTCTAAATGTTCTGTCGTTGTTTTCTCACGTAAAAAAGTAATTCCTAATATCAACATTCATGTTAACAATATCCCCATCCCTATTATAGATAAGGTTAAATTTTTAGGTGTTTATCTTGACTCTAAATTGTCCGGTGTTTTCCATTTAAACTACATTTGCCAAAAAGTTGAAAAGAACATCAACATTCTTCGAGCTCTATCTGGTATTAAATGGGGCTCCCATCCATACTGTCAAAAGGTTCTCTACAATGCTATTGTGAGAAGTCATTTTGACTATGGCTGTTTTATTCTAGAGCCATGTAGCAAATCTGCTCTTTCTAAATTAGATCGTATCCAGTCAAAATGCTTACGAATTATCACTGGTGCTATGAAATCATCCCCAATTAATGCCTTACAAGTTGAATGCCTAGACCCTCCTCTTGCCCTACGTAGACAATTTCTAGCCGACCGATTCTTCTTCAAAGTGGTTGCTACTTCAAATCATCCCTTATTAAATATTTTAGATCAAATTTCACAACTGTCTAATTCGTCTGGTTATTGGAATCACAAATCATTACCCCCCCTTGTTACCTCTTTCAAAAAATTAAGCAGTCTTTCCACCAGTATACATCAAAATTACAAAAACCCTATTTTTGAAATTTCTTTCGATGGTCTTCTATTCCGCCCTAAAACTATTTTAGACCTTGGAATCTGTAAAGACACTCCTGCTGCAAATATCAAATTCCAATCCGCTATTCAACAACAGTGGCCTGATTACCTTCAATTTTATACTGATGCTTCTAAATTATCTCAGTCTGGTCCTGTCGGTGCTGCTGTGTGGATCCCGAAATACAAAATTATTTTAAATTACAAAATTCCTCCCCCTTCGTCTGTATTTACGGGTGAAGCGATCGCCATTTTGGAGACAGCTCTCTATATTCAATCCCATAATATTAATAAAGCTATTGTTATAAGTGACTCCCTAAGCTGCCTTCAAGACATTCTCAAACTTCCTTTTCATTCAAGAGATAATTTTGAAATTACTCTAAAAATAAAACAAACTCTCTATGAATGTTATTGCTCTAGTCTTGATGTCATTCTTATTTGGATCCCAAGCCATTGCGGTATCAACGGAAATGAAGTAGTGGACTGTTGTGCGAAGGAAGCTGTCAACTTGGGTTGCAACAAATATAATAAAATTTTTCCCCGTGACTTACGTTTACTTGCCAAACCTCAAATGTTAGACACCTGGAACTCCAATTGGCAAAATTCTTATCTCACTACTGGTAGATATTATGGCTCCCTGCAACCTCTTATTCCCATTAAACCCTGGTTTTTCTATCACAGAAGGTTTCCCAAAAAAATAACTTCAACTATAATCCGCCTTAGGCTTGGTCACTTCTGCTCCCCCGTTTTCCTCGCAAAAATTAGAGTGCGTGACCATTCAATCTGTGAATGTGGTTTAGATGAGGGAACAACCGAACATATATTTTTTCACTGCCCCAAGATTTCTACTCCACTCTATAGTATTTTGCCCAAAGAATTTCCCCGTCCGGTTAATTTAAATTTCCTCCTCACCCTATCTCACCCTAAATCTATAAATATTTTATGCAAATTCCTTGCTTTAAATAATATATATTTGTAACCAGTTTAACTTATGCCGCCTTGTCCTTAGATTCTCAGAAAATATTTCCGGAGACTGTCTAAATTCGATTTACCTATTTCCGCTATTCCATCACCTGACAACTCTTACTGGACCTTGGCAAAATCAGTGCCAAAAGCATTGGAGCCATATACTAAAAACCAATACCAATACTATTATTTAGTCATTTAGATATTAAGTAGCGAAAATAATTCTTTAATTTTTTAAACAAATATTTACATTGGGTGTAAAATACTAGATACGCTTAAAATTTTATAATCGCCAACAATGAGTGAAGAACGTAAGTGAATGATTACAGTTGTGTACTTAGTATCTAAAATGAATAAAAATGCTTTTAGAAGTACCAACAAGTTACACGACGGGGTACAAAAATATTTTAAAAATGTCGTTCAGCTTTCACGTTGTTCAAAAAATACGAAGTGTTTCATGTTTGCTAAGACCAAATAAAACAAGGTTCAACAAATATTATATAGTGTGTGTACAAATATTCATAAGCTTAAAAACAGATTTTCAATTTGTTTGGACTTTAACTAAAGTATGTTGCATTCAACATTAAGTAGATTGTACTGTCCAAAAGCAAGATCGAGAAGAGAATAAGTATTTGTGTGCCTGTCAAGGGCTCGGAAAATTTGTGTTTTTCTCATCAAAAACTTAAATTTAATTTAAACTTTATTTGCACAAGTGTTTGAATAAAGTTTATTATTAATAAAACCTACTTTCCTAAATATTTTTATATTGGGACTACCCAATACCCATTGTACTAACAATCACCACAATATTGAATATTGGTGCAAAGGAAATAGGTACTTATGTATTAACGCCTCTGCAGCGACAGATTTTAGCCACACATGCAGGTGGTCATAAAAAAACAACCATAACCTACAAGCAGCCTGTGTTTAAACTGTAAGCTGCTTGTAGGTTATGGTTGTTTTTATATATGACCACCCATATCATCATCATCTCAGCATTCATCCCGGTTGCAACCCAAACTTGCATTTTGGTGCCCGGGGTCCGCTTTCCGACTTTTTGTAGAAAAAGTCGGAAAGCGGACCCCGGTCCACTTCGGTCTTCAGCATCCCTGGTAATGAGCCCATTGGCACGCATATCACCCTTTATGACGTCAAGCCAGCACTTTTTGAGTCTACCCCTCCTGCGGGGGCCCGGCGGTAGAGGCATGGCCAGACATTTGTTTCCCACGTAAGCATCCGGTTGCCGTAAAACGTGGCCGTACCAATAGAGCCGACACTCCTGCAGTTTACCTGCAATGTCACGGACATGAAGACTACCGCGAATGTGGAAGTCCCTAATGCGGTCCTTCTGCGTCACTCCACACATCCACCGCAGCATATTCATCTCCGTGACACGCAGCTCCTGCTTGTGTCGCTCCAACACCGGCCACGCTTCACAGCCGTATAAAAGGACAGGCCTAAGATGGTCTTATAGACATGTCCCTTCAACTTTACCGGCATCTTGGGGTCACAAATGACACCAGTTACCTCACGCCATTTGGCCCACGCGGCAGCAATGCGTGCCTTGACCAGTATGACCACCCATATATGTGTCGCTAAAAATCTGTAGCTGCATTAATATGTAAGTACTGTGAAATCTCACTGAAAGAGGAATATATAAGATTAGATCTTTGTTTTGACTTTTGTTATCTATACTTGTATATTAAAATTTGATTTTAGCCTGTTTGGAACATTGCTATGTACTGTATTATTAATAATAAATATTTTAGCATAAAAAAGTTTAAGCACTGTTTTGGGAAATTTTAACAAAATAGTCATGAAAGGTACAAACTAAGTATGCTAAAAGAAGCACTATGTTTGAAGGAGCACAGTTTTATAATAATTTACCAAATAATATAAAAGATTGTGTTTCATTTGCAAGTTTTAAATTTATTTTAAGAAATCCTTTTAATGTGTGGATATTCAAGTTCTGTTTTGTCCTATAATTTAGTATATAAGTAATATTTAAGTTCATAATAAGGGAACTTATGTTTTTATGACCAATAAACTCTATAAACCTAAGATTGTATTTTCAACTTTAAGCTTTATATAAATGTAAATTATCATTTCAGATGATGATATGTTGGATACATCAATGATATGTTTTGAAGGTGATATTGACACTCAAGTGTCAAACTTGCTACAATATGTAAGATTGACTCGACATGAAGTAGAAAATTTAATGCAGCTCTTTGATGATTTAGAGGGAGCACTGCGTACTGCTTGGCCAAGTATGTTTAGATTTCTTACTCTACTAACATAGGCTTCAAAATTTTGCCTCAGCGATGGTTTTAAAAGCTCTTACCTTATTCCCACCTGATAACAACTACTTTAGGAACTTTTACAGGTCAGAAAATAAACATTCTGCTCTAAACTCTGTCATACAATCTTTTAGTATATGTATATAACCAATGACCCTGACATACCAAGATATCTGTAGGTTTATGTTTATATGAAATAATTTTTTGTTTAGTAGACAAGCTGACAGCCCACATAGTATTTTGCAGTTACTCTTGCCTATAGCTGTTTGCAATGCCGGGCTATTGCTAATATGGTGCTCCCCTCTATTACCGTTTTGACGGACCATATCTATGAACACTAGTTCTGTTCGCCCGTTCAACGATATGCCACACATAGTTGTACTGGAATGTGGTATAACAGCTTTCACAAAAGAGTATGCCTGGGGGTTTAAGACTTTAATTCCCAGTCTTTGTGTTTATGTATAATATGTATTTATTTACAAAAGAAAAAATTTTAAACTATTTTGAGTATCCTTGAAGATAAAATTAAATAATTTAATGTTTTCACTTTCGCTTGTCACAATACATTGAGAAGATGTTATGAAAAATATCACTGATTTTCCCAAATTTAGTAATGCCCATAGCATAGACCAGGGGTGAGCAACCTTTTTAATCAATGGGCCAATTTAGATTTAAATTTTTTTTGGTGGGCCGCACATTGATTAACTCTTATTAATAATTTACTAAACTTTATTTATAATAAATATTAGAATAAAAAAATATAAAACTAAAAAAAAGTAAAGATTTCATATACAAATTTTAATGCAAGACAGAAGAATGAATTTACTTGAAATTTTTAATGAAAAATTTGGCACTGTTTTTTCGATACAAGCTCAATATCAGCCGGAATGGATAAGGTAGCTACACGTACGCAACTTTCTAACCGTCCATCACTCAATCTTGATCGGTGGTCATTTTTAATATTTTCATGGTTGAAAATAAAATTGTTCGCAAACATACGTACTCCCGAAAAGAGACATCATTTGCTTTACATTTATCGTCAAAAGCGGAAATTTTTCAGGGTTCACATAAGATTTACAAAAAAATTCGATGTTTACTGAGAAAAATAAATTTTTTAAATCGGTATTATTCTGCATATCAATCATCACCCATTTGAAAGTCTTCGGGAACTGTATCCACGTCGATATTAAATGGCGAGGAAAACATTTTCATGGAAACCGCTGTCTTCTCAGCTATGAACATTTGGAATCGCAATGCAGTCCGTATTGCATGTGAACAAGTCACCGACAAGTCACAAAAAAATCACGCAGACGCGGCGCGTTCGTATTGCATGTTTAAAAACGTCATCGACAAGTAACTCGCCATAAAAAATATTTCGGTTTTGTATCTACTACCATTTTATTATAATTAATTTTATAACAATATATTGATGGGAGAAAGTCGATAAAATAAATTCAATTTTAGAAATGCTTGGCGGGCCGCATGAACATGTTTAACGGGCCGCAAGCGGCCCGCGGGCCGCGTGTTGCTCATCCTTGGCATAGACCCAATGGACAAAGATAAATTGATTACACCTTCTTGTAGAGCCTAAAGAAAATAATAGTTTTGTTGGATACAGTATACTTTTTACAATAAAATCCCAGAGAAAATTCAAGGACTTTCAACAAAAGTTTAAAATGAAATTAAGTAATTTCTGTAGGAATGGATCATCATCCTAGCATTAATTCCTGGTTGCAACCAAAACTTTCGCCTTGGTGTCAGGAGTGTGCTTTCCGACATTATCTTCTCAATTTCGCACGGTCTGCGGCCACCCTGGCAGTCAGTCTATTGGCACACATATCACCATTTTCGACGTCAAGTCAGAAATTTTTGGTTCTCCTGCCCGTCGGCCCGTCGAAGCCGGCATAGCTAACCATTTCTTCCCCACGTAGGTAGCTGGTTGTCGTAAAACGTGACCATACGTGAAGGAGAGACTCCTGAAATTTATCTGCAATATCATGAACATGAAGGCTGCCCAGAATATGGGAGGAAGTTTCTAACACTATCCTTACGCATCATTCCACACATCCATCGCAGCAATTTCATCTCTGTGAGAAGCAGTTCTTGCTTATGTGGCTCCAGCATCAGTCATGTTTCACAGCCATATTATTATAAAAGCACTGGCCTAATGATGATCTTATAGACTTCTCCCATTTTAACTGGCATCTTGAGATCACAAATAACACCATTCTTCTTACACCGTTTGGCCCATGCATGCCTTGACGTCGCAATCCTTTTGCATTGCATTTCCTCGGCCTACTGACAAATAATATATCAATTTCGTGTTCTATAATTATGTTTATATATACTTCATATTATAATAATAAATGTTTGTACAAAATACATCCATGGAGTTTCTTGTCTGTTCTTCTCCATAGGATTCACTTTTGGAACAGACATCTAGCTTTTGACATTTTAAAAGTGCTTGTTACTCAGGCCTATTTAAAATAAAAAAATTTGACTTTGACTTGAATCAATGTTACCAGACGCGTGAAATACAGATACCAGGTATTTCACCTGATGCGTACGCTCCACCGTCTCACTGTTTATGCGCATGGGTGGGGGATCTGTAGAGTTGCAGGCCAAGCGAAGATCGAGATTGTCTTCTCCATATTGAGCTTTGGACCGCCGCCGGTCTTAAGCGACTCATTCCATGCCTTCACGCGACGCACCAACTGTGTGGGAAAGGATATAACGTATACGTCATTAAATATTATATTGAGGAGCTCCAAACTGAAATTATTATACCTTTTCCTCAATATAATTTTGCAGTTTAAGTTGCACTTATAATTGTGTAATGCGCTGGGGAATTTGTTTAACAGTTTTTCTCTAGCTAGCATATTTTATTGGAAATGGTAGTAGATTCTTGACATCCAATAAGTGATCTGTAAGATCCTATACTGAAATAAATTTCAGTAGGTTCCTGTACTCCTATGGGACAGCAGCGTGTTTGCGGTGCCTCTAGTGTCGCAAACATCCATGTCTCTGCTTCTTATTTTGAAGCTAGGAGGAGCTGTGTCAATTGTTCTAGTATATTTATCTCTTTATTTATATTTCCAGGTTGCCAACTATATCCCTTTGGATCCATAGTAACAGGGATGGGCATAAGGACAAGTGATGTGGACTGTTATGTTCATATTGAAAGCCCCAAAGAGCAACAGAGGTCATCAGTGATCACAGCAAGAAATGTTCTCAGAAGATATCCATACATATTTCAAAATCTGTTTGCAGTTGTAACCGCAAAAGTGCCAATTGTTAAGTTACACCATATCCCAACAAATAGAAATTGTGACATTAGTTTCAAAAGTGAAGCGGGAGTGAGGAACAGTAAACTAATAGCATATTTGTTACATTTAGATATGCGTGCATTGAAATTGGCAATATTAATCAAATATTGGTCCAAAGTGCATTCATTTACGGGCACTAATTTAATGCCTAGTTATACACTAACTCTTCTGGTTATATTCTATTTACAGCAAGAAAAGATACTACCTCCTGTAATTCGGCTGCAGCAAAACATACCACTAGAAATCATAGATCATTGGAATATGGCTTTTGATGATCAAATGCCATATATAAGCTACAATAATAAATCCTTATACCACCTACTAGGAGGTTTCTTTAGGTATTACAGCAACTTTATGTTCTCCGAAAGTGTTGTATCGCTGTACGAAGGTAAGGTACTGAGTAGGAAAGCTTTTGAAAATACGAGTATGGTATCCGGCATTTATCAAATATACAAGGAGAATGTTAGTCATGATCTGTGCAGAGTGCTAAGGATAGACTCCGCCATGTGTGTGCAGGATCCTTTTGATCATAGTAGAAATAGCGCAGTGGCCGTATTCCCCAAACTAGCAGATAAAATCATTAACTACTTCAAATCAGCATCAAATAAATTTGAAAGGGAGCCAAGTGAATGTTTTCTCAAAAGTATATTGACAAATGAAGAAAAAAGTGAATTTTTGGTTATACCTAGACCTCCGCTTGTTCATCATAAAGGACCTTCACACAAACTACTTAAACAAAACAAACTTAACAGGAAAAAGGTTAGAAATCAATTCATAATAGGTTATGAAGAGTTTAGGAAGAATCTTCATTAAGGGATTGACAACATTAACATAGATGATTGCCAGTTTACTGGACATATTTGCCGTACGACTAAGAGTGGCCTTCACACTACCATTTCTCATTCAACCAATATCACTTAAATATTACAAACCAAATATATGAACATAGCTATGTGGTTTAAAATGGTTACATTTAAAGTATCCTTTACAGGAAAATAATCCAATGGTTGACAATATTACCTATAAAATAGGGTTGCCAACCGTCCTGTTTTCCCAGGACATGTCCTAGTTTTTGTGGTGTCCTGGGCTGTCCTGGATAGTTTTTAAGTAGCATCCTGTTTTTTAATATTGAAATACTTATTATTAAATAATATTTGTAACTAACTTGTTATACTCTCCGTGCAGAGGCGGAGTAAGAATAACCTCTGTGGCTGGGGCGACCTATCGTAAAAAACTACATAACCACTCTGGCTACATGGTAGGGTCACAAGCCCCTCTGGATGGCTACTATCCTTGGTTTATAAGTATGCCGCCATAATAATCTTGTGTATGTCTATGGGACAGCAGCGTGTTCGCGGTGCCCCTAACGTCGCAAACATACATAGACGATAGTAACTGCTTACTATTAAGTGGGCCGTCTGCTGTTTCGCAGCAGAAAAAAAAACTAATTCTAACTAAACCTACTTAAGTATTGCAACTCTATTACTGTGTCCTGTTTTTAAACTAACTTGTCCTGGTTTTTTTCAACATCATATCCTAGTTTTTTAAATTTGCGGTTGGCAACCCTACTATAAAATAATGTTTTATGGGAGAATTCATTGTCAGTTTGAGAAATCTGTAGCAGTATATAGTATTTTATTCTCAAATTATATTGTTTTACTTATCTACTTTGTGGTTTTATTGAGAAATATACTTAGATGCTTGGATAATAGTATATGCTTAAATTACTTACTACTACTACACTTAATAAATGTGACTTAATAAATATTATGAAAGACTGATTTTTGGTTTTATTGTTGCCTAATATAATTTTTCCTAAGCGGTCACCCATCCAAGTACTGACCGCGCGCGATGCTCCTTCACTTTTTTGATCGGACGAGAACCGAAAATTCCTTAACAGTAATTTTTGCTGCCATAACACACCCCAAAAAAAGGACAGCTAAAAGTTAAGACTCAATTCCTATGATACTCTTTAGGAGATCGATGTGCTCACATTTTTACGAGATCTGTAACCGAACACAGCAAAGGAAATAACCGTCTGAAGGTACTCATAATGTATTCATTCACTCCCTAACACAAAATATGGCCTCTATAGAAGTTTATAGTGAGTACTGTGTTCTTGCTCTTATTTTATGTTTAATTGAAATTTCTCTACACATGCGTTGAGAGCATATCTCTGCAAATAAATAGCATCTGGGCAGCATTTGTTAACGGAAACGGTACTCGAGAGCAGATAATAACTGTAGCTGTACTAGCTCTTTGGACAGATTGTCGAAAGAGCTGTCGTGAAAGGTTTTTTTTCAAACATAGAACGGAGAAACAGACACAACCAGACCAACACAATCTATTGATATCATACTAATATTTAGATGGGATCGAACCCACAGAAATGAGCGTACGGGACCACTTGTGTAGCCAATGTTTCAAATTGATAATTAATGTCTCCTTTTCGGTATAGTTAAAGATAAAACACCGTCTTACTTGTATGACAAACTGAGTTGGATGGCTAGCCGTAGGTGTATTGAAACTAGGCAGTGCGCCGTACCTCTTGCAGTACAGCGCCATTTTTCTGCCGCATTTAGAGGCAGTTTTAGGTATGCAGCATCTAAGTGCTGGAACAACATTCCTCCGCCTTTAAGGAACCTGCACTCTGTTTATAGTTTTAGAATTAAGCTTAAGCAGTACCTAATTGCTGAACAAAAACGGCAAGCTGAGCAAATACAAGATATTAGTATTGTATGAGAAACTTCCATCGCTTTGAATGCGTTTACTGCCTTATGCCTTTTGGCTTCTGCCTTTCTTCTACTGTTACTAATACAACTTACTATCTTCCCCTAAATTATTTTTTAAATTGACGGTGTTTATTGAGTTTTTATTATTTATTAATATTGATGTTATTTATTTATTTCTATGTATTTATTAGTACATTATTATTTATTTATTATTATGTAAATTGGGTGGTGTTGTTCTGTCGTGACTTCACTTTTGGGTTTAGCGGAAGATCAGCGTTAGTCAGTATAGACTAACATACATGCTGAGCTAGATCCTTTTTAGGACATACACTTCTTTATAGTAGTTTTTAAATATTGTGTGTGCGTATGTGTGTATTGTACTAAAATAAAATTATTTCTTTCTTTCTTTCTAATAAAGTTGAGAATGAGAAAAAAAGTTTGTTTTAGTCCTCGAGACATCAAAGACTATAATCGAGAGTCTTGGCGCTTTAGGTACATGCCAGTTTATTACTGACTGATACATTGGAAATAATGGCAACATTGGTGCAACAATGCCGCTGGGGGCTCCCTGTAATGCATACTTGTGCCGCGTCTACTTGAGACTGACGAGTTAATTATCACATTGCTCTGTTTATCACCAATTCGTTCCGGACTGGCGTTATGTCAACACATCTCCCCATACTTGCTCTTGCTTTATAGAAAAAGTGAAAAATCGAGAATTTAGCTTTAAACCAGTAATTTTTAAAAAAGTTACCATCAAAAAGTTCCTCATAAGCAAGCTTGACTTACATAGCTTTATTTTTAGTAAAGCTAGCTGTGAAAATATAATTTTATGTCTTTGTAAGAATATAAATACTTTGTGATATCTAGCAGTATATTTTTAAAGTAGTAACATAAGTTCAATATGAGTTTATCAAGATTCGTTATAAAGATAACAAAAGGTGAGTACAAGTCATTTATAATTTAGATAAAAGATGGCTTACTAAAATTAAACGAGCCATGTCTTGGGACTATCTGGTAAATTCTAGAAGCTATGATACATTACAGATACAGGCCAAAACTGCACACCTTTTACATCGATGCCTTCCGGTATTTATTTTTCTTTACCAAAGCACATAAAATCCCTGAAAGTTTTTTTACAGAAGTGAAAGGTTTTTAAGAGACGTCTGAACTCCCAATCTAAAATAAGAAATTGAACGATCTTCTTTGCTTTTCTGTAAACTAGCAAACATAATTAATTAATCTATAAAACTCTAAGAAGTGCAGACCGCATAGCTGTGTTAATAAGCTCATATTGCAAGAATGTAACAGGTCACGGTTTTGGTTAGTTAGTCTTGTTTGAGCTTTTAAATCTGACACGTTTAATAAGCTATTGGGCTACATTTTTATTTTAGAATTGCTTTTTCCTTCCAGTCATCTTAGTTACACTGACACTCCTGCCGTTAGCTGCATCCCATATGGCTGTCTTCAAGCCATTCGAAGATCAAGTAGAAGATCTCCTGAGACGGATCAGACTTAGTGATCAGCAAGTTTATTCATACTTGAATATAACTAAAGATGTCCAAAACTCGCTACAGGAAAAGTGGCCTGGTATGTTTTTTTAAGGGTGTTATTTAAATGGTTAGCATAGTATTCGTATTTTTGTGAGCAGAAAAATATAATCTGTGAGCAGAAATAGCTAATTGATCAGCAACTCATGGCCAGCAAACATTCCAAAATCAGTCAGCAATGTATGTCATTCTGAATGGCCGTAATTATTTTTGTACAGCATATTAGATAGATAAGCTGCAATGAGCTGCTTCTGTATAATAAAATTTTGGTAAGCACTCAGAGGGTAAGCAAAAAAATTCATTTTGAGCTGCATATAAAAGTAGCAAAAATACTTTACTTGTCATGCGCATTCCTTACAAAGATTATTTAGTTTATTTACTCTCTGTTTGGGTATGCATTATTTATAGAATTGTAAATTAATAAAAGTTTTTTTTTATTCTTATAAAATATAATTGAGCTAAATCAAAACATATAAAACAATTAAGTAGGTAACTAAGTACTTAAGCTATATCTTTATTCTTATAATAAAATTATAATCGAGATCGAAATTAAAAAAGCAACTTCTTATACAATGAGTTTTAAAATTAAATATTAACAAAAATTCTTATAATTGTACTTTTAACGTACATTGCCGATTTTTCAACAAAAACGCAATCCAATTATTTATTTTGCTCACCGTGTTTTAAATACGCATACCAATCAAACACACTGCATATAGACATGTTTTCTCTACTGATCAATCATGAAAACTTGCTGATCAAATAGTTACATATTTTGCGGACTGAATGTTTATTATGCAAACTCATGTTATTGTAAGCTGCCTATTTATGATTTAATTTTTGTCCATTATCAAAATTATTTGCAAAACAAGGATTGCTGCCTGATTTTTTTATTTGCAAACAAAATCTTTGTATAACAACCAAATTATTTCAATGCTATTTTTTTGTGGCTCACCAAATTTTATATTTGGTGAACATTTAATTAATTCTGTTTTTTTAATGCTTACAGCAGACAGGCTGACGGCCTACTTAGAATTTAGCAGTTACCATCGCCTATGGGTGTAACGTCAGTGGCATCGCGAACACGCTGCTATCCCATAAGGGTACAGGAACTTGAGTCACTAATGCCGGAACACAACACAAGGTTATTATGGCGGCATACTTAACGCCATCTTTCGGCTGTTTTATTAATTAAACGACAGATGGCGTTTTGGCAGAAGGAAAAGAAAGCGTTAATTCTGATGATCCTGATAAGAACTAGGTACAAAATTATTAAATTTGTGTATTGCCATCAGGTCTTGACAAGTGTGCAAAATTTTGAAGTTTTTTGATCGTTCAAAGTGGGTAAAAATCAAGTCCTAAAATTCCGTTAGATAGATACAGGTCAAGTTAATAAAAATAACTGCTTTCAATACACACTGTTTTATTCGTACAGGGGCGGAGAAAGAATACTAACCTCTGCGGCCGGGTCGGCTTGTTGTAGAAGGCGACAAAACAACCCACCCTAGCTACGTGGTAGGGCCTCAAGCCCGTCTGGATGGCGACCACCTTTGGTCTTAAATTAATAATAAAACTGCTGGAAGATGGTGTTAAATTAATAAAAACATTTACCGATTGGGAATTGACAACAAATAAATTACATTTTATAGTTAGTCAAGCTAAAAAGTTAAAAATAAATTATAGTTAATAATAAACTACAAAGCACGCATTTATGAATAATCAAACAAAAAAAAAATCTTAACATAAGAATAAAATTACAGACGAGAAAATTAATGTCACTGTTCTCAAGTATGGCATGCTTTGTACGATATTTTTAAACTAACTCTGCATTTCGGAATGAAACTGGTTTAGAAATATTATAACGATAGATATCCAGCGCCCCATGCTTTTTAGAACAGTGACACATTTTCTCGTCAGTAATTTTATTCTTATGTTAATAATTATTTTTTAATTTGGTTAACTATAAAAGGGTGTTTTTTTTGTTTTTTTATAGTAATTATCCGATAGCTAATCTACTGTTTTACGTAAAGTGATATACATCAAAAAAATTTGGGCTTTGGGATTGGAAGACTTTTTTTAATTTATAAAGAGAAAGGAAATTATCCGTTGCATATTTCGATCACAAAGGTTGCATACTCATTTAACTGCCAAATCTGCAGCAGTCTCGCGGCTCAGCTTAAAAAGCTTTACAATATAAAGGCTTTTAACTATTAACTTATATCTTTAAACGAGCAATTCTTGTATATATACATATATATATATATATATATATATATATATATATATATATATATATATATATATATATATATATATATATATATATAATTGGAATCTCGGAATCGGCTCTAACAATTTTCATGAAATTTAGTATACGGGGGGTTTCGGGGGCGATAAATCGATCTAGCTAGGAATCATTTCTAGAAAATTTCAAAGGTGGCGTTTGAGTAGTCCCAATTTAAACTGAAAAATGACTCTTCCTGGCATCTATCGGCGAATAAAAATACTATTTTTTTAAAATTGCTTTAACGACACAACACTAAAGCTATTCCAGCAGATGGCGTTGTTAAGTAACACGAAGTCAATGAGTGTTTGTTTTGAGGTTAGACTAAGAAAATCAATTGTTAATTTCCAAAAAACACAATTTATAAAAAAAAAATACCGAGCAAAGCTCGGTCATCCGGATATTGTACATAATTAGTTACCAATATATTATATTATAAAAATACTAAGTGAGTATAGCAAGTAAGTAGAATTAATTATCTTAGATAAGCTTAACTGGATCCAGACTCAGTATGGTGCTAGTCAACTAAGGCCAGCGCTGTTCTTCCGCCTGGACCATTTGGCTGAACTCACGGATGACTAAACTATCAGAATCAATTGATTATATATTTTCAACCAACCTAGTAACAATAAAAAGCGTAACTATGTTAACAATTGCTAACATAATAATTATCGCAAGATAGCAAAATTCAATTTACTAACAGAAGACCATAAATAATTCGTATACACATATTATTTGGATTAGCATATTGTTATGCATAAATACACACATCAAAAAAGTCTAAGCAACATGTACTAATTTAAATTTTAGGATGGTTTTTCACATTATAACGTTGTATTTTATTTTTAAAATAATATTTTTAGGGTCCTATGATGTAAAAATAACAGCTGTTGTCTTTAGAAGTTCTTTTAATAACATAAATTAACAATATTAGAATAAACTGTAGAAACTAAGGTACATAGGCAACTAAAATTTTTTTTTACAAAATGATATTTCTAAAGAAAATTAGTTTATTGTGAAATAATAGGATAATTTAATACAAAGTATGACCTCCTCTGCTACTCACTTGTCGGCAACGATTATTCATTGAATTAATGAGACTGTTTATGTCATCTTGCGGTATTCGCTCCCAATGGAATTGTAGCAAATCCTTCAGCTGTTGGGTTGTTGTCACTCCGTCCAAGTCCTTCAAAACACGTCTCTGGAGCATGTCCCATGCGTGCTCGATGGGGCTGAGGTCTGGCGATTGTGCAGGCCAGGGTAATACCCGGATGTTCTCCGTTGCCAACTATTGACTGGTTCACCGAGCTGTATGTGAACGCGCATTGTCATGCATTAACGTAACTAACGTAAAATCGGAGCCAAAGGTTTGTGCAAATGGATGGACATAAGGTCTAAGAATATCCTCAACGTAATTTTCAGCGTTCATGTTTCCATTTACAAAAACGAGCTCAGTTCGCCTGTTCTTCATAATACCCGCCCATACCATAACTGTTGAGCCGCTGTATGGATGAACTTCCTGAATGCACCTGAGCCTTTCAGTATTTCCGGGCCGACGGTACATTCGCACCCTTCTTGTATCACGCCTAAATCCGAATCGCGACTCACCGGAAAACATCATTTTATCCCATCGTTCCTGGGTCCATGTTCTGCGTTCTCTATACCATTCATTTCGACGAGCGCGAGCCCTTAGCAGAAATTTTCTAACTTTTTTGCTTATAACTTCTTTAATTTTAAATTTAGCACTAAAAGTTGTAACTTTTAGTCCTAACTAAGCAAAGCGATTTGCTACAAATTATGTCTTTACTAATTTTTTGTAGGACACATAGTTACCGAAATATCGCGAAAAAGGTGTTTGCACCCCTTTTTCCAAGATGGCGGCCCGGGGACCAGGGCGGCAACCCCACAAACTTGGGGTTAAGCTTCTATTGACCCCCACACATATCCCAAAAAATAAAATTGCGTCCTCTAAAAAATTCAATATTATGTCCTCAAAGTGTTTCAATGGACTACTTATTAAATACAACAAACTTATTTCAGGTTGCACCATTACTCCTATTAGCTCAATCGTAACAAACTTAGCTTTGCAAAACAGTGACATGGACATGGCGCTCGATCTTCCGCCGAGTTTTCAAACATCCAATACAGATCTTGTGTACCAAGCTAAGGAACAACTTCAAAAACAGTCTGAAATATATGAGAACTTTTTAATCCCTCCAAAACGGGTTCCAATAGTTCGCTTCGTACATAAACCGACAGGAGTGACTTGCGATTTGAATTTCCAAGGATACAACGCATACCGTAAAGCTGATTTGATAAAGTACTTCATGTTGTTAGATCAACGAGCCCATAAGTTGACTTTGATAGTAAAATATTGGAACAAAGTTCACAAAATTGAAGATCACCTTAAGATGAAAAGCTTCCAAATTGTAATACTAGTTATTTTCTATCTGCAACACTTAAAAATTCTACCTACAATACAATATCTGCAAGAAGGGGCGAAAGTAGATGCGTATGGCCATTGGAATTATGGTTTTGAACCCAAGTATTACTCGAATTGTAAAGATCTTACTCTGTACTACCTTATGGGCGATTTCTTCCGATACTATAGCACATTTGATTTTGATAAATACGCCGTTTCTGCATATCTTGGATATCCTATAGAGAAGAAATTATTTGTGACTCTTGAAAAACTGCCTGAAGGTTTTAATTTGTATAAACATAATGTAGAACACGGATTGCGAGACACTTTGAATCTTAATCACCTTGTGATTCAAGATCCGTTTGAACACAACGTTAATATTGATGAAACTGTAGGTAATAATAAACACTTTCAGTTAAAATTTAAGGAGCACCTGAATATAGCTGCAGACAAATTTAAAGTAGACAGTCAACTAACATTGTTAAAGAATCTTCTGGATGTACAATCTATTGAAAGTAGTTTTGGTGATAGAAGTTTGGAATCGTCTGAACTGTAGAACATGTATGAGATATATGAATGAAATAAATATATCTAACACTTCTTATAGAGACACAAACATATTCAGATTGTCTCATTTACATTTGAATATACAAAAAAAGAATATAAATAAATAGTTATAGAAGAATAATTGTTTCAATTTTGCTTTAGAACCTCCACGTGGCAACTTATCTGATGATTATCTAGCTTTTAATTTCATCCAATGTTAAAAACTTAATAGATCTGTTGACCCAGATTGAAGTAGTTTTTCTCAAACGCACTTTCTACTGGACATATGTATTTTGTGGGTAGTAAATAAACAACATTATTAATTTATATGCGGTGAAGACAAATGTAGTTACTACGCTAGTTTACTTCCTACGGAGGACTATATTCATTCTGGTCTGTGTCTATCTAAGTCCCCTTATCGATATTTATATTCATCCTTAGACAAGCCAAGCACTTCCTTCATCGCAACGAGAACCGTCCCTTGTCAAGTGCCAACTGCTTTGATAAGCACTCCCCTGGTTCCAACATTTAGAGAATCATTCGCAGCTATCCCCTCCTCCTTCCACGTTGCTCTCATCACCATAAAATATAATATCCTACTTAATCCTTGAGACATGCTCGCAGCGTTTTGCCTAACCATTTATACTAGTACGAGTATATTTATACGGTAATTTAGAATCAAATGATGTCATTTGTAGAGAAAAATACAAGTTTATTATTGAAGAATTATCTGTAGGGTCACTTTCTTATCGGCAGATTCCTAATACTAGTACGCACGCGCTATTCTGCTCCTCTGTACGACTACAATTTCTGACAGAGTACCCATAGTGGCCATCGCCAACAAATACTCTATTTATCCTTTTGACTTTCATTCACATGTCTATACTCCGTAGACTTTGTTAATATTCTAGGAAAATATGTTGGATAATAATGCCATAAGGGGCTTAATAATTATATTCGCAAGCATTTTTGCATTCCTTTCGTTTCAGGAAACTGGTCATGCCACAAGGAAATAGACCAGATTTCTATAAGGTCCATGTTTAATAACCGTATTGAACATATATGTTATATACTGGTTCTGACGTCTAAAAGGGTAATATGCGTGCCAATGGACTGATTATCAATAATGCCGAAGACCGTGCGAAGTGGAGGCAAAAATGTTTGAAAGCGGACCCCTGCCCTGGTCTGCTATATATCAAATCATATGTCATTTATTTATGAACAGTTACAAATTTATAAATATGATATATTAACTACTCGGCGCCAAACTGAGTAGCAAATGAACTATAGTATCACATTTAATATAATCAAATTTTATATATAGAAAAAACAAATTGTGTATTTTTAAACTATATAAATTCCAATAATAAATTCTGAATTAAATAAAGAGTTTTACTGATAATATTACAAAATGAAACATCTACAATATTAAAAACAGTACCAATGATAATTTAGGGTAATTAGCCAGTTATACGAGTACATCTTTTAGCCTCTTCTACAGGCTTATTTTTAATATCACAGTATTTAAGTACAGCATTATAAACATGTATTCCTGCTAAATTACCAACGCGCCGGACAAGTGAACACTTGACTAGGGGCCTTGGTAGTCTAAATACTCTTTTTGTGCCAATCAATTACCAGTCTTCCGATGTCAATGATTTATGAGTAGTAAGCGATATTCTGAAGATCAATAATAGCTTTCTTACACTAAGAAGTTTGCTTTCTGTGTACAACACGTGTTACAACGTTGTTGAGAAACGAAATGGTTTTCTCATCATTACTTTCAGTATATATGTGTACGCAAACAAACATACATTTGATATTTGAATTATACAGTTAATAGATTCATTGCTTTTATTATTAAAACGATAGTAAAAAGACGTAGATTTAGCAATGCTATGGCGTGTTAGTTATATAGAAGTGTAAAAATAAATTATGAAGAGTAAGTTTAGTATTACAAATAAATGTGAATTAATGCGGTGTCACACGGAAGCTGGGTCTAGGGGGATCAGAGCATTGGCTCTCCAAAGACTCTTCGCTGGTTATATGGGAGGTTTGGGTATGGTTAATTCGGTCAAAAATAAGTGACTTTTTTTTTAATTTTTTAGAGCATACGACAACAATATAAAACAAAAGACAATTTTTCATATAAATTTCAATGATAGTTATTGATAATATTTAAAAGAAAAAACATTGACAGTCTAAATTGTAATTCTATTTTGCAACAATTTCTACAAATTTTATGAAATTTGATTCTCCTTGTTGATTTATATACATTTATATTGGCAACACTAATTGTAATCTCTTCCTCTTCCAATCAAGATGGCGAAAGCATAGTTGCGTTTTACTTGTGTGATAATGTTAAGATTAAAGAATAAAAGTATAAAACCATGAACGGGCCTAATTATTTTAACATGGTAGCAGAACAGTGGTTTAATGGTAGCAGAACAATGGTTTAAAGAATAAATGTGATAGAAACAAGAAGAAAAAAATGGCGTCAAAAAATAGTGATATAAATATTCCAATTTTCGATGGCACAGATTACAGTAATTGGAAAATACGGATAATTAAGTTTCTACAGTTCAAAAAGTGCAAGGATGTAGTAATGAGAGCGAAAATTGAAACCGACAAAGATGAATGGGACGATAGAGATATACAAGCAACAAACTATATTTACAGTGCTATAACAAACAAGCAGTTGGAATATATAAGTGAATTAAATACAGCATACGAAATAATAAAGAAATTTGATGAGATGTACCTAAAGAAATCAACGGCGTTGCAAATAGTATGTCGACATAAACTCGAAAGTGTTAAATTGAAAAATTATTCTGAAGTGACTTTATTTTTCGATGACTTTGAAAAAGCTGTAAATGAGTTGAAACAAGCCGGTGCAACGGTATCAGAAACAGAAAAACTAAACTACATGTTAAAAGCACTACCAGTGAGTTACAACTACATAGGTGATTTAATAGATGTCTTACCAGAAGGTGAAAGGACAGTAGACTATTTAAAAAGCAAAATAAAATTGAAAAGTACAGGAAATATGAGAGAAATGTCAGAAGACACATCAAATGTTTTTAAAGCAGATACTAACCGATCATATAATTGTTTTGGTTGTGGTAAACCTGGTCACCTAAGAAGAGATTGTAAGGCAGAAAATGTAAACCGTGGTCGAGGACATGGTATTTCAAATTATAGAGGAAATAGTATACAAAATTATAGAGGAAATAGTATACAAAATTATAGAGGAAATAGTTTACCAAGTTATAGAGGACATAGTTTGCCAAGACGAGGACGTGGTTCATACAATAACAGAGGACAAGGTTCAAGAAATTACTACCATAATAATCAAGGGAGTCAAGGTAACAGTTATCATATTACTATTGCAAACAATACATACACAACGCAAGAGAATGATAAGCCAAAGGGTCAAATAAATTGGTTACTAGATAGTGGATGTACTGACCACATTATTAACACTGATAAATACTTCAATACTTATGAGATATTGGACAAACCTATTAAAGTCAAAATTGCTGACGGAACAATATTAGAAGCTACAAAAATTGGTAATATAAAAGCTTATTTCTTAGTCTATGGACAAAAGTCTGAAGTCACACTGAAAAACGTTTTCTTTGTAAAAGAAATGAAAGCAAATTTATTAAGTTATTCGAAAATTACTGATAATTGTTCAATCGTCTCAAAAAGGAAATTTGCAAAAATTTACAATGAATATAGAAAGATTATAGCAATTGCAATTAAGGATGAAAGACTGTATAAGATGAAAAGTTACATGTGTGAAGAAATATTGGAAGCAAATATTAGTAAAATAAATATGACTGTAAAGGAAAAACTACATCGTACTCTGGGCCATATTAACTTTAAAAAATTGGATTTAATGTGTAAAAATGAATCATTAGAAGGATTACCTAAAGAGATTGAATATGAATATTTAAAGTGTGCAATATGTATTGAAAATAAAATGCATAATTTACCATTTGCTAATAATCGAAGAAAAGCAAAAGAGATATTAGAGATTGTTCATACAGATTTAAATGGGCCACATCAGACTACAGGATATAATGGAGAAAAATTTTTTTTGAGTTTTATTGATGACTACAGCAAATTAGTCAAAGTTTATTGTATCAGATCAAAGGATGAGGTATATGATTACTTGGTGCAGTATGTTAATGAAGTACAGAACTTGACAGGGAAAATGATAAAGGAACTGCGATGTGACAATGGGAAGGAATATATGAATGCAAGAGTTTTTCAGTTTGCAAAAAAGAAAGGAATAGTGATAAAACCCTGTCCAGCATATGTTCATCAATTAAATGGAACAGCAGAGAGATATAATCGTACGTTGATGGATATGGGTAGATGTCTTTTATCAGAAGCAAAGGTAGAAAGAAGATTTTGGCCTGAGGCAACTAAAACAGCTGCATATCTTAAAAACAGAACCTTAACTAATACTATTGAGAGGAAAACCCCGTATGAAATATTTTTTAAAAGGAAGCCATCTATGCAAAATCTAAAATTATATGGAAGTAGAGTTTTTGTAAGAATTCCTGAAGAACGAAGAAGGTCTAAATGGGATAAGAAAGCAGAAGCTGGAATTTTGCTTGGTTATACTGATATTGGATACAGAGTGTTAATTAACAACAGAGTTATTATTGCTAGAAATTGTGATATAATTGAGGAAGATGTTAAATTATGTGGTTTTAAAGATGAGGAAGAAAATAGTGAATATAAAATAAAAGAAAAGGAAAAGGAAGATAAAAGGATCCAAGAGGAAAGAAATATGTTAAAATACTCAGAAAATGATAAAGAGAATGTAGGAGAAAGTGAAGATGAGAATCTAAATAGAAGATTAAGAAAACAAATCAAACCTCCACTTCGTTTTGATGAAGAATTTGGTTATTATTGCATATACTGTAACTACTGTGATGCGTCAGCTCCAATTGATTTTCAGGAGGCGATTACATGTGATGAGGCAATGAAATGGAAAGGAGCAATGAATAGTGAGATGGAAAGTTTAATAAAAAATAATACCTGGATTCTAGTTGACAGACCCTCCAAGGAAAAAAAGGTAATTGATGTGAAATGGGTGTATAAAAGGAAGAGTGAAAATGAATACAAAGCAAGGTTGGTAGTAAGAGGTTTTCAGCAAACTAATTGTATTGATGATACTTACTCACCTGTTGCTAAAATGCCTACACTTAAGCTACTATTATCTTATTGTTGTCAAAATAATTTAGCTATTCATCAAATGGATGTTGAAACAGCATTTCTAAATGGTAGAGTATTATCTGAAGTTTATGTAAAGGAACCAATCGGTTATGAAAATGGAACTGATAAAGTTTATAAATTAAATAAATCATTGTATGGTCTAAAAGAAAGCCCCAGGGCATGGTATGAATGTTTTAATGATTTTTTGATTAATTTTGGTTTTCGCAGGAGTAAATATGACTATTGTTTATATGTTAGAAAAGAGAACAGCTTAATTGTTTATATTCTTTAATTTGTGGATGATTTATTAATTTGTTGTGAAAATGTAGAGGTTATTGCTGATATAAAAACTAAATTGTCTGAAAGGTTTAAAATGAAAGATATTGGTAAAGTAAAAAATTATATTGGTATTGAGATTGAATATATGTATAATCAAAACAATGTCTTAACTTTGAGTCAGAAATCTTATATTGAGTCTTTAGCTAAAAGGTATAATATTGAGAGTGCAAAAATGTATAAGACTCCTATGGAAATAAATTTAAAATTGGAACAATCTGATATTAATGAGGATGTAAAATATAGAAATTTGATTGGTGCTCTTTTGTATATTAGTTCAGGTACTAGACCTGATATATCTTACAGTGTAAATTACTTAAGTAGATTTCAAAACTGTTATAATGAGACACATTTTAAGTATGCATTGAGAATTTTAAAGTATTTGTATTTGACAAAAGATCTTAAATTAACATATTGTAATAATAGTAACGCTGATATTCTAGATTGTTTTGTGGATGCTGATTGGGCAGGAGATATTTTAGATAGGAAATCTACTACAGGATTTGTCATTAGATTGTTTGGAAATATTATTTACTGGAAATCAAAGAAACAAAGTAGTGTAACAAAGTCCTCAACATTTGCTGAATATGTAGCTTTATCAGAAGCAGTAACAGAGTTAAATTTTCTTATGTGTCTAATTGTTAAATTTTCTAATGTCAAAATTCTAGTGGAAATTTATTTATTATTATATAAAATTTACAGAAGAATAAGAAGTAAAATCTAAATAAAAATGACGTGCTTTTATCCTAAAGACTGCGAACAATTTGCAGTATGTATGATGTTAGTGGCCCCTTGTACAAAAACGTGCTATGAAGATCCACCTATGTGCTATCCCTGCTTGCCACGATGTCCTTTGCCGAAGGTTATGTATTATTGTGAAAAGCTGCGTGTTTCAAGGCCCCTAACTTTCTAAGAGGAAGATTGCTGTGATCCACCACTAAATTATAAGAAGATTGTGCGCAAGCACCTGCGCAAGCTGACTGTTTCTGCATTCAAGCGCAATGAAATGCAGGACTAAGAGCAATCGAAGACGCTTGACACTGCGAATTTCCTATTTAGAAGCTCTCGTGACATAGTTGTCGAATGTGATTGTGCACGGACCCCGTAATAGTCGGCGACCCAGCAAAAGTGTCACCCTGCACATCCAAACCGACACTCGGATGTTGTTTGTTCAAGAAGAAACCAATAAAAGTGTAGCTTGAGGATATGTTAGATGACTAACAACGAAATTTCGTTTCCTACTTTCAATGTGAAACCAGAAAATAATTTAAATAAAAAGGATGACTGATTTTTTTTTTTTTTTTTTTTTTTTTTTTTTTTTTTTTTTTTTTTTTTTTCCCCAAAAAGGGCTAACGTCAGGCAAGCGGGCGGTTGTAAAAACTAAGCCATAACTATTGCAACATGCAACATGTTGTGCTGACCATATATAATGTAGGATAAGGGCAGGAGGAAGAAGATTTTCATAAATGGAGATCAGCAGATCTTATCTTTATGCTATATATAAAAAATAGCGCATCGTTTACTACTTATTTTAATAATTATGTGTGTGATTGAACGTTTGAAATCTGAAAATATAACCCATTTCAAGACTATACTACAATTTAGATAAGTTATTATAAAACATACTCCATTAATAATAGTGTTTATAAAGATAATACAAATCAAACTGTCATTATCATGTATTATAATGGATCATTATCGTTTATTTTAGTTTATTGGAATTTTTTATTGGTGTCGCTCATATATATGTGTAGAGTTTAAAAATAGTTGTGTGAAATTGGAATACTTTGTAAACTATGTTGTAGTTGCCCATTAATTACTACCTTTTATTGTCACTGTTGTAGTGTGTGGTGCCGCACCAGAATAGCACCACCCCATCTCCTCCCGTGGGTGTCGTAAGAGACGACTAAGGGATAGAAAGAACGGAGGATGGGCAGCAGCATCTTTCCGTGAGAGCATCACCAACTGCGAATACTGCGATCGCCAACCCGCCTGCCAAGCGTGGCGATTATGGCAAAACCCCCCCCTAAAATGACAGATACACACAGGCCCCGGCCCCTAGTCCCCGGCGGCCCCGTTCGTGGTGGTCACGGTAGCAGCCACATAAGCGACGGGGCAGGGGGTGCGAAGAATCCCCGGGTTCGGATTCGCTACCAAGAACGACGACCTTTGGCCCTGGCAACATACAATGTCAAGACACTGCGGACCAACGAGAAGTTGGAGGAAGTTTTGAGCAGACTGCGATGGGATGTTGTGGGGTTATCTGAAGTCCGAAGACAGGGAGAGGACTCAATAATCCTAAATTCCGGAAATCTGCTCTACTTCCGGGAGGGCGACCAACTGTCCCAAGGTGGTGTCGGGTTTCTCGTTCACAAGTCTCTTGTGAACAACGTTACTGAGGTGGGGAGTGTTTCGACTAGGGTAGCGTACCTAATACTCAAAATTACCAAACGGTATTCGTTGAAGGTCATTCAGGTTTACGCTCCGACTTCGACACATCCTGACGAGGAGGTGGAAGCCATGTATGAGGACATCTCAACAGCCATCCACACTTCTAAAACCCACTTTAACGTTGTCATGGGAGACTTCAACGCAAAATTGGGGAAACGTAGCGGCGATGAGTTGAGAGTGGGGCAATTTGGGTTCGGAAATCGGAACACCCGAGGCCAGATGCTGGCCGACTTCATGGAGAAGGAGGACCTGTATATGATGAACTCCTTCTTCATGAAGCCAGAACAACGCAAATGGACTTGGATTAGTCCCGATGGTGCCACCAAAAATGAGATTGACTTCATTATGTCGACCAAAAGACAGATATTCAATGATGTCTCTGTGATCAATTCGGTGAAAACTGGGAGTGATCACCGCTTAGTAAGAGGCACATTGAATATCAATCCAAAATTGGAGAGGTCTCGACTGGTGAAGTCTACGCTCCGACCTGCACCCATACAGATCCAAAACCCGGTAAACTTTCAACTCGAATTGCAAAACCGCTTCGAATGCCTCGGTGACTGCGTTGACGTGGACGAGTATAATAACAGGTTCGTGGAAGCTGTTCAAACGGCCGGGTCTAAATTCTTCAAGGCCAGCCGTTCAAAAAGAACCGGAAAAATCTCAGATTCTACTCTCAAATTGATGGATGTGAGACGTCAAATGACCCTTCAGTCCCCGGACGATGCTTCCCAGTATAGGCAGCTAAATAGACAGATCTCCAAGTCCTTGACTCGCGATATCCGCCGCCATAACACAGACTGTGTAAAGGCGGCTATAGAGCGTAACAAGGGCTCTAAAGTATTCGCACGAGACTTGTCTATTGGGCAGAGCCAACTGACGAAGCTGAAGACCGACGACGGCAGGGTCGTTTCGTCTAAACCCGAACTTTTGAGGGAAGTCGAGAAGTTCTACGGACAGCTATACACGACCACACGGGCACCTGTTAACAACAAGGCTAAAGACCCAAGAGCCAAATTAACCCGACACTACACCGTAGATATCCCAGACGTCAGTCTGTACGAGATTAGTGTGGCCCTTAAACAGCTTAAAAACAACAAGGCGCCGGGTGATGATGGAATTACAGCCGAGCTTCTGAGAGCTGGTGGTACTCCTGTGCTTAAAATCCTCCAGAAGCTATTTAATTCCGTCATCCTCGATGGCAAAACGCCGCAGGCCTGGCACGGAAGTATAGTGGTGCTGTTCTTCAAAAAGGGCGACAAAACCCTTTTGAAGAACTTTAGACCGATATCACTTCTGAGCCATGTTTACAAGCTGTTTTCAAGGGTCATCACGAATCGTCTCGCGCGCAGATTTGACGACTTCCAGCCTCCCGAACAAGCCGGATTCCGAAAAGGTTTTAGCACCATAGACCACATACATACGCTGCGGCAGGTTATACAGAAGACGGAGGAGTATAACCAGCCACTATGCTTGGCGTTCGTGGACTATGAGAAAGCCTTTGATTCGATCGAGACCTGGGCGGTGCTTCAGTCTCTCCAGAGGTGCCACATTGATTATCGATACATCAAAGCGTTGAAGTGTTTGTATGAAAACGCCACCATGTCAGTCCGTCTCCAGGATCAGAACTCGAAGCCTATCCGACTGCAGCGGGGAGTCAGACAAGGCGATGTCATATCGCCGATGCTGTTCACTGCTGCGATGGAAGATGTCTTCAAGCTTCTGGACTGGAACGGACTAGGCATCAACATTAACGGTGAGTACATCACTCACCTTAGATTCGCAGATGATATCGTAATCATGGCTGAAACCATGGAAGACTTAAGCCATATGCTTGATGGCCTCAATACAGCTTCCCAAGGAGTAGGTCTCAAAATGAACATGGACAAGACGAAGATCATGTCTAATGTCCATGTCGCACCTACCCCCGTAACAGTTGGGAACTGTACTTTCGAAATTGTTGACGAATACGTCTACTTGGGTCAAACGATCCAGTTAGGCAGGTCCAATTTCGCGAAAGAGGTCACTCGTCGAATCCAACTCGGATGGGCAGCGTTCGGGAAGCTCCGTAAAATCTTTTCGTCCCAAATACCGCAGTGTCTCAAGACGAAGGTTTTTAACCAATGTGTGTTGCCAGTGATGACATACGGAACGCAGACGTGGTCGCTAACTATGGGCCTTATGAGGAAGCTCATGGTCGCTCAGAGAGCAATGGAGAGGGCTATGCTCGGAGTTTCCCTGCGAGATCGAATCAGAAATGAGGAGATTCGCAGGAGAACCAAAGTAACCGACATAGCCCGGATGATTGCAAAACTGAAGTGGCAGTGGGCTGGGCACATAGCTCGAAGGACTGATGGCCGTTGGGGCAGAAAAGTCCTCGAATGGCGACCGCGTACCGGAAGACGCAGTGTTGGTAGGCCCCCCACAAGATGGACCGATGATCTGGTCAAGATCGCCGGGATAGGTTGGATGAGGGCAGCGCAGGACCGATCATCGTGGAGATCTTTGGGGGAGGCCTTTGTCCAGCAGTGGGCGTCTTCCGGCTGAAATGATGATGAATGATGATGATGTGTCTAATGGATGATGTATTCGATAAAGTTTGTAAACCAGTTAAAATTTATGAAGATAATTCAGGAGCCGTAGCTATTTCTAAATATGGAAACTTTACTAAGAATTCTAAGCATATTGAAGTTCACTATCATTTTATACATGAAAATGTTAAGCTAGGAAATATTGAAGTTGTAAAAATAGAGTCAGAAAATAATATTGCAGATATATTTACAAAAGCTCTGGGAAATGTTAAATTCATAAAATTTAGAGAAATGTTAAATTTGAAATAAAATAATGATTGTTGTAACAGTGTTTTACAATATAAATGTAAGGAGGCGTGTTGATTTATATACATTTATATTGGCAACACTAATTGTAATCTCTTCCTCTTCCAATCAAGATGGCGAAAGCATAGTTGCGTTTTACTTGTGTGATAATGTTAAGATTAAAGAATAAAAGTATAAAACCATGAACGGGCCTAATTATTTTAACACTCCTTATTCGATATTTATAAACAATTACATTAAATCAAACAAACTAGTTAAAACAATTACATTAACAAAATTTACAAAACAATGATAAGTCAACATATTAAAAATATGATTCCTGACTTCCATACCTTGTGAATCTGATCTCTGACTTTCACAGCTAGGCCAATTGTTAAAATAGGAAGGTTTTTTGGCAGTCAATTACTAAAAAATACGGAAAAATACCACGTAAATTTCTATTTTGTAACAGTTCTGCTGCTGGCGTGAGTTTGTCACTTATCGGAGTGTTTAAGTACCTATTCTAACAAAGCCAACCTGAAGTCTATTTTTCTATGTAAATTTTTCCTTAATATATTTTTAACGGTCTGCACGGAACTCTTCGCCTGACCGTTTGACTGGGGATACCGCGGTGATGACGTTACATGGCTGAATGACCAATTTTTAGAGAACCTTCGAAATTCACAGTTAATGGAAATTTATATTGGTACATCATAAAGTAACATTAGACGTATATTTAAAAAAAAATCGTTGAAAAATATCGATAATAGAGCCAGTAGCAGCAAATCTACGACGACCCCTCGAAAAAAAGTTAATTTTTTTATTGGCTTTAATCACTTTGCCGAAGTAACCTATTTTGATCCCGTTTGCGATTTTCGAAAACAAATCAACTATTTGTTATTACAAAATAAATAATAAACATAAATAAAAACAAAACTCGATAGGGTTATCTTGGTAATTATGAACAGAAACTATGGGCGAAATTTCAAGAGGATCGGTCGAGTAGATTTTGAGTTCCGAGAGGCACCGACTTCAAAAACGTTGTATTCCAGAAAATCGAGATAAAGTTTTTGATAGCAAGGAATCATGAATAAAACATTAATTAGCTAGTAAATTTGGGATATACTTACACTGAGTCATTAATGCCAGATCCATAAAGTACACAACTTTTATCCAGGTTGTCTAAAGCATCTTTTTGTTCAAGTCTGCGACGAATTCTGTCTTCTTTGGTCTGCTTTCGCGCACGCTCATTCGCTCGGTTCATGCGTCTCTCGTCCACAAACTGCGCCCATGAGTGAGGACTCGGCCCCGTACTGATGCCTATATCCTCCATAAAAGCAAGGTAAGCAGTAGCACCTTCGTTGAACGTGCTGGCGGCCAAATAAGCTGCGATTTCAACAATATATGTCGGTCGAGCCACTCTCGATTTTTGGAGCGATTTTCCAGATGAACTGGTTGATGCTCTCATTGCTGTTTTGAGTGAATTCAACAAGACAATGCTCCAGAAGAGCATCCTTGCTCAAATCGGCTTTATGGCTTTAAGAACATCATTTGGCAGTGCAGGGTACGTGTGTCTAAAATATTTTAACTGTATCGGCGTCGCTCGGACATTTTTCGTGCTGTGGATGTTCCTCGTTCGAGGCGTAGTGGTTGCACAGATTGCTTTCTTAATGCCCTCCACAGAATTATAATTATAACGAATGGCTCTTCAGTAGTACATTGTTAACGTGTCTGTTAATTTAGCTGTCAACTTGCCTTTACCAGATAGAGTTTGATTTGTACCTTTTTCCAGTCTTCGTTACAGTTTCTACTACATTATTTTTTATTAATCACCAAAAAAACAATATAGGGATTAGACTAGCGGACCGAAATATAGGGACTGCTTATAAGACTCTCACTATGTGAACTTTGCTCCGAATATTTCAAATATTGACACAATATTTTTGAAATGATGTAAGTACATTCATTTTATAAAATACTAGCAGCCCGTCCCAGCTTCGCACGGGTATTTACTTCAATCAATTGTGATCGAAGGGTATTTAAACAAAAATTTCAAAATTAAAAATTATATACATACACATAAACCCTATTTCTTTACCTTTATCTATTTGCGTGAGGGTACTAAAAAATAAAATTATAAAGAAAGTTTGAATATTATTATTTCTATGAACTTTTATTTTAATGATTTTTTTTTGTTATTATTTTTTATTTACTTTTCGTTATTTTTTAATAAGTTTTTTTTTCTAATTTTTGTAAAAACCCCAGTGACGCACGCCTATTACCCGTTCGCGCTAAGTTTGCCGCCTTGCCGGTCCGTGGAATAACTGGAATACGCGTCCCCTCCCCCAACCGCCTACCGCACCCCTAAATCGCCCTCTCAGTATCGTTGGCAACGTCATTCGCATGCACGCGTTATTATTCATAAAAATTCTTTACTTTTGACATTTCTTAGCTTTTCACTTTGTTTAAACTATGGGTAAAGGCAAAATTTTAAGAAGTGATGTACGAAATATGGAGTTAAAGGTTATGACTTATTTCGAAAATGAGAAGAAAAGCCGTCCTTATTTAATACCTGTCGATCATGAAACGCACGGCAATGGCGACTGGTATATCAGAACGCATGTTACGAAACATTAAACAAGAGGTTAAAAAAATAGTGTCAACATCGTCAGAAGCTGGTGTGGAGTACAGAAGCTATTAAACTTTCGACACCACGTAATAAAAAGAAAGGAAACCAACATTAGAAATTGATGATTTTATGATTTGCGCTATAAGAAATATAATAAACAGCTTTTATACGGTTAAAAAAGAAATACCTACACTGTGAAAAATTCTAGCCGACGCAAAGGCGAATCAAATTTTCCTGGGCAAAAAAACCACCTTGTAGAAAATATTAAAGGACAAGCTGGGCTATAAGTTTAAAAAATGTAAAAAGGCTCGCGATATTTTGATACAGAAACCAGAATTTTTTTAATAAAAAATATTTTAATTATAGTTTCTTTTTTTGCTGACGCTACCCTTCGAGTGACGTCATATGGCCAACGGTAAACTTAGCGCGAACGGGTATACATTGCATAAGGTGCTGCGTGCTGTCTAGCTAGCCGAACAGGGTGAGCGGCTACCACGCAACATTTTTCTAATACTTACATTTTTAAACTCGTGATATCTTTCGAATGGAATATCCGAATTGAATAATTCAAAAAGTTATATAAAGGTTTTATAGCAGTTTTGAATATGAATTAATTTATTTTGATAAGAATTAATACCAAGATACAAATAAAGAGCTTTTTCTAGGGGCGGCGTTTCAATAAAAATTTTAAAATAAAAGATCACTTATTGGGGCATAACTATAATAGTTAGACATATGCTGTCGCGACACTTTTTGTAAATAATGATGTGTTCTGCAAAGTCGTAGTATATTATTTTATTCTATCATCAATAGTTTTCGCAGCTTACGCGATTTAAATAATATTTTAGGTAATTTTTTTACACCTTGGGTTACATTATTGTAGTTTTAGTAAGGATCCCTAATTTTTTTGAAAATATAATATAGCCTATGTTACCCGAGGATAGTGTAGCTTCCCAACAGTGAAAGAATTTATTAAATCGGGTCAGTAGTTTTGGAGCCTATTCATTGCAAACAAACAATCAAATCTTTCCTCTTTATAATAGTAATTACGTTTTCTAATTTTACAATACCGGCCTTATTGTGTGAAATGCCGGGAAGTTTATTGAAGTTACATAATTATGATATATTTTAACAGTTTGATGGCTATGCAGCGCTATCCCGCTATCATTTCAGTACGAGTCTGTTCTCTCTGCGCATGAGTTACGTAGTAACTATTTATTAATCTGTGGCATGAGCAAATATTTTGCCGCTCTTGCGTTTTCGTAACGAAAATGTGTCTTTTAAAACATTAATAGTGTTATTAATTAGTTGTCATTCCAAAAAAAATGATTTTTTTTTCGCATTGAAAATACTTAATCATGTTGAGTGATGATAATATTTGGATGGACTTGCTACTTCCTGGACGCAATTTACGGCAGTGTGCGGTGTGCAGTAATAGGAAGACCGGAATAAAGTGTTCCAACCTTATCTGCACTCGATGTAAGAAGGGGCTACATCATTAGAATAATTATACATGCTACATGGCATTTGCGCGGGAAAAAACAGATATTAAACTTTTTTTATATAATTTTACTTTATCGGTTTTTTTTTCATTTATTTTATTATTTATCTTTATTAATTGCCTTAAATATTTGTTTTCGTTAATTCTCTATCTGTAAAATGTTAAAAGAAATATGTAGATCGCTGTAAATTTTCAAAAGTTATAAATTTTTTTGTAAAAATACATTACTTACTATTACTGCCCTTATTACATACAGTAATAAGGGCATGTGGAGGTAATACACCTTATTAAAACATAAATAAACCCTTGCATAAAGTTTGTGTCTATTGTGAAAATCAATTTTTTAATTAAACCAATTTTCCTTAAATTTCTGTTTTTTCTTCAAAAAAGTCTTAAGGTCCTTTCCAGTACACAAACTTAAACTTAGGGATATGACTCTACGCTGTTTTAAAGTTCACGAACCAATCTAGAGGTTTAAATTTAAATCTGTATAGAAAGTTTGCATACTTGGTTAAAATATTTATTTCAAAGTCGTCTATTACTTTGATGCAGTTTATGAGTCCGTCGGTGTATAAAGATGCTTTTTTTCTTCGTTGCTTGTTTAAACATACTAATAATTAATTAAAATTTATTTGCTGCTGTTATAGTTTCGATCAGCATCCTGCTGGGACTAGTACTGTGCTGCGAACCACACCCGCGAGGGGGAAGGAGCTTCGACGAGCAAATCAACAATCTCCTGAGTCGGATTAAACTGAGCGATCAGAAAATTTACACATATTTAAACATAACTAAAGATGTCGAAAGTTCGTTACAAGGACAGTGGCCTGGTTTGTATTTTTTCTGGAGAATATATTAGTAACGTCCTGTTACAGGCCACTTTGGGTTTTTTTTTAAAGAAACACACTTTAATTTGAACTTATATAATACTAATTAGAATTAAATAGACTTAGAACTGGGACTGGATTGAACGAGAATTGGAAGAGAACTGGATTAAAACTGAATGACGAGTTGAAGGGGAGGATGCTTAAAGAATGAGGAACGTTGTGACTAGAGGTGTGGAATGTCGGAATGTCAGAGTGATATCAGCACTTCTGGGATACAGGGACGGGATAACAGTTTGAAAAATCTAAAATCAATAAAAATGTATTAAAAGTCCCTAACTTCCCACTTCTGGGCTTGGCCTCCCCTAAGAAGAAACGAACAGTATGCTTGTTCAAGGCGAAAGAGCGGGTTACATCTACCGGTGATCTCAATATGCAAGTTTCCTTACAATATTTTCCTTTACAGTCAGTAAGTGGCAAGTATAGTACATACCATAGTGGCATTCCATCCCGTGTCATCTAGATGCATCTTTGAGTGTGACGTCACTCGACTGCCACTAACCTGTATCACAAGATCACGCATTCAACGTTGCACATTTGGGAGTTTGGTTCCATTACGAGTTTGAGGGCTTTGAGTACCCATGTTACTCATGCAGCTTCTCATTTAACCAACATTGTTTATGAAATTGATAGCTGATGTAACATTCGACGGGAATCTTTGTGATTTTTAGTTGAAAGAAATATGTTTTTAAAACGAAATAAGGGCCACGCCGTGTTGCTTATAGGGTGTAACAAAAGGCGAGTGGACATTCTGCTATGCTCATTGCTCACAGACGCATACCTGCCATCTATTGTGTCACTATTGGCTTACAAAAATCTCAGAAGTTATTTCCTATAACAATATTGAAAATGTATCTCGGATTCCGAAATGAAATCTCTAGATCTCTCTAGATGTAAGCGTAATAAAATACACGTATCCCCCAATTTACGCGGTATCTAATATACATGATTTCACTTTTACACGGTTTATAAAACAAAGAATTTTGAAAAATTTATACAATATATATGGTTGCATATTCACACACACATATATATATATATATATATATATATATATATATATATATATATATATATATATATATATATATATATATATATATATATACATATAAATCGTTAAAAACATTTTTTTGAGTCTTATTTATTTCACAACACTGATGGCAATAACGGGGATTCCTTGTATTGTGAAATTCAACAATTATGTAAATAATGTACACTTAATATTTCAGTCTAGGATCATAAATCCAGTAGCACGTCAACGATCCTATTCACTATTCGGGGTGTTGCGCATATACATGCATGTGTAAGTGATTTTAACATCACAGGCTTGTCAATAAGGCAAATAATCATTATATCGCACTCTTTCTGAATAGATAATTATGAAAGAGTGCGATTTAAAAGATCTCGTATGTGTGAAATTTTTATAGAAAAAGGTTGTAAGTACGACTTGAATCGATGCGATTTAATAGTGAAACTAATACTGGACTTATGACCGTGACTGTATATGTGCAAATACAAAGTAGTAGTGTTAGTTGTTAGTGAAAGCAAGTAAATAAAGAGCATATTTTTGACCACAAATGCGAATTTATGCAGAATGCGTGTTTATGTATTAGACCTGTAGTTATAAATTCATAGTTTTTTGGATTTTTTCCAAAACTCATAACATATAATTTGTGTCAATTTTTTGAAATTTTAGAATGCCAATAATAATTAAAAGAGATCTTTTCTTTGAAAATAAAAATTAAATAATTGGAATGTTTACGTAATAGAGGAAGAATAACGGATGCTGCTGTTTTTTTTTAAATTCCATGTATGAAGCACAAGAAAGAATAAAGATTTCATTAGAACGATTGCAGCAGCTGAAATTAGCATGTTTAGGTTCTGAATTGAACACATTTGGGAGTTTATTTCGTCTATCATGGGTTTACATTGCAAAATCGGAGATTTCTTTTTACAAGGTTTTGTCGGGAAGCTATCTTCCGTGTAAATCGAGGGATAGGTGTACTTATAAAAAGGACAAAACAATTATATATAACTGGAAGTTAAAAAATCATTTTGTTATACCTTACCTTTTTAGGAAATATATATTCATAGTCCAAGAAACAGTATGAGATTAAAAAATTAAATATCCACCAAATTAGATTACTAGTCAGAAAGATAACATTGACAATAATTTGTTCCAGGATGCACCGTCAATGCGATCGGCTCGATCGTCACAGATCTAGCCTTACAAAGGAGCGACCTTGATATGAATTTGAATCTACCCGCAAATGTTAGCGTATCTTACGAATTACGTGTATCACAAACGAAGGAGCAACTTGAGAAATATCCACATTTATTTAAAAACTTGACTGTTACATCGAAAAAGACTCCAAGAGTGACTTTCGTCTACCACACGGGAGTGCCGTGCGATTTAAATTTTAGAGGTAGAAATACCTTCATCAACAGTGATCTTATTAAATACTTCATGGACTTGGACGAGAGAACGCACAAATTAGTATTAGTAATTAAATTTTGGAGCAAAGTTCACAGAATCAGGGAAAAGGTGAAAATGAAAAGCTTCCAAACGGTGTTTCTTGTTATTTTTTATTTACAACAATTGAAAATTCTACCCTCAGTACAATATTTGCAAGAGGGAGCGGAAACTGATGAGTACAATTATTGGAATTACGGCTTTACTCCGCAGCCTTACTTACATTACGACAATTTATCTTTATACCAATTGCTAGGGGGATTTTTTAAATATTACAGTAAATTTGATTTTGATAAATATATCGTATCGCCATTTATTGGGTTTCCTGTGGAGCGGGAATTATTCCAAACACCAGAGAAACTTCCAGACGGTTTCGTTTTGTACAAACATAACATCGAGCATGGTCTGGGACCTTTGAACTTAAACCACCTCGTTATTCAAGATTCGTTCGAACACAACGTTAATGTTGATGAGGCTGTTGGAGACAGAAGAGAGTTGACGCTGAGATTTATAGATTATTTGATAAATGCTGCTTCGAAATTCGAAAAGAGCAGTGAATTCGACTTTTTAACTGATATATTAATCAATGGTCCTCAATCAGAAAGTGAAATGTCTACATTGAGAATACACGAATATGCATCCGAGCTTTGATTGTTGACTAATATTTTTGTTAAGTTTGAAATTATGCGCCAATTGTTTTTTTGCAGGCAACATCGTTATCTTTTCACATAGATATTACATAAATCAGTGAGAGACAAATTAAACAAAATGTTTTATTCGAGATGAACTTAATATTTTAATTGTTATAATATATAGTGTAAATGATTAAGAAATAAGGCTCTTCAAGGAAGTTGTGAATAAAAAAATAGGAGAAGTATTTATACAAAATGTTTTTATTAAAGTTATGGTGTACAAGTTATTTTTTTTATTATATTTTTGAAAACCTCAATTGTTTATCTTTTACTATCCAAAATGTATCGATCACATCTCCGTCGAGATCTGCAGATACCTGAAAGATCATAATCATTATAATTAGTTATATACATTTTATGAAAATTGTACGAATATATACCTATCTATTGAAGAAAAATTTCACAAAAGAAACTTCTAAAAAAGGTAACGATGGCGTCTTTAATTGATTCACGTAATTTCGATTGAAACATAAATTTTCGTAAATTACTCGTAAAGATTGATGTATCAATAATTTTATGACATATAATCGTGCTTGTACATGAGTTATATTCGAACTTCACTTCGGTCCTCGGGGTTCGCTGTTTAATTTTGCCACAGGCTAAACTACTGCGGTTTTTTATTGCTATAGATCAGCAGACAGGCTGAGAGCACACGTAATATTAAGCAATCACCGTCGCCTGTAGATGTTTGTGACGCTAGGGACATTGCGAACATGCTCCCGACCGCGTAGATATATTATTGTATGACGCACCATTTTGAAATACTCCATGTCGTAGAGGAGGCTTGTGTAGAAGCTCATTCCTCATCCTCACTAAACTAAAGCAAAATAAACGTTCTGGAGAACTTTTTCGTGCACGGTCTAGAGGCTCCAGATATAGAATGCCCAGTCAATGGCGAGCAGTGCGATGGGAAACGCGGACGACGGCATCATTTCAAACAGTTCTTCAGAAAGCTCCCCACTCATGCGGTAGAAAACGCAGTCTCTTCGAAAGCCAAGCGTATCGAGATCATCTTAGAGTTCGGGATCGTTGACAAGGCAAAGTGCACAGCGTTCAAGGGGCTGAGCTGGCGAGCTGGTGCCTAAGCCCAGCTAGGATATCTGCGTATACATTTTGACTTTCCGTAACCTAATGGATTTGGTTTTTAAGGTTAAACTATTTTAGCAAGCTATTGTTGTATGTCACTCATTGGTGAATTACATTGACGAATGTTGAACCACAGGGTCGTGGTAACATTACACTTCATATGGCAATGCAAAAATTTTACCTGTTCCATGTTGATGTGGGTCTTGTTGTAAGCCTTGAACCTGGTGTAGCCGTAATCTTGAGACCTAAATGCGGACCACTTGAATGGGTTGTCTGTTATGAAAAGAAAACTTTCAACTTACGAGGGAAACTAAAAAAACGTTCACATATGCACAAAAACTTCGTAATAGACATTTGTAAATAATTTATCGTATTTTGTTTCAGTCATCTTTTTAATTCCTTAATAAGCTTTGAGAACATAGCTGATGTAGTTACACAAGTGATTAGATCTCCATTCATAGCAAAATACTCGTGTAATCAGTACCTAGATTGTTTAACTATCCGTTATAATTTATTTATTTAAATCTGAAATACAATTTTAAACATAAAAGACACATAGCACAACAGTTCACGTACAAACAACTTATTAGACTAGAGAAGATCACACTGGCCCCTGAACTAGTGAATACTGTATCTCAATGAATACTATATCTCTTAAAAAACTACTAAGCAACGACCGAAATACGAACCTTGCAATATACATACAAAACCTGGATGCTAAATATACAACTGACTATTCGCTATGGAAAGCGACAAACAATATTAAGAGACCTATCAGTCACCAACCGCCAATACGCATGGCAAATAATCTGTGGGCTAATAGTGATACGGAGAAGACCCATGTATTCATGGCACATTTACAAGAAGTTTTCAAACTAAATTGCTATATTGGCTTCACAAAGACTGAGGTAGTGACAAAATAGACTAATTATACCAACTTGAGCTGCCGATTAAAAAATTCAGTAAAACAGAAATCAAATCTGTAATTCGAAAACTGGAAGTGGGAAAAGCTCCTGGGTATGACCTAATTACAGCGACTGTCCTTCGTGAATTACCAGAAATGGGCATAACTTACCTCACACAATTATATAATGTCATTCTACTAAGAGAATACATACCCCCGCAATGGAAAGTGGCAAAAATTATTATGATCTCCAGACTTGTCGAAAGTATTGCTAAAACATACGAACAGAAAGAATACTGTACAGCCGCATTTTTAGATATTTCACGGGCATTTGATAGGGTCTGGCATGAGAGACTTCTTTTCAAATTAAAAAAGATGTTGCCTATTACTTATTACAACCTGGTTAGATCGTATCTAACTAATAGACATCAGTCAGTCAGGGGGAAGCAATGTCAGCTATTAAAGAAATACGTGCTGAAGTGCCACAAGGCAGTGTAATGGGACCTACAATGTATCTTCTCTATACTGCAGATATACCTATTTCAGATAATGTGGTCATGGGAATATTTGCCGACGATACAGCCGTTATGGCTTCAGATGCAATGCCCAAACAAGCTTCTCAAAAACTTCAAAACTGCTTAGATAAAATCTCTGGCTGGCTCCAAGACTGGCGTATTAAAGCCAATGAAACAAAATACGTACAGGTCACATTGCCACACGACGCCTGACTTGCCCTCCAATCTTGCTAAATGGTGTTCAGATACCAAAATCGAAGGATGCAAAGTACCTTGGAGTCTATCTAGACCGACGCCTAACATAGCAAAAGCACATCTTTACCAAGCGTTTAACAATGGGAGAACAGGTCCGAAAGATATATTGGTTAATTAATAGAAACATGGCTGTTTATTTTCGACAGTGAGAGAAGATGTTAAGAATGATCGTAGATGCACCATGGTATGTCACTAATGAGAGACTTCACCAGGAACTCCACATCAAAACAGTAAAAGGAGAAATAGCGGAGACAGTCAAAAAATATAAAATAAGATTGAAGCTACACACAAATATACTGGCACATCACCTTATGGACGATGAAATATTCCCAAGCACCCGGAGGCTAAAGAAAAGAGTACGCAAGATTTACTCTAATTAGTGCTTATCACTGGACAAGTACCTTGCACTGTCATTAAATTTACAAAATATTGCCGAATGTCCCACATGACAGATTGCAATAGATAATAATAATTATAAAAAATAAAAAATTGTCTATTATAACGCCGAGGTATTTAACATTATCGACGCAATCAATAGAGTAGCAGTTACAATTTAAATTTGTAGGTCTTCCACATATGTGGGATTTTATATTAATTTCATTAAAAAGAGGTTGGGAATTTTCATAAATATTGAGTCATTGCTTTTGTTTTTTCTAAGTTTAATGTCAGAAGGTTAAGCCAAGTAGTTACTGCAGTCGTGGGGCGCAGTGGTGTCCTTCTGCGAGGACGTGATGTCGCAGAAGGAAACTGCGGAACGGGAGAGGGAGATCTCGACTCCCTTCCCCGGCCGCAGAAGGCGCACCGGGCGAAGGAGAAGGGCGGACAACGCCCTTTTCCAGCCCCCATAAATAGGTCCAGGGGCGAGGGACTTGGGGAAGTTCCCGCCCCCTATTCGATGGACCCGAGGTGGAGACGCGCGCGGGTGTCGGCGCGCGCCTCTGAGGCGATGCACGGGGTAGTTAAACACCTCACTACCCTGTGCAGGAGACGAGGCCCGGACAGACCGGGCCGGCTGCGGAAGAATTTGGATTCCCGCGGCCCCGCGCGCACGTGTGAGGAGACACCGGGGTGGTGGTTTTAGCCGGTAGGAGTCCGGCATGCCCCTCCGCCTTACCCCAGGCGGATGTAGTCCATGAGGATTTCCCCACCCCGTAAAAAAAAAGTAGTTACTGCAGCAAAGCCTTTGTTGGCTGTTTTGTTCACATCGAACTAAGTTTTTGCAGTAAATACATTGTCATCTGCGAATGTAATGACTTCACCATTGTTCAAATTTAAGTTGCACAAATCATTAATGTTAATTAAAAATGACGTTGGGCCAAGAACGCTACCCTGTGGTATGCCATATTTGATTAATTCAGGTTGACTTTCATAACCCATGATTCCAACTACTTGTGTCCTGTTTGTTAAATAACTTTTCAATAATTGTAAAGGTAAACCCTCTTCTTTGTTTGGTGTTATATTGAAGTTCACATTTTTCAAAGTTTCACTTGTATCACATGTGAACTGCATACATTTTCTTTTTGAAATAATTCAAATCCCTTTAGACACTATCCGGATACCATTAATATATAAAAAGAAAAGAATTGTACAAAAAAGATATAAAACAGATAATGTTAAAAAATGTACTAAAGAGATATACTTACGTCTAAAATGATCACGTCCCTCCTGACATCCCGCTGAACCAGTTACAATGTGTATTGGTGCCCTGAAAATGAAAACACAGGCATAGTACACGTGTACTCGATAATCGACTTGCAAAGATGGTTGGAAGAACGAGGGTTGTCTCTTTTTTCTGTCTTATGCCACGGCAGGATCTTGGGCACAAAACATTCTATGTAAACCATAAAGAGGAAACTTTAAATAATAATCCTCTTTTCTAAACATTTATGCTCATGAACCTGAGCAGTTGCTCTGTATGCTTTTAGGCAAGGCACTGAGTGCTCATTAATACGTGCTACGCTTCCATAAATGTTACTAGGTGTACCAGTTATAAAAACGTAGTTGTTTCGTAGTTGGTTTAATTCGACGTGAAGTGTATTGGCCTCAAACAACAGTTTACAGAAGCTAGTTTCGACAACAACAATGTTTGGAGCATCGATATCCGCCAAGCCCACGATGGGTTACAGTCATGGAGAGCAGTGATACTTTTGGTGACCTGCAGAGGAAACCGCAGGCGATGGTCGAGGAAGACTATGGAGCGATTCAAAGTCAACCCGGTCGCTGATCAAGGCTCGCGCGATCGAGATGCAGCCCACAAGCAGTCTTTGTGACCCCGAAAATCGGACATTGCGCGGAATTCAGTTTGGGTTGGAGGAATGGATGTCATGACAATAACGCACCGTCTTACAGACGGAATCAGATGGATGCAGATGCTTCTTGGCTACAGGTGGTTTTGATAAATGCCTTTACTACATCACATTAAACTAGATCAAGCGCAAACATCAGCCACCTGTAACGAATGGGATACGCAGGTCAAACTCACGATGGCTGGCCACGTCACGTGGGTGCTTAAATGCACGACTAACCTTGAATGGGCTTAACTATATTGAGGCACAGTTTGTTGTCGATGCTTATTATACCACCGGCAATGATGGCCATTTTGACGTTTGTCTACTCATGAAGTTTCGTATTAATTACTAATTACATTTGAAGGAGCAAATTGCTGTTCTTTATTGTCAATAGCGACGTGCAGTTACTTATAAAATTTATCGAATGTATTATTTTAGGACACAAAATTTATTTATTACATTGATTTCTAAACTATATATATTAGGGTGTCACGAACATTTACTTTTTAAATGATTAAGAGAAGATTATGAAAGAGATGTGAACAAAGATAATATTTTAGAAAACGACCTTATATAATGTAGGTGATGATAGCATTGACGACAGTGAAAATAGCAGTATGGACGAATCTGATTAAATATAGCCTTTTGTGATACCTTTTTTTGGTTTCTTTTTGTATTAATTTGTTTCTTGTGTGCATATAAAGTATTCATTTTCATTCTAAAATATATTAAGTAAGCATTTATATTTTTGTTTTATTAAACATTTTTAATCAGGTAATACTTGCAATAAAAACTTAAAGATTTCATTATATTAGGTCTTTACCTATGAAATTGCCGTTTTGTGTGAAAAAATTTAAATGAATTTTTTTCATGTATTTTTTATTTGTATTAATCGAAGTAATCACACATGCAATCAATGCATCTTTGCCAACGCAGTGACAGTTTATTGATGCCCTTCTTAAAGAAATCAGCTGAACGGGAGGCAACAAATTCTTCAAAGGTATTTTGTACTGCCTCTCGGGTATTGAATTTTTTTTCCCGCCAAGAAGTTTTCCAAATTCTGGAAAAAGTAGTAGTCTGTAGGCACAAGGTCTGGTGAGTAGGGCGGATGACGGAGAACTTCCAACCCCAGTTCTTGCAACTTGGAGACCGTCCGCTGTGCAGTATGAGGTCGCGCGTTGTCGTGCAGGAGCAGCGGAGACGAGCGATTGACCAATGCTGGTTGGAGATGTGCCAGCTTCTCCATCATTGTGTTCAGTTCTTCACAGTACACATCTGCAGTAATGCTCACCCCATTTGGTAAGAAGCTGTGATGAATCACACCGGCGCTAGACCACCAAACAGTGAGCATCACTTTTCTAGGGGTAAGTTTTCGTTTAGGGCATTGTTTAGGTGCTGAACCAGGATCCAACCAACTTGCTGAGCGCTTGCGGTTATCAAACAGAATCCATTTTTTATCGCAGGTAACAATGCGATTCAAAATTCCTTCATTCGTGTGTCTGTTGAGCAGTGCAAGGCACGTCTCGACGCGTACTTCACACTGGCGATCATTGAGTTCGTGGGGCACCCATTTGTCAAGCTTTTTTACCTTGCCAATTTGACGCAAATGGACCAATATTGTTTTGACGCTAACGTCGAAAGCTGCTGCTAATTCAGCCGTAGAGTGTGTATCATCAGCTTCCACAATCGCCTTTAATTCGTCATTGTCGACCAGTCTTCAGACGACCGCGAGGTTCATTTTTCAGGTCGAAATTCCCAGAACGGAAGCGAGCAAACCAATAACAGGTGGTGCGTTGGTTTGCAGTGTTAGCTTCGTAAACGTCGTTGATGTTGCGTGCCGCTTGTGCCGCGTTGCTGCCACGACGGTACTCATATTCCATAATTACTCGAATTTTTAACGTATCCATGATGAAGAAAAAGATTAAAATGCGATGAAAATGTAACACAATTCAATAAACAAATGACTACTTTTGGAAAAAGAATTCCATGTTTTTAAAATAAAATTAATTTGAAATTAGAATTCTTAACCAAACAAAAATTATTTTGATTTGAAATGGCCAATACTGCAGAACGGCAATTTCATAGGTAAAGAGACCTATTATTTTTATCGAGAATAAATTGACATTTCACATCACTATTGTAATATGTCAAAACGGCCATCATAGCGTGCCGCAATAATAGTGCCAGTTGTGCGCTGTGCGTAATGGAACTCCACCAACCGAACCGGTATATAGAACGGAGCTTAAAGCTGACGTTGGTCGGGAAACTGTCACCAGGAGCTTACTTTATTACTTCTCGGTAATCTGTATTAACTCGGGCACAGTAGGCAACGCTGGCAGCATATTAATCTGCCAAACCCAACAACACCTGAGTAGAACTAGAAGTAATGAAGCGCGAAATGTTTCAATGAAATAACCCAAAAAATGTATATAATTTTATTTCATGATATTCTTATTCAGAGATTCTTAAAACAATTTTTAAAGCTTATTTAAGATATAATTTTAATGAATGTTAACACTGGAGTGTTAGAAAATAAAAAAGTTATATAAATATTTGAAATATTTATAGGCCGTAGGCTTCGTGTTTATTTTTCACGATCCAAAAGGCATCGATCACTTGTCCTTTTAATTGCACATCCACCTGCAAATAAGATAAACCTCATTTTTATGTAATTCATAATACATTCATTAAGATGACGAGATATTCCCACACTGGATTCCCGGCGACCTATTGTCTACCCCCTTCCTGTTAGCTGATCCATTACTCACAGGCATCGCAAATACTACGCCAAGGCTCGGTATACCGAGCGTATCTTCTGCGTTATAACGCAGTCCACAAATTACATCGACAAAGTATTTTGAAGAATTACGTAGATATGCAAAAAATGTAACCAATATAATTTTAAAAAGACTGCGCGTACATAAATATATTAATTGCAATTCATAATTATCTATATAAATAAAATGATAGAGGTCTGCAGTTGGGCGCACATCACGGCAAACCTCCAGTAGGTTTCAATAAATAATCAATTCCATTTCAATAAAAATTTCTAAGTCTTATTTCTTAGACACTTGGTTGGCCCTTATCTAAAATTAAAAAAAAACTATTGTGATATCATCATTTAAGTTATTAAAGTTTTAAGAACGCGCGGAAAAGTGGGGCAAGCCGTGTGGCGCGCATGCGTAGGAGAGGGGAAGTCTCTTGTACCTCTGCCTCATGACGAAATAGTTTGTTAATATAACAAGAAACGCGGACGAAGCCGCAGGTGTCAGCTAGTCATTAACACTTAATAGCTTTATGATATATATTGTTCTTAATGACAAATGCAATCAATGAAATAAACAAATAAATAAACGTTTGGAATGTATTATGTAAGTATACATAATAATTAACAAATACCTGTTCAATGTAAAGATGCGTTTTGTTGTGCGCCGTCATTCTAGAATAGCCATAATCGACGGATCTGAACGCGGACCAATCGGCCGGATCATCTGAAAACATATCATTTTTCGTTTTCTCTTGTACACGCAAATATTCCATCATCCTTAATGGAACTGATTTTTTCATTTTAATACAGAACATTTACCTAGTAATGGAGGATTAGGATGGAAACTAAGTACCTCAATATTGAAGAATTCTGAGACTATTTTTGTCATTATTTAAAATTATATACTAGTTTTATACTACTAGTTGACCCGGCAAACTTTGTTCTGCCATATGAATTTAAAAAACAAAAAGTAGCCAACTCCAAGGTCCAATATGACTATACCGAAATTCATCAAAATTGATTCAGCGGTTTAAGCGTGAAAATGTAACAAACAAACTCATTTTCGTCATTTATAATGTTAGTTAGGATTATAAAATTACAATATGTATTGTAGTCGCATTCGTAACTTCCAACTATGATGATCAATAAAATATTTAAAGTATACCAGAATTTGTGTTGCCTAATAAATTCTAATAACACAATGTAATGTATGTATATATATAATCTATAGTTATGTTTAGGAAAACTCACTTTTGAAGGGACTAGTCTCCTCTTGGCAGCCAGCCGATCCAGTAACCAAATGTACAGGGGCCCTAAAATGATCAATTTACATTTTAATTCAAATCTAATTTTTTATATATATTATGATGTTGTTTTTAAAGTACTTACTGTACTAAGTGTGTAAAAGGACCTAAATAATTAGCCAATAGCTATGTAGTTTTGTGTAAGTTTAATATGTTGAAGGATTTTTGTTTAATTTTGACATGTGAGAAAATTTAAAACCATTGGTACGAATATTATGACAGTTTTAAAAACAACATTACCACACACTGCATTATTTCGAGAAATAAAATCGGTGTGTTAGTATGTACCAAATTATTTCAAACTCTGCATTCACCAGCATGTATATAAAGCGATAGTTCAAGCAAAGCACACCACAGAATCAAAACGTTATCATTTATTTCATGTATTATATATGCAGTTATTAGGTGTTGGAATTAATTCGTAGCGTTATAAACGAATATGATAAGGTTTCTAAAAGCTGTGAAAGATGAAATTTTATCACATTTTACATATTTAAAAGTAGATTATTAATACAATAAAACAGGGCAATTAAGCACATACCTTAGTTTCATAAATGTATTTCCGCACAATGAACAACAATGGAATATTAATTGAAACCCGTACCAAAGCCACCGAAGCTATTTTTCATTACAATTTCTTTTGGTCACTATATGAAAAGCACACACCGAAAATATTGGAGTCTTGAAGTATACCAGTGCATATGCATGCATGCACTCAACGTGGTGCCATTTATTACTATGCAATGGCCTTGTCATGTAGTTCGTACTCCACGCAAGACCATAATTTTGTCTTTAGCCAATAGTTTTCTTTTAAATCTGAGTGTATGTGAATAATATTTTATATATTATAATTAAATAGAGAGGACGATAAAACAGTTATAATGGCTACAGTAACCATTCGGTGAAAAAATAATAAAAATACATTTCCAAATTATTGAATTGAAGATGCGCTTAAAAAATTCAATTAAATATGATAACGTAAAACCAAACGTATATACGATATATAAGTAGCTAGTTTTATTATTATCTTTGAGTTGTTAAGTTAAGTGCCCTGTAAACGATCAAATTTGCTTGACAAATTTGTTGGTCAAACTTCACGTTTATATCAAACATTAGCTTAAACGTTCAAACCAAAGATCAAACAAATTAGCTTACTTGCTAGAACACTCGATACAGATGACGCATTTTTGGCGTTGACCTCCATGTTGCCAACACAACGACTGAGATCCTGTTTGACAAACATCGCCGTTCACATTCAAACTTGTTTGTCAAACATGACAACAATCAAAATTTCCATCAAACACGACAAACACGTAGACTGTTTGACAAACACGTCAAACACAGTTGCACACTATCAAATAATTTGACAAACACGTAAATTTGTCAAGCAAATTTGATCGTTTACAGGGCGCTTTAATTGTGGTGAACGAACGTCGGTACTTGAGGCAAAATACTGCATTCTGTAGTCAATAAGGCTTATATAAATAGTTCTACTAAAAAGTAACTTAGGTAAGTTGAAATCTTTTTTATGATTTAATATAACGATACACGAACACTATGCTCTGCTGCAACCAGACATCAAAACCTGAATAATTATTTAAATCTTCGCCCACTCCTTATGCACGTACAAACCATATAGCAACGACATCGTCCCTAACAACCAGCACAAACACGTCGCTATTTGATCAAATCAGTTAAAAAACATATAATTATTGATTATAGATAAATGTTTGCTATGTATGTTATTGTGTTTGCACTCCACTAACCTGGGATTAAGGTATGGCTGTTCGTAGGAGCCGTTGTACACTTTGTTGTCGTACAGGGGCCACGTGCGTTCGTACGAATGCTCGTGCGCCCAGATCACCAGGTCCACGCCGAATTCGTTCAGAAGTGGTTCAAGTCCTGACAAAGGTTGTATACACCTAGGTTATTTGATTTCATAGCGCAAATTTCTCATAATAATTATAATGATGTTTCTTCATAGGGATAACCGTTCTTAATAAACAAAACTATAATGATGAACTCGCAAAGGAAACGGTAAATATGATGGGAAATAAAGTAGAAAGTGGACTACTAGAAATGAATTTTTTTTACATTTTTAATAATAATAAAACGTTTCCACAAAAAGTTATATAATATAACGCAAAATAGTTGTAGCATATTCCCAACGCAACATTTATTCCGTCTATGGCGCCACTGACGACAAACTTCCCAGCTCGTAGAAGTATAAAAAAGAAAAAGATATTTTATTTAAATGTTCACACGGAAATCATGAAACACGACCATACTAAGGTCCATGCCAGGTTCGCTCATAACAAACTTCTCCAAAAGGAATTGTTTTGTCTAAACGATTTTCATGGCGCAACGGCTACAACACGTCTGAACGCCTACGGCGATCATGGGCACCATTCCCGTCCCGAGTCTGAGTATTTATATATGTACTAGCAGCCCGTCCCAGCTTCGCACGGGTATTTAACAAAAAATTAAAAATTAAACCCTTCTATTTTTTTTCGGTCTCGGGGAAAAACCTCCCTTGACGGGTTATCCCGGCCCGGGGGGACCGAGGGATATAAGGGGCTCCGGAAAAGATGTTCGACCCACTAAAAAACCCCGCTGTTCTCCTATCGTCTACGCCCGGGCCCACGGATATATGGCCTGCCGATCTCGTGGCCCGGGCCGGCGCCGGCCCACGCTTTGTCTTAAAGCTGGCCCCTTCTAAAGTGCTGGCGCCAGGGGGTCAGGGTTTCGTCCCCCCGGCGCTCTCTTGTAACAACTCTAGGAGTTGAGGGGGGCTGTGGAACAGCACGCGGCCTTCTCCCTCGCGGCAATAGTGCGGGCGGCGGATCCTCCCCCGAGGGGCCGCCCGCGGCCGTTTTCTACGGCGGCCGGAGATCGTTGCCCGCCCTCCGGCGCCGACGACGCGGCCTACGTTGGTGGGAGGGAAGTGCGGTGGCGGACTCCCGCTCCCGTTCCGCCACCTCCCTTGCAGACACTACTGCCTCGCAAAAGGAGGCGACGGCCGTCCATCCAGGATCGCCCCCGACCATGGACAGAACCAGGGCCGGGAGTGACAGGTCCGCGGCCAATTCCGGACGGGACTCGCATCCCTGTCGCGTGCTAGTCAGGCGTGGGTACGACTACCAGACGACACTCCAGAAAAAGCAGAGTCGCCTGACGTCGTAGCCGGCCCAGCAAGACCAACCGACAGCGAGGATGCAATTCCCGCCCCGGGAACACTCTGTGCAGGCGCAGTCGAAATAGGCATGGTTTCGACTACCAAATCAGGTCCCAGGGTAGAACCCGGGACTCCAATCAGTATTCGCAATCATCCCACCGGGGACCACGCCACGAACAGAGAGCTAAGTTGGAAAGGATGTAAGAGGTAGACGGAAAGAAAGGTAGGACTCTGTCGCCTCGAACGGAGAGGGGAGTGAAGCGACGGATGCTTGGGCACCTCGGGTACGCACACCCGTGCACTCCTCGGACAGAGGAGCGCCCCTGAGGGCAAACCCTTCTATTTGCGTCAGGTTACTAAAAAAATAAAATTATAGAGAAAGTTTGAATATTATTATTTCTATGAGCTTTTATTTTAATGATTTTTTTTGTTATTACTTTTTATTTATTTTTCGTTATTTTTTAATAAGTATTCTAATTTTTGTAAAAACCCCAGTGACGCACGCCTACATTGCATAAGGTGATGCCTAGCTAGCCGAACAGGGTGAGCTGCTACCACGCAACATTTTTCTAATACTTACATTTTTAAACTCGTGATATCTTTCGAATGGAATATCCGAATTGAATAATTCAAAAAGTTATATAAAGGTATTGAAACAGTTTTGAATATGAAGTAATTTATTTTGATAAGGATTAATACCAAGATCCAAATAAAGAGTCTTTTCTAGGGGCGGCATTTCAATTAAATTTTTAAAATAAAAGAACACTTATTGTGGCATAACTATAATAGTTAGACATATGCTGTCGCGACACTTTTTGTAAATAATGATGTGTTCTGCAAAGTTGTAGTACATTATTTTATTCTATCATCAATAGTTTTCGCAACGCACGCGATTTAAATAATATTTTAGGTAATTTTTTTACACTTTGGGTTACATTATTGGAGTTTTAGTAAGGATCCCTAATTTTTTTGAAAATATAATATAGCCTATGTCACCCGGGGGTAGTGTAGCTTCCCAACAATGAAAGAATTTTTTAAATCGGGTCTGTAGTTTCGGAGCCTATTCAAAGCAAACAAACAAACAAACAAACAAACAAACAAACAAACAAACAAACAAACAATCAAATCTTTCCTCTTTATAATAGTAGTATAGATTACTAGTGGTCGCCCAGGGGTCGAAAGTCGACCATAATTCATTTTATTTTTAAGTTTGACTTTATTAAGGTTCTTTTGCCAAAGGCTATGCTTCTATAAACCAAGGTTTCACCATAGCTATTCAGTTAATTTGCCATTTTTCTTCATCAGTTTGAACAGCATCACTGTAAAACTTCAAAATGTTTTGCAATTTGCATTACAAAACCTGCATTGCAAATCCGTTCCGTAACCATATTCACATTTTGTAAACACTAATAAATAACTAAATACAAATAAAAACATTTTTTTTCATTCCTTGTTATTGTCAATTTTAACATTCAATAAGGCCAAAGAGAATATAATCACTTAAGCCTATATACAATTATTATTAATGTTAATTTATTAAATTAATAATATATTATTGTATATATTACTAATTGTATATATTAGTATTTATAGTATATTATTCATATTTATTAATTTAATAGTATTTACCAGGCCATAAACTTGTATAAAAAAACAAAAGAGTAAGTAAGGTAGGAGGAGGAGGAGAAAAGAGTAAGTAGAGTAAGTAAGCATATTCATGTGTATGTTGTGTATCACTCGAGCAGAGGTGTGCGTAATGTTTATTTTAATTAATGTATTTCCTTCATATAAACTTTAACAGTGTCCAATTTCATACTCCTCCTTAGGCGCAATTTTCGTAAAAAGGGGTACAAAGGTTTCACTTGACGTATTAATATATGGATATATATTTATTTACAAAAAGAGTATACATATACATTTTTATATGTATACCCATTTAAATTTCAATTTTTTTTTGGCCAAGCGCATTTTATCCCGTTTAATGTCTATATTTATTATATCTTATCTGATGTTTCTTTTATTTTCTGGTTTATTATTACTTGAAGATTAATATTGTTATTATTGTTACTGCATGGAATCATTATATTATTTTATTTAGTTTCGATATCTAGTTTAGTTATTTAAATTAATGATTTTGTGACTATGTATGGAACCTGGTTTCCGAAATAAATGATTATTATTACTCGGGGTCTATCTAGCACGGTGTGAATTGTCCCAGTACATTTATTCATTTGTTCTCATAAGCGGTTCATACCGGTAGTGCATCCTTTTATTTCGAAGGCAAATTACTGAATGGTTTCCATAACCACAAAAAAACAATGCATATCCCCAAATTATGGGGATATACTCATTTTATGGGCGGCATACATGATACATATTTGAGTCTACTTATAACAATTCTAGGCAATAAAAAAGTGGTTTCCATCATTCAACTGTTGGTATTCTAATCAGAAATTTCAGAGCACTAGCTTAATTCCCACATCATAATAAAAATATAAACAAAACACGTCATATTTTTTTGTTATCCTTATATCAGCTTATTGGTAAATTGTTCGACTCACCAAACATGCCAAGGAGGCCAACCCTGGTGTACTCGAGGCTGCAGTCCTCATCGTCGGAGTTGCTGCAGTACATTGGCCGGTGGCCGAAGAGGATTATCCACGGACGTTTCGATCTAATATTTAAACATGGTGCTATAACAATCAATTCATTTGCATGCTATAAACAAACCAATGAAATTTTACTAAAATACGAAAAAGAACTGTTTGAACTCTCGATATAATGTCTTGCAGAATAAACTGTAATTGTTTTTTATGGTTAAATAATTTTATGGAAATAAAACTTTAAACGTGAATCGCTCATCTATCCCTGGGGATAAAATTATGATTAGTACTCTAAGTACTAATCATCAAACTTAAGTACTCTACTCTCTCTCTTAAATAAGCGAAAAATATTAGATGAAGTATGGTTATTTTTCAGTTCGATGTATATTTAACACATTAAACGCCATGTCGGTCACCGGTGGCCGTCAATTACTTGGTGACAATTTCTTCCTAAATCTTTGTGAATTTATAAAGGAAATTAAGTTCTTCCGGTGTCGAGAAAAAAAATACATTATATATAAAAAATACATACTATAATGTGTGAAGAGAAAAAAAAAATACTAAATCATGAAAACTATCAACCCAGTAAACAAACATATGCCATACGTAACTGACTATACACTATCTAAACTTGCAACGGCCAAATCGGCTTACTTTTGTCAAAATACTTGGCAGTTAATGTGTTAAAGAGTGGTTTTTAGTTTTATAAACTATTTGTTTTTTCTGACTTTGCATAAAATAATGAAATTGAGTCCTCACCGGTTCTCCTTGGAACTGGCTTTGATCAAATCCTCTTTAAGCCAATCGTACTGCGTCGGTATCAACTTGATGCCGTACTCGGTGAAATAGTACACCTCTGTGGATATCGATATGAAATGAATAGGACCGATATCGAAGCTGTAGAACAAATTCGAATCCCTGCCGGGCATCGTAAAACGGTTCGCGTAGTTGCTGAAGTTGCTGAAAATATTTGAAACGTGACATTTTCGTTAAACCAATTGTTTTTAAGCTAATGATTATTACTCATAGTAAAGCTTCCATTTAACTACAGACATCACATTCATCACACACTGTACTCCAGTTTGATTCTTAAACATTTGCTATATTTCCTTGAGTGGAAAAAAATTGATTCTTTAATTCCTTCAGGGCCAATAGCGTCATGGCAAATTGGCAATGCCCATGGTATTCACGAATATTTGAAGGCGACTATATCTAATGCCTATTTATTTGCTATTCTTCCGCTATAGAAGAAACATATATATGTGGAAATTGTGGACATAATTAAAATTTTAAATTATTTATTAAACAATATTTTTTAAATCTTTCATTCTTCCTGAAAATGGCACAAACTAAATATTTGCCTATAACAATAATTCTGAAGATTTAAAAAAAAAACCCCTAGACATCGGGGTGATGCTGGTTCAGTTCAGTACATTAATAAACTCACTATTTCTCCTCGTGGTTGCCCGGACATGTCATGTAGGGCACCATGGCGGCGAGGGGCTGGATCTGCCTCATGAACTCGTCCCCCACCAGCGCGTTCTCCGTGTCCATGTCGTATGCGAAATCGCCCACATGCAATATCACGTCAAACCTACCTCGTTCGGCTTCATCTTGGAGATACGACATCGACTGCAAATATTGAATTTGATCAAGCTAATTTAACTATTAAATACATTTTGGACTGGTGAAAACTTATTTTTTTCCGTGCAAGCAGAACGGAACAACGGAATATATAATAATACTGACCCATGCGGCGGGGGCCGGTGTCGTAAAGGGCGACAAAACAATCCTAGCTAGGTGGTAGGCTCCAAGCTCGTCTGAATGGTAACCACACATGGATTCTAAGTATGCCGCCAGTTCCCGTACCCAAAAAGCAGTGTGTTAGCGAAGCCGCTAGTGTCGCAAACACCCATAGGCGACGGTAATTGCTCACTATTAAGTCGACCGACAGCCTATATGCTGCCCCACGACAATAAAAACATACTGAAACTAAATATCCAGGGGTAGTATTCACAAAGAAAATATATGAGAAGCATGTAATATAAAGTAGATAACAAACAACCAATGTTTCAGTTTGACCCCAAAATCCATGTCATATAGTGATCATATTAATTTTTAATATTATGAGGATGCCACGTCACGCTATCATGCCATTATGACCAGGATGATACCCGGGTGTATTTATGTTTACTTTTTTGCAACTGTTCATTTAAACATAGCCTAGTTTACCCACATTGTAATATGTGCTGATTATTATTATATGTATTAACATAATATCCAATAGCATGAGAGTGAAACTAGCTCACACACACTTAGAGTGTGTGCCACACAATCAGTTTGTCAACATAGAGATTAAAGGTCAAAGACCGGCTATTGGGAGTAAACAGCCCCAGATATCTAATGAGATTATGACTTTTATATTTGTTATTTAAAGTTTTTCAAAACAAATACTGGATATTTTCGTAATTTTAAAGCGCTCTTTTAGCCTAACCTGAAAGCGGACAAGCAAATAGCCCATTTGATAGCAAGGGCTCAAAATTCGCCCACAGACGACTTTTAACTGAGACTGGCGTCCACAGAGGAATATCAGGACTAACTGACCATCTTGTTACATTAGCTGCTTGTCCATTATACTCACACAAATTATATATTTTATATAATTTTAACTGTGCAGGGGCGGAAAAAGAATACTAACCTTGTGGCCGGGGTCGGCCTGTCGTAAAAGGTGACCAAATAACCCACCCTAGCTACGTGGTAGGGCCTCAAGTCCATCTGGATGGCGACCACCTTTGGTCTTAAGTATGCCGCCATAATAACCTTGTGTTGTGTTCTGGCATTAGCGACCCAAGTTCCTGTACCCTTGTCGGACAGCAGCGTGTTCGCGATGCCACTGGCGTTGCAAACACCTATAGGCAACGGTAATTACTAAATTCTAAGTGGGCCGTCAGCCTGTCTGATGTCCTACAACAATAAAAAAAAATTACAAGAAAATTGTAAGAAAAGATGTATGTAAAAATATTAGGTTTTTACAGGGACAACTAATCTTCCAACTTGCTAGCAAAAACTGAATGGTGCCTCTATTTGCCATAAAAGAAAGAAACCATTGGCCACTTTTTACCAAGCCCTAGGAAATCTGTTTCTGGCTAGAAAAACAATATTGATTACATAGGTATTTCTATAAATACTTATATACAACCTACTAGCATAGAAATAAATAATAAATTTGAGGAGGAAGTATTAATTTTCAAAATCAAATAAACTTACATGAGCATTCTTGTTTCCCATGTCACCATATATGGCAGCACGTACCACCCAATTCTCACCAGCTGGGGGTGTTTTGAATGAGAAAAGTTCAGACCAGCCATACTCTGAACCAGCATGGTACACTATAAACACAATTTTTATTACATAAAACATGTCAACATTTCTTATTTATTTTATTCAACTTGATAACATTTTAAGGTTTTAGATGGGGCTTAATATTGTAGGGTGTAAGGGGCCCTACCAACATCTTCGGGGCCCAAGTCAACCTCACCTGCAAGTCGGCGCACCCTGCTGAATAACGGACGAGGCTCTGACGACGGCTTTCCTTTTGGGGTTGGGGGGTCAGACGGCAGTCGCCCCCGTAAAAGCCAAAACTTGCCAAATCGATGGAAAGAATGAGGTTACGGGATTGTGTAAGGGCTAGGGCGCCGCCGCATAACGGCGCGCAAGAGCTTCGCCCGGCTCTTGTGAGAAATGGACAAGGGCTACCGTGTCATGGGCGGGCACGGCTAACGACGTTAGCCCCAACTCACGCAGCCCAAACATCTCGAAAGATCCGCTTCGCAACATGGAACATAGGCACGCTAACCGGACGCGCGAGAGAGTTGGCCGATGTGCTCTCCAGGCGGAGGGTGGCCGTGGCGTTCCTGCAGGAGACTCGGTGGAAGGCCAGCAGATCCCGGTTCATTGGGAATGGCTACAAGCTGATCTACACAGGTGCACCTGGTGGGGAGAATGGGGTTGCCATAGTGCTCTCGGAGGAGTTCCAGAACGACATTTTGGAAGTGAAACGTCATAGCGACCGGCTTATGGTCGTTAGGGTACTTATCGATGGGGTAGTTACCCACTTGATAAGTGCCTATGCGCCACAGGCCGGTTGTGACGACGCCGATAAAATAGCGTTTTGGAATTTACTCGGAGAAGTGCTCCGTGGAATCCCATTATCACAGGGGATCGTTTTGGGGGGTGATCTGAACGGTCATGTGGGTGATGAATGTGGGGAATTTGAGCGAGTTCACGGGGGATTTGGGTACGGTAGCCGCAACGCGGAAGGGGAGGACATCCTCAATACGTGTGCGGCTGCCGACCTTGCCGTCGTGAACACGTATTTCAAAAAGAGACCCGAGCATCTCATCACCTACAGGAGCGGGAGGAATGCTACCCAAATCGACTTCCTACTCACTAGGAGACACCACATCAGCAAAGTGGCCAACTGCAAGGTCATACCCGGTGAGAGTCTCACTGCACAACATCGCCTTCTTGTCATGGACCTCTGCGCTAAGCCTAAAGACACGCATACCGAGCGCGTTCAGCGCCGAATCCGGTGGTGGCTGCTCGATGAAGTCACGTCCCAGGAGTTCGCCTTAGCCATCGGTGACAAGTGCGCCGGTGGTATGGGCGAACCAGTTCAGGCTTACTGGGACAAGATTCAGGCGGCTATCCTTGGGTCGGCGAAGGAGGTGCTTGGGGTGTCTAAGGGTGGTCGCAAGTGTGACAAGGAGACATGGTGGTGGAACGACACAGTCCAGAGGGAGACAAGAGCGAAGAAAGCCCTCTTTAAGAAGTGGCAAGCGTCCAGATCTCCTGAAGATCGCGACGCATACCGGGTGGCAAAGCGCGCCACTAAGAGAGCTGTTGCCAGAGCCAGACGAGACCACTTACAACCACTTTACGACAAGTTGGAATCGTCTGAGGGGCAGAAGCTCATCTATAAGTTGGCGCGCTCCAGGGTCAAAGCGGCACAGGACATTTCCAAGTGCCGCTGTGTAAAAGACCCTGTGGGCAACCTGCTATGCGAGGACCTCGCGGTGAAGGAGAGATGGCGCTCGTATTTCCACGAGCTGCTGAACATGCAGCATAAAGGGGTGCAGCCGCCAGATCTCCCTCCGAATCAAGGACTAGTGCCACTGGTAACGCCGGCAGAAGTCCAGAATTGTCTTCGCCGCATGAAGAATCGGAAAGCTGTTGGATCCGATGGAGTCCCCATCGAAGCCTGGAAGGCGATGGGCTCACGTGGTGTGGGCGTCTTAACCGACCTCTTCAACCGGACGCTCCTCACCGGTACGATCCCGAGCCAATGGAGACTGAGTATCATCACTCCAGTCTTCAAAGGCAAGGGGTCGGTGCAGGAGTGCGGTAGTTACAGAGGGGTTAAGGTCATGTCCCACACCATGAAGCTCTTCGAAAGGGTTATCGACTCTCGGATTCGACAGGAGTGCACTGTCTCGGAATGTCAATATGGGTTTCGCCGTGGTCACGGGACAATGGACCCTATTTTTGCCCTAAGGACTGTCGCGGAGAAATACAGGGCGAAGAATACGCCTCTGCATTGCCTGCTTCTCGACTTGCAGAAGGCCTTCGACTGTATTCCTCGCGCGATAATCTGGTGGGCATTGCGGTCCAAAGGGATTCCAGAGGCCTATATTGACATCATCCGAGACATGTACCGGGACTCCGATTCCGTAGTTCGGACCGCTGTTGGCGACACAAAACCTTTCCCCATCACCGTCGGGGTGCACCAAGGATCCGTCCTTAGTCCGTTTCTGTTTAGCGTGGTATTAGACGTTTTGTCAGACAGCATCAGAAACTCACATGAGCAGCCCCCGTGGTTGCTCATGTATGCTGATGATATCGCGCTGGCAGATTCGGACAGGGGTAGGCTGGTGCAACGCGTAAAGGCGTGGAAGGAGTCGCTTGAGAACGGTGGTCTGAAGATCAATGTGGCGAAGACCGAGTACTTGGCCTGTAACTCCACAGATCCCACACCCGTACGCATAGGTGGCGACACGATCGAGCGCACGGACCAAGTGAAATACCTGGGATCTGTGTTCCATGCGTCTGGTGACATCGATTGCGACGTCAAGGCACGCATTGCTGCCGCGTGGGCCAAATGGCGTGAGGTAACTGGTGTCATTTGTGACCCCAAGATGCCGGTAAAGTTGAAGGGACAGGTCTATAAGACCATCATTAGGCCTGTCCTTTTATACGGCTGTGAAGCGTGGCCGGTGTTAGAGCGACACAAGCAAGAGCTGCGTGTCACGGAGATGAATATGCTGCGGTGGATGTGTGGAGTGACGCGGAAGGACCGCGTTAGGAACTCCCGCATTCGCGGCGGTCTTCATGTCCGTGACATTGCGGATAAATTACAAGAGTGTCGGCTCCGTTGGTACGGCCACGTTTTACGGCAACCGGATGCTTACGTGGGTAACAAATGTCTGGCCATGCCGCCTCCGCCGGGCCCCGGCAGGAGGGGTAGACCCAAAAAGTGCTGGCTTGACGTTGTAAAGGGTGATATGCGTGCCAATGGGCTCACTACCAGGGATGCTGAAGATCGTGCGAAGTGGAGAAGAAAAAGTCGGAAAGCGGACCCCGGGCGCCGAAACGAGAGTTTGGGCTGCAACCGGGATACAACGCAAAGATGATGATGATGATGATGGGGCTTAATATTATTTTTTTAATATACTATGATTTTGAATTGACATGATTAATCTAAATTCTGAATGAAATATGAAAAGTAGTTCTGCATTAGTGCTACAAACATGAAACATCTGCTGCTTGTTATTGATGAGTTGGGACCTATTATGTGCAGCTTAAATATGGACATCATTGCATTGTATTTACTAAATTTGAAAGCAATCGTTTGCTTTATTATTTTTAAAGAAAAAAAGAATTATTTCATCAACATGAACATTTCAATCCACAGGTCTAATAAAATGCTTGTGGGAATAGTTTGAAATTTAGGATATTTTTATTACCATATTTAGTGTTGAACTTCAAATCCTTCAAGGCAACTCTATGAATCCACTGGGACCGTTTAAGGTTGCCACCATCAATGAATTCTGTGGCTGTGCCAATAGCTTCTTTATCCATAATCCCTTCTCCATATTGTACTCTCGATTCCAATGTGTCATTGAAGGTAGACCAAGTCACTATGATGTCATTGGATTTCTCTGTAATTTACATACAATTTGATTACAACAAAATTATTTAGAAATTTGCTAACTCACAGGTAGTAAAGGTACTTATGGTAATTGATTGTATAAGACCAATTTATTCTATCCCATACAAAAAGTGAGACAAATGAGAGCTTAGAATACACCAATATCAGAAAACTTAAAGGAAGATAGTATACTAGAGAGGATGTAAACTTGTGTACTATCAGTAGTCATCACTTATTATTAAGTAGTTAGAGCAGTGTTGGTTTAAGCAAGTGCGGGGTCTGTAACAAATTCTATTTGGCCTTTGAGCCCTTGATCTGCTAGGGATTCTTAAGTAAAAAAAAAGTTAAGTTAAAGTGAAAAAAAAAATTCAATACTCAATACCTCAATCATTTATTTGCCGTCTACGTGTTTTGTTTGTTTTTGTATATTAGATACTAAGGCTGAGATGATCTGGTTTAAATATACGGGGGCCTCTTTTGCGCGAAGCCCATAGCAATTGCTACTCTTGCTACGTGGTTAATCCGGCACTGAATTAGAGCATTACTTGTTTCAAGGATATAACTCTTTTTAATTCTAACATAAATAAGTATGTAATAATACTACTCATTGTACTATTTATTTAATAGAGGTGTATGATTCTTATCAAAGAATCAATCATCGCAGCCTTATCAATAAACATGACACTATTTTCCAATTGCTAAATATAATAATTATATTAATTGCTATGTATACGTAAATGACATGGCAATAAAAAACAGGAAAAATGCCTACATATCCTGCTGTCTATTAATCTGTTCACTTACAATAATGTCGTCAATAACCAGTTTAGTTTACTAAAAATCACGTATAATATATTGAATAAACCGTTTAATTAAACCTTAAAATCTTTTAAATTAAGTAGGTACTTACCACCAAAAGAGATATGAATTTGCTCCGGTTGACAATAAGGACAGTCGTATTTAATTCCACTTTGTAAATTTAATATCTTTGCATAGGATATTCCTATCACAAAGAAAAATATTAACAGTTTCATTGTTAACGTTTGTCCTCAGAACGCTTGATTTATAATATCAAATTGACGCAAAGACCGAAAAATATATTCGTCGCTGAATCCAATCATACGAGCATTTATCTTTTGTTCTAAATCTAAAATTTTAAATATATGTTTCCCGGTTTCTGTTTCTGACTTTCTGTTTATTTGACACAATTTGTTTTCTTTTAATATGGCTCCACTGCTTTGGGCACTAACTTGTCAATGTCAAAGTATTAGTATTACTAACTTTAAAAGGTAGGTGGCTAAAGAGCTTCATTATACAAGAATCAGAAAATAATTTTGACGGTAATTTTTCTAGCTAACTGCGAACCAGGAAAAAATAATAATTTAAAAGTGGATTAATACTATTGTATAATTTAAATCATAATCATCATCCCAGCGTTGTATCCCGGTCGCAACCTAAACTTTCGTTTCGGTGCCCGGGGTCGGCTTTCCGACTTTTACTACTCCACTTCACACGGTCTTCAACATCCCTGTGTGAGCCCATTGGCACTCATATCACCCTTTACGACGTCAAGCCAGCACTTTTTGGGTCTATCCCTCCTGCCGGGATCTGGCAGAGGTGGCATGGCCAGACATTTGTTTCTCACGTAAGCATCCGGTTACCGTAAAACGTAGTCGTACCATTAGAGCCGACACTCGTGTAATTTATCCGCAATGTTACGGACATGAAGGCTGCTGCGAATGCGGGAGTCGCCGGGAGTTCCTAACGCGGTCCTTCAGCGTTACTCCACACATCCAACGTAGCATATTCATCTACGTGACTCGCAGTGCGCGCTTGGGTCCATCCAGCACCGCCCACGCTTCACATCCGTATAAAAGGACAGGCCTAATGATGGTCTTATATATATTTTCAAGTTAAATAATTTCAATATTGAATAGTTCAACTTAGATTAATTTCAGTTATCACTTTTGTCTGGCGTCCCGAGACGCACACGTATTTTTTTTTCTTTCGCATATTTTAAACGATGTTTGAAACGTAGTTGACAGTGGTCAGTAATAGTTGTACATTTATATCAATAACATTGCCATAAATAAAAAAATTGAAGTAGAACAACAAAGTTCAACAAATCAAAGACTGTATGGACCAAGTCCTTTGCCTGCCAGATTGGCAAATTAAAACAACAATCAACAAATCAACAAACACATCTTAACATTGGATTTTGAAGTGAACTATTTGTAGCAATTATGAATATAAATAATCGTAAAAAATATGATAGAGTCATGTCTCGCATTAAAGATCAATCTGCAGACAAAATAAAAGTACCTTTTCAAGTTGTAAGACACGGAATAGCGTCTAGTCATCTAGGCGCCAAACCATCCGATTCAAATGTTAGTTCTGGTGTTTTTAGTGAACTTCCAATAGTTTTAAATGATTTGAAGCATAACACTTCTCCGAGTAAACTTGTGAAAAGAAAACATTTGGTGAAACCTCGTAAGACTATAAAATCTTTAGATCCCGCTTTGTCGCCGCACCGGTCACCTTCCCAAAAAGAGCCGTGTAAAAAGGCGCGAAATATAACAGCTGGATCATCGGCACCAGCTGTGCTTGCAAGCAATTTACAAAAGTGGTCTTCTGATCATTTTAAAGACTGCCTATCTAGTAGGTCACATTCAAAATTAAAGGAACTCAAGGTAATTTAATTTTTGTCTTTAGTCTATATTAAATAAATTTAATGTTTATTGATATTGTTATACCAGGTATAAGAAGTACTAATTGTGTATTTTAAACTAAAATTGATACATTCATTCCCACTCCTTTAGAATTTATTGAAATAATTTGTGGCTATATTAATGTTAATATTGTTTAATCTATATAATATTTCATCTATTTCAGGCAGAAATTAAAGCTTACGATGAGAAGGAAAAGGTTATGAGACTCAAAAGTAATTTATATAAAAAGTGTGGTGTAGTTTTGGATGGTGTTGGCCAAGTGGCTGAAGATAAAGCAGTGCAGGTACAAGATGTACCAACACAGGAGACAGGTATTGAATTAGTTGAATTATGGGTAGATATACACCATAATACAGTAACAAGTTAGACAAGTTAATGTTACTGTTAAACTCATACTAGCCAAATATGGGTTACAAATTGGTGGATTCCACTTTTCTGTATGTAAAAAAGTACATTATGTGGTTTGCAGTTGAAAGTAATCTCCCAGACAACCTTAAGGTTGAAGTCTAACATAAATATGCATACAAATTTAATATTTGAATATATTATGAAGAAAATCATTTGTAAAAATTCTGGAATTAATAAATCAATTATATCTTGTAATCTGAATTTGTAACAAGCTGAATTCCATGTGAACTAAGTCCTGTACTACAGACTTTTTCAATCTGCCCCCAAATAAAATGTGTAATATCTCTCATTTGCTCATATTAGATCTACAAAAAAGCTCATCATTCAATTTTATCAAGTGTCAATCTTGAAATTACGATACTTCATGCTAAATATTTATAATTAACACTAAATATTTTAATTAAATTGTTGTTTTACTTGATATATGTATAAAAAATCATACATTGCAATACATGATTTCACCATATTATTATTTGATTTGGTTATTTGACAGTATTTACCAAGAAAAGACAAACAAGTAAATCTTATTGTATAATAACATTATTATAAATTAAATATTTCTTTCTTTTCAGCACAATCAGTATCCCTAAAAAATGGTAAATTTCTAAGTTATCAGTTAGTTTAAAAAGTTAAGCTTAGAGATTTTTGTCTAAATACAGATGTTTGGGAGTGTATAAACAAAAAATGTTTGCTACTGACTTTAGATTATTCTGATTAAGTTGTGTTTAACTTATGTAGTCAATATTTATTGCAAAAAAGTGTTAAGATTTTAATAAATTAAGATATTAATATAGCCAATATAAACTTAATGTTACATTAAGTAGGAGTAAAGCGCTTGAAGTATGAATTCCTAATAATTGTTTTGCTCTTTGTATGTCTCTAACATTCCTAGCAGTAGCAGGAGGAGAATGTATAGACATTTGTGTCTCACATACTTCGATCAGTTGTTGATCGAAGCTCACATAGGTTAAGGTTTAGTTTACTTGACAGTGCTCTTTACATATCATGGTATGTACACGAGATGGCGTTAGTAGGATGTTATCTACAATTATTATGAATGTAAAATTAACATAAAGATCCCTTAAGAATTTTCTTTTAGGTATATTTATCATAGAAATTTGTAATTTTGCTATGAAATTATTGTTTGAAAATAATACAAAAATTAGGACAGTAGTTGCAGGCTATTATTCCAAAGGCACAGAAATATTTCGTCGGCTTATTGCAAGAACTCATTAACTACAAAAAATCATTAGATACGTTTTTATCTATATTGGGCTCATTTTTACATATCTACAAAATGTAAAAACATACTAATTTCAAGGTGGCCAATTTTAGTCGTTATGTCTTTAGCTTGTGCTTTGGCTAATCAACATAACCACTAATTAATTCCAACTAAAATGCTGTTTTCCGAAAATAATGAAATGTCACATAATGACTTCTTGCAGTAAGCCGACGATTTGTAGTAATTTTTCATATACGATTCCTGTCCAGTGTCCCTTCTATTAGTTTAATATCTATAACTATGAATATACATAATATTTTTTGATACAGAACTTGTAATAATACTCCAAGAATTTTGCTCTACTTTGTACTTGCCGAAATAGCTCAGTTGGGAGAGCGTTAGACTGAAGATCTAAAGGTCCCTGGTTCGATCCCGGGTTTCGGCATCCTTTTTAATACAAAAAGACAATATACCGATTTCAAATTATTTTTCTTATTTTCAGATAATCTTAAAAAAGATATAAGGTAAGTAGTTGTTAATATTCATCTTTTTTACAAATTCTCCATTTATTTTCAATAGGTATGTAATTTTAATTAACACATTTTTAGCGATAAATAATCAAGATTAACATTTTTCAATAATAAATAATATTTATTATGCTTAATTCATAAATATTTTTGTATAGTTATAAAATATACCTAAAACGTTTTGAAATTATCGTAAAGTACAATTTGTTATGACATCAAGGGCTTATAAATTACATTTATTTATTTGACATTAATATTAATAGAACAAAGGAATTGTTTTCAAATTTTTATTTCTAAAAAGACAAACTAACTAGTTGTCTTTTAACTAAAAGACTGGCAAAATCGTGAATATTATTTACCTAATAACATAATGTATTGGGCTTTTTTACGCCTTTACGGCAGCATTATCTCGATATACACTGACGGACTCATAAACTGCATCAAAGTAATAGACGACTTTGAAATAAATATTTTAACCAAGTATGCAAACTTTCTATACAGATTTAAATTGAAACCTCTAGATTGGTTCGTGAACTTTAAAACAGCGTAGGTTCATATCTTTAAGTATAAGTTTGTGTACTGGAATTGACCCTAAGACTTTTTTTGAAGAAAAACAGAAATTTAAGGAAAATTGGTTTAATTAAAAAATTGGTTTTAACAATAGACGCAAACTTTATGCAAGGGTTTATTTATGTTTTAATAAGGTGTATTACCTCCACGTGCCCTTATTACGGATTCTAATCGGTTCCGCATAGATTTTATTAGGGTTATTAAAAGATCTTGCGGAATATTGTCCCATTCTTCTGAAAGTGCTGTTCTTCGTGCTGCCACTTTCGTAGGCAAAGGGTTTCTCGCATATACAGCTCTTTTTAAATTGTTCCAAACATGCTCAATGGGATTAAGATCCGGGCTGCGTGCTGGCCAATTCATTGTACGTATCCCAACCTCTTCGCAATATTGTCGAACTTGTGCAGCAGCGTGCGGCCGGGCATTATCCTGCATTAAAGTATAACCAGCTGGATGACCGAGCTTTGCTCGGTATTTTTTTTTATAAATTTGTTAAAGTTTAAAGTTTAAAAAAGTTTTTTGGAAATTAACAATTGATTTTCTTAGTCTAACCTCAAAGCAAACACTCATTGACTTCGTGTTACTTAACAACGCCATCTGCTGAAATAGCTTTAGTGTTGTTGTGTCGTTAAAGCAATTAAAAAAAATAGTATTATTATTTGCCGATAGATGTCAGGAAGAGTCACCTTTTTGTTATTTTTCTTCCAATAAAAAAAAGCTAATAAAATGACATTTTCTAGAAATGATTCCTAGCTAGATCGATTTATCGGTGTTTTTTTGAAAATCAACAATTGATTTTCTTAGTCTAACCTCAAAGCAAACACTCATTGACTTCGTGTTACTTAACAACGCCATCTGCTGGAATAGCTTTAGTGTTGTTGTGACGATAAAGCAATTTTAAAAAAATAGTATTATTATTTGCCGATAGATGTCAGGAAGAGTCACCTTTTTGTTATTTTTCTTCCAATAAAAAAAAGCGAATAAAATGACATTTTCTAGAAATGATTCCTAGCTAGATCGATTTATCGCCGATTCCGAGCCGATTCCAAGATTCCAATTATATAAGTATATATATATATATATATATATATATATATATATATATATATATATATATATATATATATATATATATATATATATATATATATATATACAAGAATTGCTCGTTTAAAGATATAAAATTTTCGCCTTTGAATCCCATATAAGGCACCACGTGATCTTCTAAGATCTCTTTCGAGTCCTGCCTGTACCACGTCTCCTTCTATAAGAACCTGTCTCCACAAACCTTCTGTATATTCTAGAAACCGTAGACTGGTTTAAATTTAAATTTCTACCAATCGTTCGTTGATCCAAGCCGTCCCGCACCAATGCTACAATTTGAGCCGCTTGTTCGGACGAAGTATCCATAATATGGTTCAAAAACTCTCGATAAGTTAAAAAACTAACCCAACAATTCTGCTGGTAACAATAATTTAATTGACAAAAGAATAAAAAATCAATGAGAATCAATTTAAAACTTTGCTATAAATAACACGCAAATCTGATACTACGAGTAAATTTTCTTTTCCCGGCTATATTCATTTGTTTTACTGCAGTTCTATTTTTAAATTTTCCTTTTTTTGAGATTAAGAGCCAGTCTCTCCATATTTATATAATTTAATCTAAAAAGTATCCATACATATTATAAAAATAATTTCAAAGTAATCCTGAACTTTGATGCAGTTTATGAGTCCGTCAGTTTAATTATATACTTTATCTTATCCGTATTCCAAGTTTCCAAGCACCGGTTTTAATCATCATCTTACGGGGTCTGGGCTTTATGGGATCACTCACACTTGGATTTAGAGAGTATCTACGTAATAAAAAATCTAATAACCAATTATGTGTGTATTTTTCTAATATTAATCAAGTCTTGTGTTGGTTGCTATTAAAATAGTTGTAATACTTTGCCGATGTATAATCGAAATATGAATATTAAAAATTACGCCTTATAAAGTTTTAGTAGCAAAATCATTGCAAATCACCTGTATTTTAATAAAACTTTTCTACTTTTAACTTGTGCCCCCGAATTAATTCTTGTTAGCAACAATATCTCTGTCAGTTTTACGATTTCTTATTCGGATTGGTAACTATCCTATCTCCGAGATTGACATCGAAAAACAATGTTTAGTTGGCCCCTGATAAAGATGTATAGGCCATACATCTCTATCCATGTGCATATTTTTGGTGTCATTGTTTTCTAACATTACGATTTTATGTAGTTGTTTGCACATAATTATTTACTCTATTCGGATCATATTAAAACGCGGTTCTTCTTAATCTTTAATTAAATGTAGAATAGAAACGTGCTCATTGCTAAATAATTACATTAAACACGTATACCTAAATACTTACTTAATTCAACTATACAATATTTAGTTGAATATACATTCGGTCAAACTAGTAGTAACAGATAAAGTAGTTATCGATCGAATGAAAGGGTTATATTAAGGTATACAATATTTCGCTTTAGTTCGTATCGCCTCTTTAGCTCAGTGGTAGAGCACTGGTCTCGTAAACCAGGGGTCGTGAGTTCAATCCTCACAGGAGGCATTATTAAATTTCTCTTTTTAGTGACTAATTTGTATTGTGACGTATTTTTTTGTAAATTATTAGTTGTTTTTGAAGTTATTTTTTAGAAAGATAAATTGTTTTTAATTTACTTATAATTTTATAACATTTAACAAATGTTATGGTTTCAAATTAAAATTATTTAGCTATTGTGTTTTGTTCAACAGATATTGTATGTTTTTACCTTTAAGAAATAGGTAATTGTTAAATATTAGAAACTAAGATGTAAAACAGAAAAATGTTAAAAAAAAAGTTTATTAAGTATCTCGTATTTCCTCCCCGGACTCTTATCACTGCTTCTATGCGTTTCCTCATGGAACGGATAAGAGTCACAATCTTGTGTTGTGGAATGTTATCCCACTCTTCTTGTTCTGTTCTGTTTTAAGCTGGCCCAGCGTCTCGGGAGCAGGATCTCTCGCTCTGACTCGTCTCTTCAACTCATCCCATAGGTGTTCTATGGGATTCATTTCCGGGTTTCTTGCAAGCGAACTTTGCTCCATTGAAGATATGACCAATTTGAGTGCTCAAGTCCAAAGTTGAGGCGCGCTCTTCGGTGGTCTACCGTAAATTTTAAGCCATTAGCTGGTTTATAAGGTTTCATGCCACGCTCCGCCAATCTTTTTTTATGTTAGAATCGCTTACAGTCAATCCTTGAACCTTACGGAGCCGCTGCTGCAATTGAATAGAGTTAAAGTAGCGATTTATTAGAGAAACTGACACAATATACCGGTTATCTTGTTCAGATGTGACTCGAGGTTTATCAGATCCTGGATGGCAAGTAAACATACCAGTCTGCCGCTAACACTCTATTGACAGCAGAGAGGCTTAGATGCAATTGTGCAGCCACAACACGCTGACTATGCCCTGCATCCAGCAGCGCCACGACTTGGGCGGCTTCTGTGGGCGAGGTATCCATATTTTTTAGGAAGAGATCTCTGGTAGGATGTTTAGTTAATAATCACGCTCAGGTCAGCTCAGAGTTCATTTAATAAAACGAATCGAAAAAAAATGTGATTAAGTGCAGAAATTCCGATGGAATACACATTGAGAACAATCTACATTCGTTTATTTATTGCATGAAAATTCGAAAATATTAATTCAAATTTGGAATTCTGGTACACAATTGTATAAGTAGACTAAACTGTCAGCTATTTATTGGCGAATTTTTTTTAATGATATCAATACTCTTTTTGATTTAAATGCCGCCTGCATAATACTTGCAGTAGTGTTTCGATTTTTTTTATGAGACGTATATTTAGGATTCATGCTTTCATAAATAAAGAAGAAAGAAAGAAAGAAGAAAGAAAGAAAATATTTATTTGCAAAAATAGCGACGTACTTACATTACTCACAAGAAAATATAAAACAACATGATTAGAGAATTTGTGCGCCGCATTTTCAACAAACAAGAATTGCACTCAGCTTATTGCTGTGCCGGAATTATATCCGACACAACGCTGATTTTCAGTGCAATCCTTCCTTTTAGCGTGATGTCAAGATGACCCAAAGTATTTATATAGACACACACACATATACATATACACGTGTGTGTATATTTATGTGTATATGTATATATATACACATACATGTACACATACATGTACACACACACACACGCGCGCGCGCGCACACACACGCGCACACACACGCGCACACGCACACGCACGCACGCACGCACGCACGCACGCACGCACGCGCACGCACGCGCACGCGCACTCACGCACGCACACGCGCACACGCACACACACACACGTGTGTATTACTTCATCATTCATCTTCTTACGACAACTTTTACTTCTTAACAACAACGATAATACGAGTAGAAACATTAATTTACACATATTTTGAGTAACTGTTACGTTACGTTACCTCTCGTACATAGGGGTGAAACATTTAACTGAGTATACAGTCAGTACAAGCCTGATCCATTATTATTTGGACAGTTAGTCTCCGTTAGATGCACCTGACCACACCGTTATGTTTGCCGGGTCTGTAATTACTACACCTTCTGAAGGCTTATGGTGAAGGGTGTTGTATTCGGCCCTCTTTTGCATAACAGTGTTAAATAATAATTGACCCCTAATATTTTATTATGTTCTTTTGACCTTTTAAGATTTTCTCTTCAGAAAGTAACTATATCCACGCATTAAATAATGTTGCTGAGCACTTTTTAATTGTTCAGGCTTTCATAATACCCACTTTTCACGGTGGAAATTTTTTGTATTTTTCCCATAAACCCCGTGTGGCCAGGCGTTAATGAACCGGTCAATTTCTGAAATACAGTGTATAATATATACTCTAACAACGTCACTCGATTTAACGACAATCTCCTAAAAAATGTTGAAATTGCTTGATCTTGGTTGGTTTACCTTGATTTCTATACAGGTACATTTATTTCTCTCCATTTAACGACCACTATAACGTCTAAAAATGCTCAGTCCGTTAAGTGTCGTTATATAGAGTTTACACTATATTCATATCACGAGGTTCTTCAAAATGTTAGTAATGGTATTCTTCAAGTCTTAAACAGTTGAATAATGCATCGACACCCTTAGGATTGTAGATGGCCAATTGCCCATGGACCCCAGAAGCTACCAATCGGCAATTTAGGTGGACTGCCCGTTTATTTGCCCAGTCGAACATAAACATTATATATTTAAATAAAGACGAATATAGTCTCGGAAGCTCCCATATACAATTCAACAGATGTAACTTTCTTACCGGTGTAATAAAAGTGATATGAAACACCATATTAAAGACACTGTTCGAGTTTATACCGTCACATCCGTTTTCCGGTGCGCGTGCGACGCTTGGCGCGTGGCCAACCCATTCCCGATGCACGGACGGGACTTTATCCGTAATGGCTATGTATAACAGACAGTCTCCCTTGTGCATCGTTCTGTTTAAACGTTCGATACTCTTGAACTTTTATGCAAGTAGACTCGACATCTACATATTATTAAATATGTTTTTAACATGTTCTATGATTTATTTCATTCCACAATTTAGTAGTTCAACATTGTTCGTTGTCGTAGCTTCGGTATTTTCATAATCAGGTATTTTTATGCTTATTTTCATCCATTAAATCTAAAAAATATTTTTAATAATCCAGAACATCCAATACGGGGCTCTGGCCTCCTGCTAAAGGCAGCTGACACCATAGCCGCTACGCTTGTTGAAGTTCGATTTGGCAACTATGTTACAATACAGGTATGCACATTAGGCGAGAAATTGATAAGTGATGCATGCCATTCAAGATTCAAACTCATGACATCTAGAATGGTCTTCGAGTGTGGTACCGCTTGGCTGCCTGCTTATGCGGAGTAAAAATACTGACCCCAGCAGCAGGGGACGACTTGTCGTAAAAGGCGACACAAAACCCCAGCTAGGTGATAGGGCTCCAAGCTCAACTGGATGACAGTCACCCCTGGTTTCTAAATATGCCATCATAATAACCTTGTGTTGTGTTCCTTCCGTAAGTGACACAGGTTCCAGTTCCCCCACACGGACGGCAGCGTGTTCACGGTGCGCCCAGCGTCTTGGAACTTTCATAGGCGACGGGACAGCAGACAGACTGACGGCCCGCGTAGCATTTAGCAGTTATCGTCGCCTATGAGTGTTTGCAGCGCCAGTGGCATCGCGAACACGCTGCTATCTCATAATGGTACAGGAACTTGGGTCTCTAATGCCGGAACATAATACAAGGTTATTATGGCGACATACTTAAGACCAACTGTAACTGTTTACTATTAAATGGGGCTTCAGTTGGTCTGCTGTTTCAATTGCATAGTATTAAAAGAAATTGAATATTATCTAAAGCATCGATCTGCTTGACAGTTGTGCTGCTTTTCAGTTTGTGCAGTGCTTCAGGCGACTTTGAAGAATTTTTTCATTGATTATAGGGTGCATTCATTGACATCAAACTCTTTAAATGTTTTCGGCACGTATATTAATTATTACGACGCAAGTGATGGGTTGACAAAGTAAGATTGGTCTTAGTTGAATAGTCAGTAAAATAAAGTGGATCATGCCATGTGCATTTAATTAAACCAACTTGACAAACAATGCCCTTTTAAACTCTGATATATTTTATGAAACAATGATCTTTTGGAAATAGGTTCGCTTTATTGCGAAACTTGGGAACGAAATGTCAAATACATTGCGAAACTTGTTAAGTGGGCTGACTAGTCGGCCGAATAATGAACCAGGCGACTATTTACAGGAACGAATAATATTCTTGACAGCTCACTAAATTCTACAATGTGTGGAAAAGTATTTTAAGATCATATTAAACCCGTATCTTTCTTTGTTCTGAACTTATCTAAACTTAAATTATCATTTAACCAGTGACAAACTTGCCATGTGTGTCACGTACACTTATTTTGTGGCAATTTTTTCCTAAGACAATTAATACTTAACTTCTTTCCGGAACGAAAATATTTTCAAGATCGTTCATGTTGTGTGCACTCTGGATTTCGAATGAGGTTGTCAAAAGAGATTATAAAATTTCTTCGAGGCTGGCAACGCATCGGCAATGCCTCTCAACCTGCTACCTCCTGCTATATACCATTTGCCTGTCTGCATCATCTCTCACCTCCAGCTATAACTAAACTGACTATAGTGCTATCAACACTTGAAATGGTCCAATCTGCATATTCTCATCTAAATGCTTGGCAGTTAATATGTTAGGTAACAAACATCGAACAGAATAATTTTTTTTATTGTTGAGGTACAGCAGACAGGCTGACGGTCCACAACAATATGCAGTTACCGTCGCTTATGGATGTTTGCGACGCTAGGTGCACCGCGTATACGCTGCTGTCCCATAGGGGTACAGAAACCTAGGTATAACAATTTTGGTCTCAAAGCATCTGTAATTGTGGGTTCAGAAAAGATTTTATTTGAGTTACAACTAAAATAGTTGATATATTTCTTATAAGAAGTTGGAATCTCTACGTCCGTAGTAAATGTAATCCATCGATGATTGTGGTAATAATCGTGTGAAGCGTGTGCATAGGTATTCGTGGAGACGCGATCAACAATACCATATTTTTTTTTGTAAATACCGATCAAAACTTTCTATTCCGGGACCAGTCGTGTTGAGTACAATGGATAATAATGGATGTTGGCTCGAAGGGCACGCCCTTCGGTCGCCGACCGGGGTCGTCGGCCTGCGTTTGCGCAGGCTGACTCCTTTACAACCTTTCAATCAGTTCTCTTAAATAACGTTAGGCTTGCGATGTTCAAATGTATTATTTGTTGTGGTTTTATGTTTTCAGTAAAATGTGTGACTTTATGTAAAACACTGACTTGATATCTTGAATTTTAAAATATTTTTTGGTTTCTGTTAGTTCCCTTCGTAGCTCTTGGAGATGAAACTTATTTAATTCTATTATGTCACAATCACACTATTTCCAAATATTGTACCAGATGTTGGGTTACTTCAGCAACTTCGATTTCCTACGAGGCGGCTTGCGTCCTGGCCGGATCCCCGCCCTGGGACCTAGAGGCGAAAGTACTCGCGTCATTATATCGATGGCGCGAGGAAGAGCGGGCACGGGGCTCGAAGCTGGCGCAGCGGCAGATCGCGCTGCGCCGAGAGGAGCTCCGTCAGGTCTTGGTGGCGGAATGGCGGCAAAGGCTTCTGCGCCCTACCGCCGGCCTCGCTACTGTCGAGGCGATCCGGCCAGTACTCGACGACTGGCTCGGGAGAAGGCACGGCTCCCTGTCGTTTAGGGTGACGCAGGTGCTGTCGGGGCACGGCTGCTTCGGCAAGTACCTGTGCCGCATAGACAGGGAGCCGGACGCTCGGTGCCACCACTGCGTCCATTGCGGGGAGGATACGGCGCAACACACGCTCGCCGAGTGTGTAGCTTGGGAGGAGCAGCGCCGTGTCCTCATAAATGAAGTGGGAGACGATCTGTCGCTGCCGGCCGTAGTGCGGAGGATGGTCGGTAGCGCAGAGTCGTGGGACGCAGTGGTGTCCTTCTGTGAGGACGTGATGTCGCAGAAGGAAACTGCGGAACGGGAGAGGGAGATCTCGACTCCCTTCCCCGGCCGCAGAAGGCGCACCGGGCGCAGGAGAAGGGCGGACAACGCCCTTTTCCAGCCCCCATGAATAGGTCCAGGGGCGAGGGACTTGGGGAAGTTCCCGCCCCCTATTCGATGGACCCGAGGTGGAGGCGCGCGCGGGTGTCGGCGCGCGCCTCTGAGGCGATGCACGGGGTAGTTAAACACCTCACTACCCCGTGCAGGAGACGAGGCCCGGACACACCGGGCCAGCACTAGTGTGGGGCTGCGGAAGAATCTGGATTCCCGCGGCCCCGCGCGCACGTGTGAGGAGACACCGGGGTGGTGGTTTTAGCCGGTAAGAATCCGGCACGCCCCTCCGCCTTTCCCCAGGCGGAGGTAGTCCATGAGGATTTCCCCACCCCGTAAAAAAAAAAAAAAAAAAAAAAACTTCAGCAACTTAATCGCGATCACTTGATTTTGTTTAGTCGGCGGTAATACAGTTGTTGGTAGAAATAAATTTAAATATATAGTTTTCTAGAGTACCGTTTAGAATTAAAGGTAAAATTTACAAGTCCGTTATAAGACCTGTCATATTGTATGGATTAGAATGCTGGGCCACAAAAGGGGAAGATGAAAGATGCGCCAGTGATTGAGAATCTGAAAAGTAATAGGTTAACCTGGTATGGCGTCCTTCGAAGCGGCCTCCCTGCTGGCCGGATCCCCACCATGGGACCTCGAGGCCCGAGTCCTGGCGCTATTGTACCAGTGGCGCCGGGATGCGGCCGAGTGTGGCTCTCGCCCCGCGCCTCGCGAATTGGAGGTAAAGCGGGCGGGGCTGCGCTACGAAGTACTCATGGTGGAGTGGAAGGAGCGCCTCGCGCACCCCAGCGCGGGTCTCGCCACCATCGAAGCGGTGAGGCCCGTCCTGGCTGAATGGTTGGAAAGGTGCCACGGCGCCCTGACCTTCCGCCTGACGCAGGTCCTCTCGGGGCACGGTTGCTTCGGGAGGTACCTGTGTCGCATAGGGCGGGAGATGACGTCGGGGTGCCACCATTGTGGCGCGGGCGACGAGGAGGACACGGTGGACCACACTGTCGCTGTATGCCCTGCGTGGCGCGAGGAGCACTGCGCCCTCGTCGCCCAAATCGGCGCGGACCTGTCGCTCCCGGCCCTGGTTCTGTCCATGGTCGGGGGCGATCCTGAATGGACGGTTGCCTCCTTCTGCGAGGCAGTCATGTCCGCAAAGGAGGCGGCAGAGTGGGAGCGGGAGTCGACCACCCCACTCCCCTCCCGCCAACGCAGGCCACGCCGGCGGCGCCGAAGGGCCAGTAACGACCTCCGGCCGCCGTAAAAAGCGGCCGTGTGCGGCCCCTCGGGGGACGACCCGCCGCCCGCACTATTGCCGCGAGGGAGAGGGCCGCGTGCTGTTCTGCGGCCCCCCTCAACTGTTGATCCAGGAGAGCGCCGGGGGACGAAATCCAGACCCCCGGCGCCAACAATCTAGAAAGGGCGGGCCAGCGCCGGCCCGGGCCACGAGATCGGCAGGCCACATATCGGTAGGCCCGGGCGTAGACTATAGGAGAACAGCGGGGTTTTTTAGTGGGTAGTCGGATGGCTGAACATCTTCCGCGGAGTCCCACATATCCCTCGGTCCCCCTGGGCCGGGGGAACCCGTCAAGAGAGCTTTTTTCCCGAGACAAAAAAAAAATCTGGTATGGCCATATAATGCGAAGAGAGGAGCGTCATGTAACAAGGAGGATGCTAGAAATGAGAGTGGATGGATACAAGAGGAGGTGCAGACCAAAGAAAAGATGGATAGATTGTGTAAAAGATGATATGGTTAAAAAAGGTGTGAATGTTCAGATGACGGCTAATAGAGGAGAGGAGAAGGACAGGACATATTGTGCCGATCCCACATAATTTGGGATAGGGGCAGGAAGAAAAAGAAGTTACGTGTTTCGTGGAATGTACCAGTGCTATGGATGCTGTGTAGTGTATGTGATGTTAGAGTGCGTGGAAGTACCAAATATCGTGATAACACTCGGAGACTGCAGGTTCGATAACCACGAAGAAATGAATCCCTGAAGCAGTATTTATCTCTAGTATTGTACATGTTATAGTTGCCACGTACTGACTGTGTAGAATAGCATTGTGAAGAAACATGCTTACCATTATCACCGGTATTTGTAATCTACCAAACCGCCTTGCAGTGGGGCGTTATGAATTGTTATAGGGGTTTTGAATATTAGATGTTTTTGTTTTTGGTTTTCCATACTTTTTTATATCTGGAGTTCAGCGATAGGCAAACGGCCCAACCGATAGCAGATTGTCACCGTCGCCTATGGACGTTTGCAACACCAGAGGCATTGCCAACGTGCTGCCGGCCTCTAACAAATTATATAACGCCTTTTGTTAAAAACCCCATATCCTACTGATGTTTACTATAACTTTTTTGTTTAAATTGTAATTAAACTCTACATCAAAAATAATTTTAGCAAATTTTGTCACAGAACTTTCATTGGTTTGAGTAGGTTTCCTCAAAAGCACAGGTCACGTTTGTTTTTAATTGCTGTAGGACAGCAGACAGCCTGACGGCCCACTTAGAGTTTAGCAGTTACCGTCGCCTATGGTTTTTTACAACGCCAGTGGCATCGCGAACACGCTGCTTTCCCATAAGAGTACAGGAATTTGAGTCACTAATGCCGGAACACAACAATAGATTATTATGGCGGCATACTTAAAACCAAAGGTGGTCGCCATCCAGACGGGCTTGAGGCCCTACCACATAGCTAGGGTGGGTTGTTTTGTCGCCTTTTACGACAGGCCGACCCCGGCCGCAGAGGTTAGTATTCTTTCTCCGCCCCTGCATGGATGAAATAAATATACTTTTAGATTCATTGTAATTCTGGAAAGTTTCATAACAAAATGCCATTTAGAAGAATTATAAAATTATTCAACATTAATGTGATTCTTTGAATTAAGTTGTCTAAAATTAGTAAAGATGGCGTTCTTAGACTAATTGAGCCAATCGACGATAGTTGTGGTAATGATAAATATAACTAGCCGTTCCCGCCCGCTTTGCTCGTCGAATAACAGAAAAATGTAAATCGATAAATATGAGGAGTTTTCGAACACCGCTTACCCCACTTCTACGCGGGAAGAAAACACACATCACTGAACACGTAGTGCTTGTAAATAATGAAAACTGTATTACAACAACTGTATTATAGTATTAGTTTATAGATTAGCTAGACCTAAACTGATGAAATATAAAAAATAGACAGAACTATGTTAGCTTATTTATTATCAAAGTAGTGAACAGAGTAAGCGACATCTATGGCCAACCATAGATAAATATATGTATATATGGACACGTTCATATATCAGCAATAAAAACCGTTGTTTCTTAAAACTTCAATAACTTCATATGAAATTAAGATATAGGAATAATGTTTTTTTTTAATTAAGGTTAAGGTAATGGTTTTGAAGGCTAATGCCATCATAATCATCATCATCTTAGCGTTGAATCCCGGTTGCAACTCAAAACTCTCGCTTTGGCACCCAAGGTCCGTTTTCCGACTTTTTCTTCTCAACTTCGTAAGATCTTCGGCATCTCTAGTGGTCAATCCATTGGCACGCATATCAACCCCTACGACGTGAAGCTAGCTCTTTTTGGGTGTGCATCTCTTGCCGGGGCCCGGCGGAGGCGGCATGGCCAGACATTTGTTCCCAACGAAGGCGACACTCCTGCAATTTATCCGCAATGTCACGGACATGAAGGCTGCCGCGAATGCGAGAGTTCCTAACGCAGTCCTTCCGCGTTACTACACACATTCACCGCAGCATATTCATCTCCGTGACTCGCAGTGCCCGCTTGTGTCACTCCAGCACCGCTCACGCTTCTCATCCGTATAAAAGGACAGGCCTAATGATGGTCTTATAGACCTGTTGTCCCTTCAATTTAACTGGTATTTTGGGGTTACAAATGACACCAGTCAACTCACGCCATTTGGCCCACGCGGCAGCAATGCGTGCTTTAACGTCGTAATCAATGTCACAAGACGCGTGAAATACAGATCCCAGGTATTTCACCTGTTCCGTGAGCTTGACCATATCGCCGCCTATGCGCACGAGTGTGGGATCTGTAGTTTCAGGCCAAGTACTCAGTCTTCCCCACATTGAGCTTCAGACCGCCGTTCTCAATCGATTCCTTCCACGCCTTGATACGTCCCATCAACCTACCCCTGTCCGAATCTGCCAGTGCGATATCATCAGCATACATGAGCAATCACGGGGGCTGCTCATGTGAGTTTCTGATGCTGTCTCACAGTACGTTTAATACCATGCTGAACAGAAACGGACCAAAGACGGATACCTGGTGTAATCCGACAGTGACGGGGAAAGATTTTGTATCGCAAACAGCGGTCCGAACCACGGAATCAGAATCGCGGTACATGTCTCGAATGATGTCAATATAGGCCTCTGAAACCCTTTTGGATCGCAATGCCCACCAGATTATCTTGCGTGGAATACAGTCGAAGGCCTTGGAAGTGGCGCGCTTTGCCACCTGGTATGCGTTGCGGTCTTCAGGAGATCTGGACACTTGCCACTTCTTAAAGAGGGTTTTCTTCGCTCTCGTCTCCCTCTGGGCTGTGTCGTTCCACCACCATGTCTCTTTGTCACACTTGCCAACCTGAGGACAGTCAACGCCGACGCAAGGACAGTCGCCTGAATCTTGTCCCAGTAAACCTGGACTGGTTCACCCATATCATCGGCGGACTTGTCTCTGACGGCTAAGGCGAACTCTTGAGACGTGACTTCATCAAGCAGTCACCACCAGATACGGTGCTGAAACCGCTCGGCATGCGCGTCTTTAGGCTTGGTGCAGAACTTAGTCCATGACAAGAAAACGCTGTTGTGCAGTGAAACTTTCACCGGGTATGACTTTGCAGTTGGCCACTTTGCTGATGTGGGGTGTCTCCTAGTGACTAGGAAGTCGATTTGGTTAGCATTCCTCCCGCTCTTGTAGGTGATAAGGTGCTCGGATCTCTTTGAAATACGTGTTCACGATGGTCAGGTCGGCAGCCGCACACGTGTTGATGATGTCCTCCCCTTTCGCGTTGCGGCTACCGTACTCAAATCCATCATAAACACGCTCAAAATCCCCACATTCATCACCCACATGACCGTACAGATCGCCCCCCAAACGATCCCCTGTGATAATGGGATTCCACGGAGCATGTCTCCGAGTAGATTCCAAAACGCTATTTTATCGGCGTCGTCACAACCGGCCTGTGGCGCATAGGCACTTATCAAGTGGGTAACTACCCCATCGATAAGTACCCTAACGACCATAAGCAGGTCACTATGACGTTTCACTTCCAAACGTTTCACGTCGTTCTGGAACTCCTCAGAGAGCACAATGGCAACCACATTCTCCCTACCAGGTGCACCTGTGTAGATCAGCTTGTAGCCATTCCCAATGAACCGGGACGTGCTGGCCTTCCACCGAGTTTGCTGCAGGAACGCAATGGCCACCCTCCGCCTGGAGAGCACATCGGCCAACTCTCGCGCGTCCGGTTATCGTGCCTATGTTCCCATGTTGTGAAGCGGATCTTTCAAAATTTTTGGGCTGCGTGAGTTGGGGCTAACGTCGTTAGCCGTGCCCGCCCATGACACGGTAGCCCTTGTCCACTTCTCGCAAAAGCCGGGCGAAGCTCTTGCGCGCCGGTATACGGCGGCACCCTAGCCCGTAAACGATTGCGCATTCGATGTATTTCCATAAGATTTGGCTGGTTTTGGCTTTTACGGGTGCGACTGCCGTCTGACCCCCTAACCCCAAAAAGAAAGCCGTCGTCAGGGCCTCGTCTGTTATTCAGCCGGGTGCGCCGACTTCCAGGTGAGGTTGACTTGGACTGCGAAGATATTGGTAGGGCCCCTTACACCACTTGAAGACTAATGCCAGATACTCACTTAAACCTCGCCAGGATCTTAATCAGTTTGTCTAAGTCCGGGGTAATGGGAAGTCGCGCTAACCGGCTACCGCCTTCCCAAAGACCGCTACCTGCAGTGGTCGCAGGCCTCACTCAGCGAAATTTAAATAACTATAATAGAATTGAGAATCGATTAATCCCTATAAATTAGCAAAGGTTTGTGTTATAATAAACGGTACTGTAGAAACGTGTAAACGGAATGCATGTGATGATGATAAGGAGTCGACCTTGATCGGTTCAATTTTGCATTACGAATGACGAAGAAATTGCGACACGTGCCGGCCGCTGCTTGCGAAGGACGTTACGGTCTCTATATTTACACTTACAGTTAAACATTAAGTATTAATCAGTGGCGCACGTGAGAACAAAAGTTTATAATTTTTAGGAATAATGTATGAATACACAATTCCCTGCGGTTCCCTTGATAAGATTAATCAAAGATTTTTTCAAAAGAAGAAAGCCCACCAAATACATGCTAGTGATAATCATTCCATCAGTTTCTGAAATTAGCTGGAACAAACAAAAATATATGTAGATAGACATATTATTATTAATATGATAGGAACACATGCATGACTAGCCTCCCCCGTACCCCGGCTGAAGAGAGTAGATCCAAAAAGTGCTGGTGTTGTAAAATGTGATATGTACTAATGCCAATATACTCGCTATCAGAGACAAGAAATAGTTTGTAAGTGGACCTCGGGTTTCGAAGTGGAAGTTTGCTGCAACCGGGATTTAACGCTAAGATGATGATGATGGACTTTAATTTTACTTATTCATATTAATGAAAATATTCAATTGTTATGCAAGTGTGTATTATGTATATAATTAGCTGAGGTGTCACTTTTTTGATTCGTGGCAGAAGCAGTAATATGAATATTTAAATATTGATTTAAATCAACAAACATTAAATACGCATATTTGCAGTATTTTAATTTTTTTCGCTTGTGTATGCATTCTTGTCTTATTAAAAAATCTCAGCACTTTGAACATTGCAGGTATGGCATAAGCAATTATAGAAAAATCATAAACTGTTTGTTCGTTTTTATTGAAATATTTTTATTTTATCACAATTTGTTACATTGAAATTGCAGTGGGACGGTCTCGTCTGTCGCATGATCGATAGATATTGGACCAAACGAATCCTGGGGGTGAGACCACGTCTCGGCAAATGTCTTGTAGGACGCCTCTCCAGCTCGATAGACCGATGACCTGTGAAAGGTTGCCGCTCGGGGCTGGTTGGGAAATCCAATAAACCAGGATTTGTGACGAAGATTTGGTTAGGATTTACGTCTAGTAGTGGGCAAGAATTGGCTGTCGACATTTACATTTTTCAGTGTTGTATTATAGCATTGTAGTTGTAATTTCGCTTCAAGTGAAATGATATGAAAGCGTAATTTATTTATTCCCCTTCGGCTAATATAGAGTGCTTTTAAATGCATAACACAGCGAGGGTGCAGTGGCGCGTCCCAAATGCCTGTTTAATACTTTTACTACGTTAGCAAACCATATCGCGTAGCGGAGTTGCGAACGCAGCTTTAGCTACGTTTGTTCGCTGGGCACGTATACTGTTTCCAATTGTTATTCCAGCGCCAGTACATGGAGCAGTGGAGGACGATCTGCAAATCGATTTACATTCACGTAATGGATGTTGTAGACGGAAGACAATCGTCAGCTAGAAGACAAACCATAAAGTTCTCGAAATGTTTGTCAGAATTTAGAAATTAGGGATGCAAGCGTGCAAGAACGCTAGGTTCAAGGAGATATAGCAGCAGTAGCTAAGATTCTCTTTAAAGTACAAGTATTTTAAGTTGCATCAAAATGCTATTGTTCTTTTTATGAATTATATTTTGACAAATTTATATAATCTTCTTATTTGAAGATTTACCTATTTTATTAAAATTGTGATACTTAACAGTTCCGCAATATTTCTATTTGTTGTTTGAAACTTAAAAGTATCCTGTCTGCAACGTCGCACAGTTTTCCAATGATAATCGTACCGAAGACTTCGCGTAACGAGTGGAATACCAATAAACGGTTTATAATGTGTTCACGTAGCCGCATGGGCGACGGGCTGCCCACTGACTTACAATTATTGCGTGAGCTCGCACCACAATCTCACAATTATTAAGCACTACATACAGTATATACTCATATTATAACCTATGGAATAATGTAGGGGTTTTCAAAAATAATTCGCATGTACAATTTAATGCCTCACGCAGCGCCATTCGTCGCCGCTAGGTCGCAGGCGCAGCTCTTGGGACAGGCTCGCAACCCGCACACATGTGGCCGAGAAGTGATCCAGCTCACCTTGCGTATGAGAGATCATTCCATAAACCCATAATGCCCTCTCTCCTGAATTCAAATACACTCTTCATAAACTACAGTTTTCTTCGTTATTCCTTATCTGCATGAATTGCAGCAGTTGTCTTTGTTGCATGCTTTATGTTGTGCAAGAAAATCATTGAGGCCTTTCCTATTAGCATATTCAGATACCGATTTGTTATTTTTATAGTATGTAACATGTATTATCATGATAGGTACTATAGTTACGATCAAAATATGTTTTGGTGTAATTAAAATATGTTTCAACAGTAAATAGTATGTACACAACAATGATCTAGCATCTGCTAAATATGTTTATGTGCTGTAAAATTCTCATTACCTACTCGTTTTAAAGTTTATAACTCAGGTGGGATGAACCTTCAAAACCAGACCAACCAGTCTTACGTTAACAGGAAAATAGGTAGTCAACTGTTACAAGGAGGAAACTAAGCTATGCAAATATATTTTGGGTTTTGCTTATATAAGTGGATTTTTTTAGTTAATACCGGGGTTTTATTTCGTTGACATTGTGTATTCGGTTATTAGATATGATTCAATACGTTTCGTTAAGCATATAGTTAGTGGTGTTAGTATAGTTATAAGTTAAGTAAAATAATATTTAATTAGTCGTTTTCTTCCTGGGAAAGTGATGAAGTACCCATATTATATAAAAATACATATATTATAAATCAATTAATGTTTTGTGACTCTAAATTATATTTCTATTTTTACACATTTTCTTTTTTTTTGCTGCTGTAGGATAGCAGACAGGCTAACGGCCCGCTTAAAATTTAGCAGTTACCGTCGCCGTTTGGAACGCCTAGTGGCATCGCGAACACGCTGCTGTCCCATAAGGGTACAGGAACTTGGGTCACTAATGCCGGAACATAACACAAGGTTATTATGGCGGTATACTTAAGACCAAAGGTGGTCGCCACCCAGACTGGCTTGAGGTCTAGTCATCAACTTCCATTGAATTAGACAAATCTCCATGAATGCCTCAGATATTAACGGTTGGCTCATACTATCACTCTGAGATATGTTCATACATACATATTATACTAAATGTGAAAATGAGATTTTAACATGTGAAATTAATGTTAATACCGTAATGTCGGTAATTGTGTTAGACTCGTTCGCTTTGCTCGTTATCATTGCGATTTACAACTTCGACGCTAAATCGTGATAGTTCACCAGTTTGAATATTTTATTAGCAACGGATCAGAAACACTCATTCCAGTGTTAAAATTAACATGAATTTGTTTTTGAATGTCAATGATTGTACTATATCTGTCCTTCTACATTTTAAAGTATGTAATTCATATGGAAAGGTTAGAATAAAATGGAAGAATAAGACATAGTGTGCCGACCCCAAATAATTGAGACAAGGCCAAGCTAATGATGATGATTAATTGCCTAAAAATGGTTTGAGCTTGAAAAAAAAACAAGAACAAATAACTTGATACTAAATTGATGTAGCAGGTCCGAAACCGAATATTCGGCCGTGACTTCAGTTTTGGCCGAAACCGAAACCGAAACTCACGTGGTCAAGTATAAAATTCCTTAAAATACTGAAATTTGGTGCATTTTACCCATTATTATTTAAAATTAGGACATGAAATGGAAACAGTATATTAATTTTGTTGTAATCATTTATTTAATATAATATAAAAAAAAAATTTATAATATTTTTATTATTTTTTCAAATTAAGTTCTCATAGCAAAATGTTTATCAGTTATCAATAATATAATCAAATCACTAATTGTTACTGTTTCATTAAATACTAAGTATTGGTATTTTGAAATCTTATTAATTAATACTTTGGTTTGTATTTGTACTTAGAAGAATCATCAATCTCTTTTAGGTACTTATGCCTATTATATAAAAATAATAATTACTAAAATTATTATTACACTCTTAGTTCCAGTCTCAACAAAGATAATCAAATCGTACACTTAGAATTAACAAAGATACCTAGATCACAATTAGTAGGACAGTCATACTTACATTTATTTAGTGTAGTAAATGTAAGTAACTCACTACTAAACTACAGTAAACATTTAGATTGAAAACAGTTATAAAATCAAATAAAAAAAACTTCTAAATATCTTATATTTAGGGTTACTTTTTTGGTTTTTCGTATTATTAATATTCATAGTTAAAAAGTCTTATATTGTACGCCAAGAAAAGCAGTTTGTCTACGTTTCCGCCACGTAAATTATTGTGACGATCCGAGTATATTTGGCCAGCAGCACTGAACAGCTGTTAGTTCATTCGGGACACTGGTAGGTGGAGCTGAAAGGTATTTTAAAACTGCACTTCTCAATATAGGATATTGACTGCTGTTCCAAAAACTGTATATGTCAGCATTGCGTTGTAATAATGGCTTCGACAGGTAAGACTGAGTCTTGCGTCGGGCGATAACGCACTGACTAAGTTGTGTTGCTACTTCCGAAATCAGCTTCGATTTTCGCAAAAGTTTCGGCCAATTTTGGCCGAAACCGAAACTGCCGCCGAAACTTGATTTTTGGCCGAAACTCGGCCGAAACCGAAACCGAACTTTCGGTCGGATACTAATAAATACATAGATCCGTTACTTATGTATAGTTTCCCGTTCGTCATAAATTACCCTTGAGCTTGGCACCCGTTCAAATGAAAGGTGTTGAAGCATCGCTATGGGTTTTCCAACATTGTTTCAAAATGAATAATATAGTGGCAAAACCTCACGATTTACATATTTTCTTTTGGAATACAATAACATTTATATTGAACTTGTGACTAAGAAATCGTAGTTAACACAAATTTAATAATTTTGTCCCATAGTCCTTATCAGGATCACCAGAATTAACGCTTTCTTTTCCTATTGCCGAAACGCCATCTGGAGTTTAATTAATAAAACTGCCGGAATATGGCGTTAAATTTTAAAAATATCTGCCGGGAGATAGCCTTAAAATAATAAAAATATTTACCGATTGGAAATTGACAACAAATAAATTATATATTATATAGTTAATCAAACTAAAAAATAAAAAATAATTCTTAATATCGTATAAAACACCCCACGCTTTGAGAACAGTGACATTAATTTTCACGTCAGTAATTTTATTCTTATGAATGTTATTTTTTTTTATAATTCTTTTATAAAAAGAAGTAAAAAAAATATCAAAATTCTAGTGGAAATTTATTATGATATAAAATTTCCAAAGGAAAAAGAAGTAAAATCTAAATAAAAATGGCGTGCTTTTACCCTGAAGACTGCGAGCAATTTGCAGTAAGTATGTCCGATGTTAGTGGCCCCTTGTCCAACAACGTGCTGTGAAGGTTATGTATTGTTGTGAAAAGAAGCCGCGAGTTTCAAGGCATCTATCTAACTTGCCAAGAGAAAGATTGCTGTGAGCCACCACCAAAATATATGAAGATGGACGCATTGTGCGCAAGCTGCCTGTGTCGCATTCAAGCGCAACGGAATACAGGACCAAGAGCATTCGAAGACACTCGGCACTGCGAATTTCCTATTTAGAAGCCCTCGAGTTGTCGAATGTGAATTGTGCACGGACCCTGTAAGTCGGCGACCCGGCAAAAGTGCCACCCTGCACACCCAAACCGACACTCGGATGTTGTTTACTCAAGAAGCAACCAATAAAAGTATTGCTTGAGGATATATTAGATAATTGAGAGCGAATGTCGTGTCCTACTTTCAATGTGAAATGAGAAAAATAATTTAAATAAAAAGGACGACAGATTTTTCCCCAAAAAGGGATTAACGTCAGGCAGGAGCCCGGTTGTAAAAATTAAGCCAAACCTATTACAACAAGTAACATGTTGTGCCGACCCCATATAATGCGGCATAAGGGCAGGAGGAAGAAGAAGAAGAAGGAAGAAATTATTTTTACTTTTTAGTTTTATTAATCATAACAACATGTGTTTTAGTTTTTTACATTATATAAAAAGTGGGGCAATAGTCAAACAGGATCTTTGGTGATAAGAATATGCGTATTATTATTTATGACATATGTTTCAATAGAAAGTTTCGATTTAACAATTATAATGTCTTGCATAATACAGTAAAGTTTAACTAAAACGTTTAATACTTTCTGGGTTTTAATTTTCAAGAATATAAACAAAGGTGATTTTGTACGTCAATTATTTATTCAGTAGGCGATTTCATAGAAGGTTGCGTCAGACACTTTAAAGTCCTCTGGAACGCTGCAGACGCTTCCACATTACAATCCGACTTCCGAGATGATGCTATACAGTTTGTTTTATAGTAAAATCACGATCACATGTAAAGGATAGGATACACTCTTCTTTGCTTAGTGTACTGATGACATATAATAATATATTGTCCAAAATTTTGTTCACTAAAAATTTTCTTTATTCATTCTAACAGTGAAACAATTTCATACAAAAACAAATTTGAAAATAAGGCGGCTTTATGGCTTACTGGCGATCTCTTCCAGAATCATTGCTTTCATTGAATGTTGGGTAATATTATTAGTTTCTGTACAAATTCATCATCCATAGACAAATCTATTCTCCGTGCAGGGGAGGAGTAAGAATATTAACCCCTGCAGCCAGGGTCGGCCTGTCGTAAAAGGCGACATGACAACCCTGGCCCGTCTGGATGGCAACCACCCTTGTTCTATAAGTTTGCCACCATAATAACCTTGTGTTGTGTTCCGGCATTAGTGAGTCAGGTTCCTGTACCCCTATGGGACAGCAGCGTGTTCGCGGTGCCCCTAGCATCGCAAACATCTACAAGCGACGGCAACTGTTTGCTACTAAGTGGACCGTCAGCCTGTCTGCTGTTCCTCAGCAATAAAAACAAAATGGGACAAAATATCGTTTTTCGTCTCGCATTTTTAAATTTGGACCGATAATTGTTGTTTTAATATTGATAAATAACCAGTGTAATCGTTTTTATAAATCAGAAGTAAAAATATATACTTTTTGTTAAATAAATTTTTGATTTATGCAACATCAAAAATTTATTTGTCTTATTTTGAAATAAGCTAAAAAACATTTCCCTCTTGCATAATGTATATGGGGGTTAAAATTATCACAAATAATCACCCTTATCACCTCCCAACGGGAATACGTCGAATTACCAATAACCCAGTACGAGTATATCGTCCACATTCACATAATGTTAACAATGATTAATGATTTACTCGCATGTATGAAAGTACAGCTTCCTCATCATCTTTGGCATAGCTGTAATATACATACCTAGTCAGGTCATAAGTATTGTCACACAGTAAAAACTTTTCTTTTAGAATGCTGGCCACAAAAAAGTTTATTGAATTAGAATTTCGAATTGTTCATGAAAATAAAAATGTATAACTTTTAGAATTTTACTCATTTTTAAATATGGAGTGGACGCTTAAAGAAGACCGTGTTGCAGTTATTGCGTTGCATCGTTGCGGTTACGCGCCAATTCAAATTTTTAACATACTGAAAAATTTGAATATTACCAAAAGATTCGTTTATCGTACCATCAAACGATACAATGAAGACTCTAGTGTAGATGACAGGTCAAGAAGTGGTCGCCCTCGGTCTGTTAGGACTCCAGCAGTGATAAAAGCTGTGAAGGCACGAATTCAAAGAAATCCCAAACGTAAGCAGAAACTGTTGGCCCTTCAGATGGGGTTAAGCAGAACCACGGTGAAAAGGGTGTTAAATGAAGACTTAGGGCTTCGGGCATATCGAAGAAAAACAGGACATCGTTTGAATGCTCGTCTAATGGACCTGAGACTGAAGAGATGCCGCGCTTTGTTGAAGCGGTACGCGGGAAAAAATATCGGGAAATTCTTTTTTCGGATGAAAAAATGTTTACCGTAGAAGAGAGCTACAACAAACAAAATGATAAGGTGTACGCACACAGTAGTGAAGAAGCGAGCAACCGTATTCCGCGTGTCCAACGAGGTCATTTTCCATCCTCGCTCATGGTATGGTTGGGAGTTTCTTATTGGGGTTTAACAGAGGTACATTTTTGTGAGAAAGGTGTAAAAACGAATGCTGTTGTGTATCAAAATACAGTCCTGACGAACCTTGTGGAACCTGTTTCTCATACCATGTTCAATAACAGGCAAGGCAGGGGTATTCCAATAAGATTCGGCGCCAGCTCATAGAGCGAAGAGCACACAAGACTGGCTGGCGGCGCGTGAAATCGACTTCATCCGGCACGAAGACTGGCCCTCCTTCAGTCCAGATTTGAATCCGTTAGATTACAAGATATGGCAACACTTGGAGGAAAAGGCGTGCTCAAAGCCTCATCCCAATTTGGAGTCACTCAAGACATCCTTGATTAAGGCAGCCGCCGATATTGACATGGACCTCGTTCGTGCTGCGATAGACAACTGGCCGCGCAGATTGAAGGCTTGTATTCAAAATCACGGAGGTCATTTTGAATAAACTTTAATGTCATAAGATTCTATGTTTTGTTAAGTTCATTTTGGTATATGAATGGTTACATAATGAATAAACTTATTACAATTATTTTACATTAAACATGTGACAGAATTTATGACCTGACTAGGTATATCATATCTTGCCTGTGTGCCAATCGTACAGAAGCTGTGCAGAATTTCTATAAAGATACCTTTTAAGACCTTCAAAAACCGAAGAGAGTTCGAAGAGAGTTTCATTAGCTTGATACATGGTATTGTATTGAAGATGTTACAGTGGTACCCACATCGTGTCTCGCTAATAATAGGCATGTAATTATATTACTTTGGAGTGTGTGACTAAGTGTGAGTAAGTTTGTCCAGCTCGAAGACGCAATTCTGCGTCTTCTCTGCCAAGAAAGCCCCATTCGCACCTGCGCCACTGTTCCTAGGGATCCCTCTTTCCATCTCAATCAGTATTAGGATCCTTGGTGTTGACATCACAAACGATGTGCAGTTTAGAGGACAGTTGGAGGGCAAAGCTAAGCTTGCCTCAAAAGCTGGGTGTGCTAAACTGGCCCAAGCAGTATTTCAGTCTAAGGCAACGGCCTGTATTATACAAAGCACAGGTCAGACCGCATGTGGAATACTGCTCACATTTATGGGCTGGAGCACCCGCCTATCAGCTCAATCCCTTAGACTCGATCCAACGTCGCGCAGTTTGTGTTGTCGACGATCCCATACTCACAGGCGGTCTAGACACGTTTGGGCTTCGGAGAGACTTTGCGTCTCTGCGTATTCTACTGTCTGTACAACGGGGAGTGTTCCGAGGAGCTATTTAGAATGGTGCCCTCGTCGTCTTTCTACCACCGCACTGGCCGCCATCGGCTGTGTGTTCATCCCCATTTTTTGGAGCCTCTTCTTTCTTGTACGAAACGGTTCTCTAGAACGTTCATGCGTACTCTCAGGATCTGGAATGAGCTACCGGCTGAGGTTTTCTAAGCACGGTACGATATGGGGTTCTTCAAAAAATACGTTATAAAATTTCTTCGAGGCCGGCAGCGCGTTGGTAATGCCTCTGGTGGTACAGACGTCCATAAGCGACGGTGACCACCTACCAGGATGGACCGTTTGCCTGTCTATAGCTATAAAAAAGTGTGGGTGACAAGGTATTTTTTTTAATCTCAATTTCTAGACAAGTCATGCAGTTTAATATTATGGTGTAAATATTTCTTTTAAGACTTACCACACACGGCTGTAGACACGATAGTCATAAATTCAGTATAGTTGTATCATTGCAAATCAATCTTAAAGAGACATAAATAGCTCCAAATATCCATCGATTTCAATTTCAGTTGGTGTTTACTATAACTAAGCATTCGTATTCATTGCAGATATATTACAGGCGAGGCACAGTAGGGTCAAATCCCAAAAAGCTGGCCAAAAGTCGAAAACGTTATAAATTCGGCTGAAAGTCGTTTTTCGAGGGCTTTCGAGGTCGCTGATTTTTAATTCAAACTTTCAATTACAAACATATTGGCGTATTTGACATTAGTCACTTTAATAGAGAAAGTACAAAATATATCCATATACTGTATAATACGATGAAACATATAATCGTTTTATTTGAAGTTCACATAGATCGTTATACGAAGAATAAGTTGATTCACAATCTGTTGATTCAAGATTCAAACTGCTAAAGCTTACTGTGCTTGCTGGTATACGTGGCGCAAGTACCAATGAAACCGCTTCTAGGAGCAACGAAATCGAGTTTCTTCGAGGTAATTCGCGCAAACTTGAAATTAATGGATTGGATATTAATAATAAATGTAAAAAATGTCTACTGTTGTTTTGGCTCGGATTTTGGAATTGGAAACAAATTCAAGAAAAAGAGGAAAAAGTTTCCGTTCGCTAATGTTAGGAAATTCAGAAAATTTTGTTTTACGTTGCAAGAATTCGTATTACGTACACATTTGCAGCTACATGCAGATGTTTTGATTTTATCCACTCAATAATAGTTCCAGCGACAACATGCGATCGGTCGGATCGTAGAACTCCAGAGAACTTATAAACTTTTCTCTGTGTTTAATATTTTTCGTTGTGATTTTCCATTTATTTTCGCATAAATGATTCGTTTATTGTTATCGCATGGACTATTATTAGTATATTTACGTAACACAATAATTTTCTACATATACTGTCAGCTGATGATTCCACATTCAAGAAGTCAAGTCCTTTTGGACATATCGTTGAAATTTTTGCTCACTGTGCAACGCGTTTAGCTCGTTTAAAGGTTCCGCTTCAACGGTCCTACAATATCATGTATTCGTATAAGGGCTAGAGGGATCTGAATTCCGGAATTTACCCTTCAGACCCTTTCCCGACATAACCACGACCTAAAATGAACGGAAACTTCATTTTTCATCTTTTGGTCAACTTTTCGGGAATTCGCCCCACTGTGCGACGATAATGACACATTTTTGAATATAAATTCGTCTTGTTGAAGTATTAATTAATTAAATTAGGTTAAATGCTTTTGATATGTTCTTATAAGTTAAGTTTTATATTTTGTTAGATGAAATTTGTTTTAATCGTTAATACCGTCCATATTTTATTAAGTAAAAAAGCGTAAACGGATGATAGGCATGCAACCAGGATGAAACGTTAATGTAGTATTGTTAACGAACATATTAATATCTCGTTTATTTTCATGGTTTTTTTATTTTATTTTTCATTTCACTAACAGAACATGGGAAGATTTAATCAAGCTTAAAATCCGCCTTTGGTCACGTAACATTACAATGACAGGTTTTGTTCTTGTATAATATGCTATGTATTGTCTGTTATGAACACTTGAAACCCTGGGGTGTGCGGAGTCGCGTACCAGCGCAGCGGCTACGTTGCGATGATGCAATCGTCTGCACCGATATCAATGGAGTGCCATAAAACGTGTCACTGTGACGAATGCTTATCGACGCGACCTTGGCAGTGACATTTCAAGCCTTGCACTTGAGATATTCAATGCAGGTGTTATGACCAGGGAAAAGATGTAGAATATAATTATTCTGTCATCTGGCTCCCATTAATCTAAAAGGAGCTTTTTCTTCAACAATGATGAAAAATCAAAATATTTGATAAGCCCGATTCTAATGTTAATCAATTAATTTAAGACATTAAAACTAATTATAAATACTTTAACAAATTCTAAAAATACAAATTTGCATTACATTTTCGTTCTCTTGAAAACTATACAAGCTCGTTCGGATTATCAAACAAAAACTTAACGTCTTCCTGAACTTCTAGACGACTTGCGACCTACGTACGTGCCGTTAGTTCGATTTCCGCCTCGCGTCTGGTTGTTTATGTATACGAGATGTGTTCAGGGTTGGATTCGGACCCTTGGAAAATTATTGTATATGGAAATTAAAAATATACTACTTGACTAAAATTATACTACGTTACCTACTGTTTTCGGCGATTTTGTTTTGAATAGAAATAAAATAGGTAGCATTTTTTAGTGTGATTTTGTTTTAATAGGTAATAATAATTTTTACAAATTAATCAAATTGAGGCAACTGGATGTCTATCTCAGCCAATTCGTCAATCGGAACTTCATCCTTTGGATTGAGTTGAGACGATGTAACATGTCGTCAGACGGCAAAAATTCGATGCAATTTTTGGACATAATTTCTTTTACAGCATCGCATGCAAGAATCAGTGAGTCAATGGAGCGAATTGCTAGTTTATTTCGTATTCTTGTTTTTGCCTTTTTTTTTTTTTTTTGGTCTCGGGGAAAAACCTCTCTTGACGGGTTCCCCCGGCCCGGGGGGACCGAGGGATATGTGGGACTCCGGGAAAGATGATTGGCCATCCGACTACCCACTAAAAAACCCCGCTGTTCTCCTATCGCCTACGCCCGGGCCCACGGATATATGGCCTGCCGATCTCGTGGCCCGGGCCGGCGCCGGCCCGCTCTTTGTCTTGAGGCGGGCCCCTTCTAAAGTGTTGGCGCCAGGGGGTCAGGGTTTCGTCCCCCCGGCGCTCTCCTAACAACTCTAGGAGTTGAGGGGGGCCGCGGAACAGCACGCAGACCTCACCCTCGCGGCAATAGTGCGGGCGGCGGGTCCTCCCCCGAGGGGCCGCCCGCGGCCGCTTTTTACGGCGGCCAGAGGTCGTTACTGGCCCTCCGGCGCCGCCGGCGTGGCCTGCGTTGGCGGGAGGGGAGTGTGGTGGTCGACTCCCGCTCCCGTTTTCTTGTTTTTGCCAAGTTAACTTTGCTAAATACACTTTCACAATCAGCATTTGCGTGAGGCAAAACCAAGCAATCAAGAGCAAATTTGGCAGTTTTTTTAAACGGATGGTTTTCGGACATGTCACACCAAACACTCAGTTTCGCCCAAAACACGTCTGCCCTCTAGACTTTTCTTCGTCCTCGTTTTCACTCATCACTACAACTTGCAATCACAAAAAAATTATGCTCGAAAGAGTGTATAAGCACAAGAAACAATGTATAAATACTCTAAAATTAGCTTCTTCAGATTCAAATATTCACTATTGACTGCCGACTAACACGGTCTAATAGACAATATTATTTTGTCGTAATATCATCGTGAGGATGGGCAGCAGCATCTTTCCGTGAGAGCATCACCAACTGCGAATACTGCGATCGCCAACCCGCCTGCCAAGCGTGGCGATTATGGCAAAACCCCCCCCTAAAATGACAGATACACACAGGCCCCGGCCCCTAGTCCCCGGCGGCCCCGTTCGTGGTGGTCACGGTAGCAGCCACATAAGCGACGGGGCAGGGGGTGCGAAGAATCCCCGGGTTCGGATTCGCTACCAAGAACGACGACCTTTGGCCCTGGCAACATACAATGTCAAGACACTGCGGACCAACGAGAAGTTGGAGGAACTGGAGGAAGTTTTGAGCAGACTGCGATGGGATGTTGTGGGGTTATCTGAAGTCCGAAGACAGGGAGAGGACTCAATAATCCTAAATTCCGGAAATCTGCTCTACTTCCAGGAGGGCGACCAACTGTCCCAAGGTGGTGTCGGGTTTCTCGTTCACAAGTCTCTTGTGAACAACGTTACTGAGGTGGGGAGTGTTTCGACTAGGGTAGCGTACCTAATACTCAAAATTACCAAACGGTATTCGTTGAAGGTCATTCAGGTTTACGCTCCGACTTCGACACATCCTGACGAGGAGGTGGAAGCCATGTATGAGGACATCTCAACAGCCATCCACACTTCTAAAACCCACTTTAACGTTGTCATGGGAGACTTCAACGCAAAATTGGGGAAACGTAGCGGCGATGAGTTGAGAGTGGGGCAATTTGGGTTCGGAAATCGGAACACCCGA